>OY856410.1:53114598-53714598 GCA_963693085.1 Alisma plantago-aquatica
TTGGTGTAAAGTACAATTTACCGAAAACATGGGGTGCAACATGTAAAATATACCTTCTAGAGTATATTTTATGACTCTTGGTATCAACTAGAGTAAAAATAATGAGGAGGGCGCCTCATTTGAATAATCAAATAAGATGGATAACCCTTGTAATTAAATAACCAAGTTGTATGCAAGATGACCCTTTTATGTGTACAACCTAGTAGAATGTTTGGCTATCTTTCCTCTAGACCATGTGTTTAAGATGAGTTTTGCTTAAGTATGGAAATGAGAAATGTGTCTTAGAGGAAGGGAAGGACCTAGTTGAGAAAAGGAGAAATAAGTTGTCTTTATCTTGGAAATACCCCCAAAGTATATATACACCCTTCCTTTGCAAACAAAGGATCATTTCCTCTTTCTTTTTACTTATCCCCTTGCTTAAACCAACTAAGGACAGAGCTCTAGAGCAGAGGAGAGCGGCCAACCAGTTTTAGGTAAGGTTTTATCATCATCTTGCTCAGTTCATGGAGGAAGTCATGTTGCAAGGTTGGTTCTATGGTTTTTCTTACTTGGTTCCTCTTTCTAGCCGTCCTTTCCCAACCATTTCTTGGAGAAACGACCTTGGCCGACCTGTGGAGCTCAAGACTCCATTAAAATCTTGGAAGCTTGGAATCTTGGAGATCTAGGAACGACCTTAAGGCGGGTTTTATAACTCTAAACCCTTATGCTTTGTTATGCATATCTGCTTTCTTGCAAATAGTAGCTTGTTCTTCTTTCCCCTACCTTCCCTTGCATTCTTGCAAGCAAAACCGTGAAGAACAGGCCTTAATCTCGAGGTAGGAGGTGATGGGCATTAATTCCAATGTTAATCCTTATCTTACTTTACCAAACGATCTTGCACCTTTGGTCTAAACGGTTTGCAAAACCGTTTGAAACCAAACGGTTTCAAAACCGTTTGATTTCATGCGGTTTGCAAGACCGTTTAGAATCAAACGTTCTTCAAGACCGTTTGTGAGGTTTGACCATGCATTGACCATTTAGAGGTCTTCTGGACACATTATTAATTAATCATCTACAAATAATCATTATCTAATTGCAAATAAATCACAAGTTGAAGGTACTTTAATCACTTAAACCCTAATCGGGTTCTCTTGCTGATTTCAATGGACCGATTGAGTTGAAGTTTGGGTTGAGTGGCCCAAACGGTTTCAAAACCATTTGGGGATCACACAAACGGTCTTAAGACCATTTGGTGACCACCCAAGACTGTTTGGAGGTCTAGGGTTAAGGAAATTTGCTTAATTGAAGGTCCAATCACAATAGGTTGTTGAAATAATCAAAAGTGTTGATTTGTAACTTAATTAGGGTTCAACCCTTAACAAACTGACTTATTTTTTTATGAGACCTTAGACAAACGGTCTCAAGACCGTTTGGAGGATGTCCAAATGATATCAAGACCGTTTGGGCCAAGTCATGGCCCAATTGGGTGATAGTTGATGGGTTCATCTTCAATTAGACTCATGTTGATGGATGTTATTGGTTGATCGATTACAAACCCTGGTCCAATTGGTCCTAACCCTAATTGATGACCAATTGAGGGTCAATTGAGTGTCCAATTGGTTAAGTATAACCTTAATTGGCTCAATTGAGAAGTGGTTAACATGTATGAGGTCAATTGAGGGGTTCAACACTGAAAACCCTAACCAATTACAAGTGTTGATGCACTTTCTAGGTCCATGCGGTTTTGAGACATTTGGACCAAACGGTCTCAAGACTATTTGGGGTCAAATGGTCTCAAGACCATTTGGGCTCAAACGGTTTCAAAACCGTTTGGACTCATGCAGTTTCCAAACTGTTTAAGGTCATGCGGTTTCAAGGTAAATTTGTTCAAACAGTTTCAAAGTCAACCATGCCCAAACGGTCAACATGATCAAACGGTTTCAAGACCGTTTAAGGGCAAACGGTCTTGATTGTGACCTAGTCCATGCGGTCTTGAAAGTCAAAGTGACCAAACAGTCAACCCTTCCAAACAGTTTCAAAACTGTTTGGAGGTTGAAAAGTTCAAAACTGTTTGTGGTCTTTTAAGGTCAAGATTTCTTAATGCTTTGAAGGCTTAGATGGTTCAATAGTTGTTTAACTCAAACCCTAATGATACCTAAAGACAATGAGGGCACAGGTAATGAGTTGGTTGAGGTATACTATGGTTAATGGTGAACATTACCAAGATACCTTTGAAGGGTTCAAGTAGACAACACCCCTTAATCAAGCAAACCCTAATTACCATAGTGGTGATGACTTGACCTATGTTAATCAGGTTGAATTGACTTAACTTAATCTAGAATGATGTAAACATCATCTAATAATAGTAGGAGAGAGAAGACTCCTAATATGAATGAGAAGCAAGTAAAATACCATCAATATGAAGGAATGTACATGATTAGGGTATGATCGATCAAAGTGAGATCATAGAAACCCTAATTATGGTAATTGATGAATCTTAACCTAATTTGAAGGCATTAATGATAGTAATATTCATACATGATGAAGGTATGACTTCAATTCACTATGAAGTGAACAGTAAACCCTAATTTTAGGGTAATAACCTGTAAGATGAATAGTAAACCCTAATTAAGGGTGATATGATGAAATGAATAGTAAACCCTAATTTCGGGTTATGCCTTTAAGCATGAAACCCTATTAATGAATCATAATATGAGGAATTCTCATGCCTTGATAATCAAAGGGGTTTAATAACCCTAATTGAGTTGAATAAACCCTAACCCTAGAAATCAATCGCAGTGATGTAACATGGTCATGGAATGTTGTTGATAACACGACCATGCTATGGAGCACAGCCGTGGTAGCTGTTGGGTTTTAGAGGAGGCAGAGAAGCAGCGGAAACAAAAAATTTTCTCCCCAAACCCGGAACAAAAGGAATCGCGTCAACATCTATATAATAGGAAAGATGGTTTGTGAATCATACCTTGTCCCGAGGCTTGCTCGGCGACAATACCACGCGCCTTGCACAGTCTTCACCTCCGGTCTTAGACGGTGTCTGTGTAGCTCCTGGTCGCACTGGGACTGACGACTCCTCCTCCTACCAGACTGTCGGATGACAGTTGTCCTCCTGAGTGGCAGTGACCTCCCGCCTCTGAAGTAGTCCACACGGACCACCCGGAACTCCACTCTCCTTGTCCCACAAGGAAGTGGAAGGAGTCGCACCCTCCTATTGACGTACTAGTCGCCAACACACTCTCCTGCTGTCGACTGCAACTGTAGTTGTCCTTCCCTTGCTGCACCTCCCTTTGCGGGAAGCACTTGCTCGGGCTCTCTCTCGGTTACCAAAACCAGAGAGAACGACAACTTTGCAGAGCAATCAACTTGCACTGAGTTGTTCTCTGAGAAGCCCCCAATACCCCTATATATAGGCGGGTCATGGGACAGGGTTCTCTGTGCCCGGCAATACGGGACTAAAGCAGGAGTAGAAGGGTTCGGGATTTTCCACAAAAAGCAACCATCTCGCAACCTGAACCGGTCGGTTGGGGACCTGAACCGATCGGTTCACCATTGAACCGATCGTTTGGGACCCTTGAACCGATCGGTTCACTCATGAACCAGTCGGTTGGGGTTCCAGGTTGGTTCCCGATTGACTTTCCTTATTTCTTTCCCAATTGGTATCGAATACCAATATTATTCCCAATTGAATTGGGCAATTGAAACGAAAGGAAAATTCTCGCCAATCCTACTTTCCCAGGTTGCTCGATTGCACCAGTTGAACCGATCGGTTCAACACTTGAACCGGTCGTTTCACTCTGTGCATGAGCCGATCGGTTCAACAATTGAGCTGACCGGTTCAGCAACCTCAGCCGACCGGTTCATCACATGAACCAATCGGTTGGGAGTGCAGATTGTGCAGAATCAGTCAAATGCGATTTCAATCAATCTGATACTCCAATCAATGCGTCCAACACCTTGAACATTATGATATTGAGCTATCGATTAATTGAGTGTTTAATTGAACTACTAAACTCCTTTAGTAATCAATCTAAACATTGCTTGTGGACAAAACTCCTCTTCCAGGTTGAATCTTATGTGTGTGACCCTGCAGGTCCATTTCACATTGGCAGTGAAAGTCCATAACACTTATGACTTCACAAGCAAAGAGCGGTGCCTAGTCACACATCATTGCTACCCAAGTGAAAGTAGAAAGTTGGAGAACAACTATCATCCTAAAATCCTTGAATGGTGTTATAGTGAATGTATAATTCCTTTGTCACTGATATCCAGAATGAACTCGAGGCATGGAACAGTCATCCTGTCAATGTTCATTCATTTCCTTGATCTCAGAGTGGACCGAGTGAGATGTGTATGACATCAATATCACATATTGATTCACACGTGCATGTGCATGCCTTTCTCAATCCTACTCATCAAGTTGCCAAGGATATCAAACTCCCTTAGGAGGGACAAATCCCATATCTATCACTCACCCCTCAAAAGCCCCATGTGTCAAAGCCACCCAATCATCACCTTTATAACAACCCATGTTTCAGGACTGCGTTTGATGATGTCAAAGTGTACCCAATGACATGTGTTGAGTGTAGTGATTTCAGGTCTAAGAATCACACTCACCACCATCACTGTGAGAGCTGACTGTGACTACCATGTCATGGTTCCATGTGTCACTCTCACGGTGGGTCTGTCTGGTACCTTGTTCTCTAACAAGTACCTATGTGCTTGGTTTGATATCACGATATCATGACTAATGAGATTTTGTCATCAACCAACACACAATCTAGTCTTTAGTGTTATTGATGTCTATGGTTATTTCCACAATAACAACTGACTAGGGACTAAACAAGAAAGAATACTCTTAGCATCCGTATGATCTCATCGTTTAGGTCCTCAACCCAAAAGCATACGTCATTGAGTAAAACAATCTTTAGACATATATCATGTTACACCATCATCTCAGAAATAGTTTAAACATGTAGATTGGAAATTGCCTATATTATTATTCAAATCAGTTACAAAGTATCCCATTACAATCATCATACGACTTGCTCTATGGGCATACATACCAACAGACTCCCACTTGCACTTAGAGCCAGTCACCAAGGAAACGCAGTCCTTGTGACCTAGCATGACCATCATGCTTCTGCTGAGAAAGGGCCTTAGTCAGTGGATCAGCTATGTTGTCTTCATTTGGTACTTTACAAATCTTCACATCTCCTCGCTGTACGATCTCTCGTATGAGATGGAAGCGCCGCAGTATGTGCTTGGACCGCTGATGTGATCTGGGCTCCTTAGCTTGTGCAATAGCTCCATTGTTATCACAATAAAGCTCAATTGCATCACAGCTACTGGGAACTACACCAAGTTCAGAAATGAACTTCCTGATCCACACAACCTCCTTTGCTGCATGCGAAGCAGCAATATACTCGGCCTCTGTAGTAGAATCGGCAACTGTTTCTTGCTTGGAACTCTTCCAGCTCACAGCTCCATTATTAAGGCAAAACACAAATCCTGACTGCGATCTGTAATCATCTTTATCGGTTTGGAAGCTTGCATCGGTGTAACCCTTTACAACCAGCTCTTCCTCGCCACCGTACACAAGAAACTGATCCTTAGTCCTTCTCAAGTACTTAAGGATGTTCTTCACGGCTATCCAGTGAGCATCCCCGGGATCTGACTGGTACCTGCTCGTCATGCTGAGAGCATACGAGACATTTGGGCGTGTGCACAACATAGCGTACATGATGGATTCGATGGCTGATGCATATGGGATCCCATTCATACGCTCCCTCTCTTCACAAGATTGGGGACATTGAGCTCTAGAGACGGTAACTCCATGTAGCATAGGGACGTTGCCTCTCTTTGAGTTCTCCATGTTGAACCGCTTCAGCACCTTGTCAATGTACGTGCTCTGACTTAGTCCGAGAAGCCTTCTAGATCTATCTCTATAGATCTTAATTCCTAGAATATAGGATGCTTCTCCTAAGTCCTTCATTGAGAAAGTTTTCCCAAGCCAAGTCTTTACCTTCTCTAAGGCTAAGACATCATTCCCCATCAAAAGTATGTCATCCACATACAATATGAGGAATGTGGTCGAGCTCCCACTAACCTTCTTGTACACACAAGGTTCATCTTCATTTTGAATAAAGCCAAACACTTTGACTTCTTCATCAAATCGAAGATTCCAACTCCGAGATGCTTGCTTCAATCCATAGATTGACCTTTGCAGTTTACAGACTTTATTGGAATTCTTTGGATCTACAAAACCTTCAGGCTGTGTCATGTACACATCCTCATGTATATTCCCGTTAAGGAATGCAGTTTTAACATCCATCTGCCAAATCTCATAGTCATAATAAGCTGCAATAGCAAGCATGATCCTGATGGACTTAATCATGGCAACTGGAGAAAAGGTTTCGTCATAGTCAACACCTTGAACTTGTCGAAATCCCTTTGCTACCAATCTGCCTTTATAAGTTTGCACATTGCCATCCATGTCGGTCTTTTTCTTGAAGACCCACTTGCACCCTATGGGTTTTACCCCTTCGGGTGGTTCCACCAAAGTCCATACTTTGTTGGAGTACATGGATTCCATCTCGGATCTCATGGCTTCAAGCCATTTCTCAGAATCTGGTCCCTCCATAGCCTCTACGTAGGTAGTTAGATCATCATCTATGATCAACTCTCCACCTTCCTGAGTCACAAGGTATCCAAACCTCTCAGGCTCAAGGCGGGTCCTACTAGATCTACGAGGTCCTTGTGTTACCTGAGGAGACTGAGATTCCACAACACCTTGTGAATCTCCATTTTCCTCTGGTACATCTACCGGTCCATTGTTTTCTTGTTGGGCTTGAACCTCTTCAAGCTCTATTTTCCTCCCACTACTTCCTTTGGAAATAAATTCCTTCTCTAGGAACACAGCTGTCCTGGCAACAAACACTTTGTTGTCAGTAGGGTGGTATAAATAGTATCCCCTCATTTCCTTGGGGTATCCAACAAAATAACATTTATCGGATTTGGGTCCAAGCTTATCAGGAAACATTTTCCTAATGTAAGCCTCACAACCCCAAATCTTCATAAAAGACAAATCGGGACGCTTCCCAGTCCATATCTCATATGGTGTCTTTTGAACCTATTTAGATGGCACACGGTTAAGTGTAAACACGGCGGTTTCAAGAGCATAACCCCAGAAAGAAATTGGAAGATCAGCAAAACTCATAATTGATCGCACCATATCTAACAATGTGTGATTCCTTCTTTCAGACACACCATTATGTTGTGGTGTTCCAGGCGGAGTCCATTGTGATACAATACCACAGGCTCACAGAAGGTCCTCAAACTCCTGGCTCAAGTATTCTCCACCTCGATCGGAATGAAGTGCCTTAATACTTTTACCAAGCTGGTTCTGTACTTCATTCATGAAATCCTTGAACCTTTCAAGGGTTTCTGACTTATGTTTCATCAGGTACACATAGCCATACCTACTGAAGTCATCAGTAAAGGTAATGAAGTACTGATACCCACCTCTGGCATTAGTTCTAAAAGGCCCACATACATCAGTATGTATGAGTCCTAATAGATCACTATCTCTCTCACCTTTACCTGAAAAGGGAGTCTTGGTCATCTTGCCCAACAAACAAGATTCACATGTCTCTATTGATTCATAATCAAAAGAGTCTAGATAACCATCTTTATGGAGTCTAGAAATGTGCTTCTCATTTATGTGCCCTAGACGACAATGCCAGAGATATGTTTCGTTTGAGTCGTTGAGTTTTTGCTTTTTGGTGCTTACATTGTATACACTTGTCTCCAAGTCTATCAAGTATAGACCATAAGACATAGGGGCACTGCCATAAAAGATCCCATCTTTAGAAATGGAACACTTTCCATTCTTAATAAGAAATTCAAATCCATCTTTGTCCAAACAAGATACGGAAATGATATTCCTATTTATGGCAGGTACATAATAGCAGTTCCTCAACTCTATTATTAGCCCACTAGGTAGAGTTAACTCATAGGTTCCTACAGCACTGGCGGAAACTCTTTCCCCATTAGCAACTCGTAGTTCAACCTCGCCTTTACCTAAAGGCCTACTTCTCTTAAGATCCTTCACATTTGAACAAATGTGAGATCCGCATCCGGTATCAAGTACCCATGATGAAGAAGTAGTGAAGTTAATCTCTATTACGTATACACCAGAAGTAGAGATCTCTATCTCTGACTTCTTCTTCCATTGTTCCTTCCATCCTCTCCATGTAGAAGAAATTGGTTTGGCGAGAGAACACTTCTCTCCCTTACCTACTTTCTTCTTCACCAACGCATTAAGCGTACATAGAGTGGATTCTAAGGCTCTTGGTATATCTGGATTGTGCAGAACACTTCCCACAGTCCTCAACCAGTTATAGAATTTATTCTCAATTAATTTGCCCATTTTAAAAGATGATTCCTTTGCCATTCTACAAGAGAAAATTTTGCATTTGTCCAAACCTTTTTGATTTGATTTGAATAAAATTTGACGATAGTTAATTAGGCCTTTAATTAATTACCGCTCCCACTATTTTGACTCAAATTCATAGCCCTCAGCATCAATTCGGAAGATTGCAGCGTACAATCTTCTAGTGGGTCAAGATCCTGAAATCCTCTGTGCCATGGACCAGCTAGGGCTGTCACCCACAACTCAGATCTCTCAGGTAGGCAACTCTTGCCAATTGCATCATATGCAACTCTTGAAAGATGTCATCCGCAACTCCTTGCAATGAACATCTCCATGCCTCAAGGTGCTAGATCCTATCTAGGTCACCTTGTTAAGTCCGACCCAAAGCCAACATGATGAACATGCACCCTGCTTGGGCAGACCCACACATTCATCCTTCACGCTTCCACGAGATAGACGGTGCACCACGCTTGGGCGTGCCCACACTTGGTCGATCAAGCTTTTCACGTGTGTCGCATTTGGAAGGCATCTAACACTTAATATTTAACGAGGGATTTGGTTTTTATATACATATACATATCCAATCACCACAATATATAGTACGTATCATATACATGCTATATCCCACAGAAAACATGCATAAACGATAAAAAGCAATGATTATGGCCATCCTATTTGTGATTCCTCGAGCCAAGAGGAATCACGGTCATCTAGGTCTACATCACATGCAACCTGTACAAGATGAAATCTGTGTCTGCCTTTCTGGGTTTGATCAGCTCATCTCCATGATTGATCGGCTCGCCATCAGGTAGGTTGTTCGGGTGCCACCAGCCGATCGACTGGCGCCTCCAGCCGATCGGTTCACCGGTCATCGTGCATCTCCTCAGGTCGCCTCCCGCTCATCTCGTTCCTCGAACCGGCCGTCTGGATCACCAACCGATCGGTCCACTCCTTGAACCGATCGTCTTCAGGTTGTCCGCCGTTCTTTGACATAACAGGAAATAAAATCTATCCTATTTACAATTGAATTGTGAAACCCCGAGTTACATTCGGGGGGAGCAAAGGTAGGAAAAGAATTCTCGAATTATTTCGAGTTATATCAGGAATATGAGAAAGGGAATCGGTGCGCAGACCGAGATGCAAGCAACCACACAAACAACCACACACAGATATAGGGGTTTACAGGCCATAATCATGCTACAAATCCACCACAAAACTCGTTTAAGGGCGACGCGTATCGAGTGCATTAATATTACATATCATATATGTATATTAGGGATTTGTGGATTGGACATGTATAAAGCCGATATTATTCGCATCACATGCAATAAATAAAGGCGACAAACCAAAATCGATCACATCGATAATCCTAAAATATAGAGAGGTTGACGTGGCTCTGATACCACTGTTGGGTTTTAGAGGAGGCAGAGAAGCAGCGGAAATAAAAAATTTTCTCCCCAAACCCGGAACAAAAGGAATCGCTTCAACATCTATATAATAGGAAAGATGGTTTGTGAATCATACCTTGTCCCGAGGCTTGCTCGGCGACAATACCACGCGCCTTACGTGGTCTTCACCTCCGGTCTTGGACGGTGTCTGTGCAGCTCCTGGTCGCATCGGGACTGACGACTCCTCCTCCTACCAGACTGTCGGATGACAGTTGTCCTCCTGAGCAGCAAAGACCTCCCGCCTCTGAAGTAGTCCACACGGACCACCCGGAACTCCACTCTCCTTGTCCCACAAGGAAGTGGAAGGAGTCGCACCCTCCTGTTGATGTACTAGTCGCCAACACACTCTCCTACTGTCGACTGCAACTGCAGTTGTCCTTCCCTTGCTGCACCTCCCTTTGCGGGAAGCACTTGCTCGGGCTCTCTCTCGGTTACCAAAACCAGAGAGAACGACAACTTTGCAGAGCAATCAACTTGCACTGAGTTGTTCTCTGAGAAGCCCCCAATACCCCTATATATATAGGTGGGTCATGGGACAGAGTTCTATGTGCCCGGCAATACGAGACTAAAGCAGGAGTAGAAGGGTTCGGGATTTTCCACAAAAAGCAACCATCTCGCAACCTGAACCAATCGGTTCAAAAGTGAACCAGTCAGTTGGGGACCTGAACCGATCGGTTCACCACTGAACCGATCGTTTGGGACCCTTGAACCGATCGGTTCACTCATGAACCGGTAGGTTGGGGTTCCAGGTTGGTTCCCGATTGACTTTCCTTGTTTCTTTCCCAATTGGTATCGAATACCAATATTATTCCCAATCGAATTGGGCAATTGAAACAAAAGGAAAATTCTCGCCAATCCTACTTTCCCAAGTTGCTCGATTGCACCAGTTGAACCGATCGGTTCAACACTTGAACCGGTCATTTCACTCTGTGCATGAGCCGATCGGTTCAACAATTGAGCCGACCGGTTCAGCAACCTCAGCCGACCGGTTCATCACATGAACCAATCGGTTGGGAGTGCAGATTGTGCAGAATCAGTCAAATGCGATTTCAATCAATCCAATACTCCAATAAATGCATCCAACACCTTGAACATTATGATATTGAGCTATCGATTAATTGAGTGTTTAATTGAACTACTAAACTCCTTTAGTAATCAATCTAAACATTGCTTGTGGACAAAACTCCTCTTCCAGGTTGAATCTTATGTGTGTGACCCTGCAGGTCCATTTCACGTTGGCAGTGAAAGTTCATAACACTTATGACTTCACAAGCAAAGAGCGGTGCCTAGTCACACATCATTGCTACCCAAGTGAAAGTAGAAAGTTGGAGAACAACTTTCATCCTACAATCCGTGAATGGTGTTATAGTGAATGTATAATTCCTTTGTCACTGATATCCAGAATGAACTTGAGGCATGGAACAGTCATCGTGTCAATGTTCATTCATTTCCTTGATCTCAGAGTAGACCGAGTGAGATGTGTATGACATCAATATCACATATTGATTCACACGTGCATGCGCATGCCTTTCTCAATCCTACTCATCAAGTGGCCAAGGATATCAAACTCCCTTAGGAGGGACAAATCCCATATCTATCAATCACCCCTCAAAAGCCCCATGTGTCAAAGCCACCCAATCATCACCTTTATAACAACCCATGTTTCAGGACTGCGTTTGATGATGTCAAAGTGTACCCAACGACATGTGTTGAGTGTAGTGATTTCAGGTCTAAGAATCACACTCACCACCATCACTGTGAGAGCTGACTGTGACTACCATGTCATGGTTCCATGTGTCACTCTCACGGTGGGTCTGTCCGGTACCTTGTTCTCTAAAAAGTACCTATGTGCTTGGTTTGATATCACCATATCATGACTAATGAGATTCTGTCATCAACCAACACACAATCTAGTCTTTAGTGTTATTGATGTCTATGGTTATTTCCACAATAACAACCGACTAGGGACTAAACAAGAAAGAATACTCTTAGCATCCGTATGATCTCATCGTTTAGGTCCTCAACCCAAAAGCATACGTCATTGAGTAAAACAATCTTTAGACATATATCATGTTACACCATCATCTCAGAAATAGTTTAAACATGTAGATTGGAAATTGCCTTTATTATTATTCAAATCAGTTACAAAGTATCCCATTACAATCATCATACGACTTGCTCTATGGGCATACATACCAACAGACTCCCACTTGCACTTAGAGCCAGTCACCAAGGAAACACAATCCTTGTGACCTAGCATGACCATCATGCTTCTGCTGAGAAAGGGCCTTAGTCAGTGGATCAGCTATGTTGTCTTCAGTTGGTACTTTGCAAATATTCACATCTCCTCGCTGTACGATCTCTCGTATGAGATGGAAGCGCCGCAGTATGTGCTTGGACCGCTGATGTGATCTGGGCTCCTTAGCTTGTGCAATAGCTCCATTGTTGTCACAATAAAGCTCAATTGCATCACAGCTACTGGGAACTACACCAAGTTCAGAAATGAACTTCCTGATCCACACAGCCTCCTTTGCTGCATGCGAAGCAGCAATATACTCGGCCTCTGTAGTAGAATCGGCAACTGTTTCTTGCTTGGAACTCTTCCAGCTCACAGCTCAATTATTAAAGCAAAACACAAATTCTGACTGCGATCTGTAATCATCTTTATCGGTTTGGAAGCTTGCATCGGTGTAACCCTTTACAACCAGCTCTTCCTTGCCACCGTACACAAGAAACTGATCCTTAGTCCTTCGCAAGTACTTGAGGATGTTCTTCACGACTGTCCAGTGAGCATCCCCGGGATCTGACTGGTACCTGCTCGTCATGCTGAGAGCATACGAGACATCTGGGCGTGTGCACAACATAGCGTACATGATGGATCCGATGGCTGATGGATATGGGATCCCATTCATACGCTCCCTCTCTTCACAAGATTGGGGACATTGAGCTCTAGAGATGGTAACTCCATGTAGCATAGGGACGTTGCCTCTCTTTGAGTTCTCCATGCTGAACCGCTTCAGCACCTTGTCAATGTACGTGCTCTGACTTAGTCCGAGAAGCCTTCTAGATCTATCTCTATAGATCTTAATTCCTAGAATATAGGATGCTTCTCCTAAGTCCTTCATTGAGAAAGTTTTCCCAAGCCAAGTCTTTACCTTCTCTAAGGCTAAGACATCATTCCCCATCAAAAGTATGTCATCCACATACAATATGAGGAATGTGGTCGAGCTCCCACTAACCTTCTTGTACACACAAGGTTCATCTTCATTTTGAATAAAGCCAAACACTTTGACTTCTTCATCAAATCTAAGATTCCAACTCCGAGATGCTTGCTTCAATCCATAGATTGACCTTTGCAGTTTACAGACTTTATTGGCATTCTTTTGATCTACAAAACCTTCAGGTTGTGTCATGTACACATCCTCATGTATATTCCCGTTAAGGAATGCGGTTTTAACATCCATCTGCCAAATCTCATAGTCATAATAAGCTGCAATAGCAAGCATGATCCTGATGGACTTAATCATGGCAACTGGAGAAAAGGTTTCGTCATAGTCAACACCTTGAACTTGTTGAAATCCCTTTGCTACCAATCTGCCTTTATAAGTTTGCACATTGCCATCCATGTCGGTCTTTTTCTTGAAGACCCACTTGCACCCTATGGGTTTTACCCCTTCGGGTGGTTCCACCAAAGTCCATACTTTGTTGGAGTACATGGATTCCATCTCGGATCTCATGGCTTCAAGCCATTTCTCAGAATCTGGTCCCTCCATAGCCTCTACGTAGGTAGTTGGATCATCATCTATGATCAACTCTCCACCTTCCTGAGTCACAAGGTATCCAAACCTCTCAGGCTCAAGGTGGGTCCTACTAGATCTACGAGGTCCTTGTGTTACCTGAGGAGACTGAGATTCCACAACACCTTGTGAATCTCCATTTTCCTCTGGTACATCTACCGGTCCATTGTTTTCTTTTTGGGCTTGAACCTCTTCAAGCTCTATTTTCCTCCCACTACTTCCTTTGGAAATAAATTCCTTCTCTAGGAACACAGTTGTCCTGGCAACAAACACTTTGTTGTCAGTAGGGTGGTATAAATAGTATCCCCTCGTTTCCTTGGGGTATCCAACAAAATAACATTTATTGGATTTGGGTCCAAGCTTATCAGGAAACATTTTCCTAACGTAAGCCTCACAACCCCAAATCTTTATAAAAGACAAATCGAGACGCTTCCCAGTCCATATCTCATATGGTGTCTTTTGAACCGATTTAGATGGCACACGGTTAAGTGTAAACGCGGCGGTTTCAAGAGCATAACCCCAGAAAGAAATTGGAAGATCAGCAAAACTCATCATTGATCGCACCATATCTAACAATGTGCGATTCCTTCTTTCAGACACACCATTATGATGTGGTGTTCCAGGCGGAGTCCATTGTGATACAATACCACAGGCTCGCAGAAGGTCCTCAAACTCCTGGCTCAAGTATTCTCCACCTCAACCGGAATGAAGTGCCTTATTACTTTTACCAAGCTGGTTCTGTACTTCATTCATGAAATCCTTGAACCTTTCAAGGGTTTCTGACTTATGTTTCATCAGGTACACATAGCCATACCTACTGAAGTCATCAGTAAAGGTAATGAAGTACTGATACCCACCTCTGGCATTAGTTCTAAAAGGCCCACATACATCAGTATGTATGAGTCCTAATAGATCACTAGCTCTCTCACCTTTACCTGAAAAGGGAGTCTTGGTCATCTTACCCAACAAACAAGATTCACATGTCTCTATTGATTCATAATAAAAAGAGTCTAGATAACCATCTTTATGGAGTCTAGAAATGCGCTTCTCATTTATGTGCCCTAGACGACAATGCCAGAGATATGTTTCGTTTGAGTCGTTGAGTTTTTGCTTTTTGGTATTTATGTTGTATACACTTGTCTCCAAGTCTATCAAGTATAGACCATAAGACATAGGGGCACTTCCATAAAAGATCCCATCTTTAGAAATGGAACACTTTCCATTCTTAATAAGAAATTCAAATCCATCTTTGTCCAAACAAGATACGGAAATGATATTCCTATTTATGGCAGGTACATAATAGCAGTTCCTCAACTCTATTATTATCCCACTAGGTAGAGTTAACTCATAGGTTCCTACGGCACTGGCGGCAACTCTTGCCCCATTAGCAACTCGTAGTTCAACCTCGCCTTTCCCTAAAGGCCTACTTCTCTTAAGATCCTTCACATTTGAACAAATGTGAGATCCGCATCCGGTATCAAGTACCCATGATGAAGAAGTAGTGAAGTTAATCTCTATTACGTATACACCAGAAGTAGAGATCTCTATCTCTGACTTCTTCTTCCATTGTTCCTTCCATCCTCTCCATGTAGAAGAAATTGGTTTGGCGAGAGAACACTTCTCTCCCTTACCTACTTTCTTCTTCACCAATGCATTAAGCATACATAGAGTGGATTCTAAGGCTCCTGGTATATCTGGATTGTGCAGAACACTTCCCACAGTCCTCAACTAGTTATGGAATTTATTCTCAATTAATTTGCCCATTTTAAAAGATGATTCTTTTGCCATTCTACAAGAGAAAATTTTGCATTTGTCAAAACCTTTTTGATTTGATTTGAATAAAATTTGACGATAGTTAATTAGGCCTTTAATTAATTACCGCTCCCACTATTTTGACTCAAATTGATAGCCCTCACCATCAATTCGGAAGATTGCAGCGTACAATCTTCTAGTGGGTCAAGATCCTAAAATCCTCTATGCCATGGACCATCTAGGGCTGTCACCCACAACTCAGATCTCTCAGGTAGGCAACTCTTGCCAATTGCATCATATGCAACTCTTGAAAGATGTCATCTGCAACTCCTTGCAATGAGCATCTCCATGCCTCAAGGTGCTATATCCTATCTAGGTCACCTTGTTAAGTCCGACCCAAAGCCAACACGATGAACATGCACCCTGCTTGGGCAGACCCACACATTCATCCTTCACGCTTCCACGAGATAGACGGTGCACCACGCTTGGGCGTGCCCACACTTGGTCGATCAAGCTTTTCACGTGTGTCGCATTTGGAAGGCATCTAAAACTTAATATTTAATGAGGGATTTGGTTTTTATATACATATACATATCCAATCACCACAATATATAGTATGTATCATATACATGCTATATCCCACAGAAAACATGCATAAACGATAAAAAGCAATGATTATGGCCATCCTATTTGTGATTCCTCGAGCCAAGAGGAATCACGGTCATCTAGGTCTACATCACATGCAACCTGTACAAGATGAAATCTGTGTCTGCCTTTCTGGGTTTGATCAGCTCATCTCCATGATTGATCGGCTCGCCATCAGGTAGGTTGTTCGGGTGCCACCAGCCGATCGACTGGCGCCTCCAGCTGATCGGTTCACCGGTCATCGTGCATCTCCTAAGGTCGCCTCCAGCTCATCTCGTTCCTCGAACCGGCCGTCTGGATCACCAACCGATCGGTTCACTCCTTGAACCGATCGTCTTCAGGTTATCCGCCGTTCTTTGACATAACAGGAAATAAAATCTATCCTATTTACAATTGAATTGTGAAACCCCAAGTTACATTCGGGGGGAGCAAAGGTAGGAAAAGAATTCTCGAATTATTTCGAGTTACATCAGGAATATGAGAAAGGGAATCGGTGCGCAGACCGAGATGCAAGCAACCACACAAACAACCACACACAGATATAGGGGTTTACAGGCCATAATCATGCTACAAATCCACCACAAAACTCATTTAAGGGCGACGCGTATCGAGTGCATTAATATTACATATCATATATGTATATTAGGGATTTGTGGATTGGACATGTATAAAGCCGATATTATTCACATCGCATGCAATAAATAAAGGCGACAAACCAAAATCGATCACATCAATAATCCTAAAATATAGAGAGGTTGACGTGGCTCTGATACCACTGTTGGGTTTTAGAGGAGGCAGAGAAGCAGCGGAAATAAAAAATTTTCTCCCCAAACCCGGAACAAAAGGAATCGCGTCAACATCTATATAATAGGAAAGATGGTTTGTGAATCATACCTTGTCCCGAGGCTTGCTCGGCGAAAATACCACGCGCCTTGCGCGGTCTTCACCTCCGGTCTTGGACGGTGTCTGTGCAGCTCCTGGTCGCACCGGGACTGACTCCTCCTCCTCCTACCAGACTGTCGGATGACAGTTGTCCTCCTGAGCAGCAGTGACCTCCCGCCTCTGAAGTAGTCCACACGGACCACCCGGAACTCCACTCTCCTTGTCCCACAAGGAAGTGGAAGGAGTCGCACCCTCCTATTGACGTACTAGTCGCCAACACACTCTCCTGCTGTCGACTGCAACTGCAGTTGTCCTTCCCTTGCTGCACCTCCATTTGCGGGAAGCACTTGCTCGGGCTCTCTCTCGGTTACCAAAACCAGAGAGAACGACAACTTTGCAGAGCAATCAACTTCCACTGAGTTGTTCTCTGAGAAGCCCCCAATACCCCTATATATATAGGCGGGTCATGGGACAGGGTTCTCTGTGCCCGACAATACGGGACTAAAGCAGGAGTAGAAGGGTTCGGGATTTTCCACAAAAAGCAACCATCTCGCAACCTGAACCAATCGGTTCACAAGTGAACCAGTCGGTTGGGGACCTGAACCGATCGGTTCACCACTGAACCAATCGTTTGGGACCCTTGAACCGATCCTGTTCACTCATGAACCGGTCGGTTGGGGTTCCAGGTTGGTTCCCGATTGACTTTCCTTGTTTCTTTCCCAATTGGTATCGAATACCAATATTATTCCCAATCGAATTGGGCAATTGAAACGAAAGGAAAATTCTCGCCAATCCTACTTTCCCAAGTTGCTCGATTGCACCAGTTGAACCGATCGGTTCAACACTTGAACCGGTCGTTTCACTCTGTGCATGAGCCGATCGGTTCAACAATTGAGCCGACCGGTTCAGCAACCTCAGCTGACCGGTTCATCACATGAACCAATCGGTTGGGAGTGCAAATTGTGCAGAATCAGTCCAATGCGATTTCAATCAATCTGATACTCCAATCAATGCGTCCAACACCTTGAACATTATGATATTGAGCTATCGATTAATTGAGTGTTTAATTGAACTACTAAACTCCTTTAGTAATCAATCTAAACATTGCTTGTGGACAAAACTCCTCTTCCAGGTTGAATCCTATGTGTGTGACCCTGCAGGTCCATTTCACGTTGGCAGTGAAAGTCTATAACACTTATGACTTCACAAGCAAAGAGCGGTGCCTAGTCACACATCATTGCTACCCAAGTGAAAGTAGAAAGTTGGAGAACAACTTTCATCCTACAATCCGTGAATGGTGTTATAGTGAATGTATAATTCCTTTGTCACTGATATCCAGAATGAACTCGAGGCATGGAACAGTCATCCTGTCAATGTTCATTCATTTCCTTGATCTCAGAGTAGACCGAGTGAGATGTGTATGACATCAATATCACATATTGATTCACACGTGCATGCACATGCCTTTCTCAATCCTACTCATCAAGTGGCCAAGGATATCAAACTCCCTTAGGAGGGACAAATCCCATATCTATCACTCACCCCTCAAAAGCCCCATGTGTCAAAGCCACCCAATCATCACCTTTATAACAACCCATGTTTCAGGACTGCGTTTGATGATGTCAAAGTGTACCCAATGACATGTGTTGAGTGTAGTGATTTCAGGTCTAAGAATCACACTCACCACCATCACTGTGAGAGCTGACTGTGACTACCATGTCATGGTTCCATGTGTCACTCTCACGGTGGGTCTGTCCGGTACCTTGTTCTCTAACAAGTACCTATGTGCTTGGTTTGATATCACCATATCATGACTAATGAGATTCTGTCATCAACCAACACACAATCTAGTCTTTAGTGTTATTGATGTCTATGCACAATAACAACCGACTAGGGACTAAACAAGGAAGAATACTCTTAGCATCCGTATGATCTCATCGTTTAGGTCCTCAACCCAAAAGCATACGTCATTGAGTAAAACAATCTTTAGACATCTATCATGTTACACCATCATCTCAGAAATAGTTTAAACATGTAGATTGGAAATTGCTTTTATTATTATTCAAATCAGTTACAAAGTATCCCATTACAATCATCATACGACTTGCTCTATGGGCATACATACCAACAGTAGCCTCCTTTTGCACGACCGTGCAAGGTAGCACGGCCGTGGTGCTCTATGAATAAATTGGAAAGAATTGGTATTGTATTAATATTGTCATATATGCATGTCCTCAACTATACTAATCATGCAGGTGGTCAGCAAGAGGTAATCATAGCCCGGTAAAGGTTATGATATCATATTCATTGAAAGCATGTTATTAACTTTATGAATAGTGACGTATTATGTTGCCTAGTTTAAGTGGCAACATATGAGATTGATAGGTTGTAAGAGCCATGAGTAACATCAAGGTCATGCTGAATAGATGACTTATGATGATTTAAGGGTTTGAACACCCCTATTCTTGAATCATAGTAATGAAATGATTAAGAATTGATATCCATATGATAACTGATGTGAGTTAAACTTGATACATTTAGTATTCTTCTTTTATAGTAGTGTTTTAATAGTTAAATGCTTGGAAACATGTTTTATGTTAAAAGAATGTTGAAATGTACCTAAATAATCAAGTATAATCATATCATGTAGAGCCCTGATCATAGATCCATCATTGTCAGAAGCTAAATGATGGCGAAACAGGTTTTCCTAAGGGAACTCCTGGATCACATACTTTTGAGTATGTGGGGGAATATGGACGCAAATATCCTTACATCCTAGTGTAGGAATTGATGTAGATGTACCTTAATCTATCAACCCTTCACTATATGTTTATACCGGGTGATGTACCACAAATCTCCTGAGGGAATCTTTAAATACCGCATCGATGAGAGATAAACAAGAGATCTTTCGATCACGAAGAGAGTACAGAATGCCACTGTGACTCTAATAACAAAGTGCCAGAATACCCTGGTAAGCTATCTTAGCAGAGACATGAGATGTCCTGCATGTTGATCCTCATACTCACTGAGGAAGATGAGGTCATAAGAATCTGGCTCTTTTGATGACCTATGTATGATACCAATGCGACTTAGTAGTGATCGGTTGGAGTATGAGAGGTATACCTCATCTCCACAGGGCATAATAATGTTTGTAAAATATAATCAACCACATAGCATAACTGCTTAGGATGGACTACGAGAAACAATGATTGAAGTTACATTGTTTATAAATGTTCTAGTCTAGCAACTAGTATACATGTTCTTGATATTCTTTATTGAAATGATTGCTTAAGTAAATGTTGCTTTACTTAATCCTTAGTTTTTGTTGAATGTCTTAAAGCTTATATTGTTTATATTATCCTTTCATTGATATAACAAAGCTTCTGGTGGAAAGTTATAACTCTCGCTGGGACAATTATTCAAATTGTCTCACTCCCGTAGATTTCAACTTTTTAGGTGGACGCCGAGGACGAAGAAACCAATCTGAGGGTGAGCAGTATCAGCAGCAGCAACACCAGGGACAGCAGTGAATCTTAGGTGGAGATACTGACTGTCGAGTCCTGTAGTTAGTATGTCTTATGTCGTCTCTGTACTCTCAGGTCCTAGGAGTCTGTAGATCTGAGGTTTTTGGCTTTAAGCCTTGAGATTTTGTATCTGGATGTATATAATAATTGAAGAGGTGATTTATCAGAGATGTAATGTTAAAACATGATGTTAACTATTTATCTTGTTTCTTATAAAGGAGTTTTATGGTTTAAAGATCCTTTCATCAACAGCTATGTATGAATCAGTTTTACTCAATGCAAGGTGTTTCATTTACTTTGATTGCAATGATTATCATAAAAAGTTTTAATTTTTAGTGATTCTTCATAATTTTGCTGTCAGTTAAACAATCACTTCCGTTTTAGTTGATCCCATTTTTGCAATCAAGTCGCCTCAGTTTAGTGGTATCAGAGCTATAGGTTCGCTGAGTCTACAGAGACATAGGACTTAGGATGTCGAGTCTATTCTTAGTGTCTTCCAGTATATCTAATAGTGTATTCTGCTCCTCAGGAGAAGAAGATAAGTAAGGATGTCTGGACCACACGAGGAGTATGTAGCATAGAGTAGTGTCGCTGCACCCCGATAAGGTGCAAGGAACCTGGAGATCGAACAACATGTGCCTGAGCCACCTCAGTTTAACCCAGCTGACATGGGGAACCCAGCTGTTCAGACTATGTTCGGACAGTTTATGACTACCATGACACACATAATAGATAGGATGCCTATGCCTGCACCTAGGGCACCTACCCATCCCGAAGGACAAGGTATCGGGAAGACGTTTGAACGAATTCGCCGAGTCGGAGCAACTGAGTACTTTGGAACGGCTGATCCCGCAGATGCTGACCTATGGTTGACCGAGTTAAGGAAGGCTTTTAGAATCCTGAACATCCAAAAAGCTAAGAAGGTTAGACATGCTGTCTATCTTCTCAAGGGGAGTGCTGGTCACTGGTAGACCATGGAAGAGCAGAAGAGGCCTGGTGTGGAAGTTGTATGGGAAGTCTTCCGACGGGAATTTATCCATAGATATTTCCCTAAGACGTTCCTGGATGAGAAAATCTCTCAGTTCGAGAGGTTAAGGCAAGGTCTGATGAACATTAGCGAGTACAAGGATAAGTTCATGGAGTTGTTGTGGTTCTGTCCGTACATGGCTACTACAGATGAAGAAAGGATCAGGTGGTTCGAGAAAGGGTTGAACGCTGAGTTAACTACTCCCGTGTTTGCCCTAGAGAACCGGGAAAGGTTTGCTACCTTCATAGAGTCTGTCAGAAGGATAGAAAGGTCCATAACAGAGAAGAGGCAAACCTATAAGAGGATGTATCCTAAGTTCTAGGGATCTTCATCCAGAGACTTCAAGAAACCTAGATTTTCTGCGCCTACACCACCACCACCTAGACCTAGTGCTCAGACATGGTGGACACCGAGTAGAGGTAGAGGACAAAGCCTACCACTACAAGGGGCTCACAGTTCAGCATTGATGTCAGTCATAGGACCATCAAGACCACAACAACTGGACATAAGTTGCTACATATGTGGGAAGATGGGGCATCTGATGAAATACTGCAGAGCTAGACCAGCAAGTGTAACCCAACCACAGAGGCAGAGTCAGCAAGGATCCCAGAGGAGGTAGTTTCAAGGAGCAGCTAGAGGACATGGACAAGCGTCCCAAGCTGGATCGTCAGCACCGAATCAACCTCAGGCGACAGCAAGGTTCTATGTGATGAACCCACCTGATGTAGTGATCAACCCTCGGGTTGTGGCAGGTCAGATGGAGTTGTTATATTTTGATATGTCTACATCATGTGTTGTATCTGTTTTGATTGATCTGGGTGCTACACACTCCTTCAGCACTCGAAGAGAGATTTGTAACTGCTATATGACAATAAGTCATAGGGTAGAGAGCATGTTGCTTGAGACTCCGTTGAGAGGGTCTGCTGTGTTGCAGGAGGTATGCTCTCCCTGCATCCTCTTCTTTTCTGATCATCGCATTCAAGTGGATCTTATACCACTTGAGATGCAAGGATTTGATATAATCCTTGGGATGGATACCTTGGAAAGGTATAAGGTTGTCTTGGATTGTGAATCCAATCAAGTTGTGTTTGCTGAGGATAGCGACACATGGATCTTTCAAGGAGAGAGAAAGATTCTACCCACCTATCTTGTGTCAGCTATGGTTGCTGAGAAGCTGATGAGGCAAGGATGTTATGCATTCTTGGCCCATGTGGTGGATACTACCATGGAGAGTCCTAACCCTGTTGAAGTTCCTGTAGTCAGGGAATTTGAAGATGTATTTCCTGAAGAACTTCCAGGTGTGCCACCGCCTCAGGAAATTGATTTTGAAATCAATTTGATCCCAGAAACACAATCTATAGCACATACACCGTATAGGATGGCGCCTACCGAGATGGCAGAACTCAAGAAACAGCTTCAGGAGTTGCTTGAGAAGGGTTTCATCCGACCGAGTACTTCGCCTTGGGGTGTTCCAGTCCTTTTTGTTAAGAAGAAAGATGGGTCAATGCGGTTGTGCATTGATTACAGACAATTAAATAAAGTAACAATAAAGAATAAGTACCCTCTGCCGAGGATTGATGATCTGTTTGATCAGTTGCGTGGTGAAACCATCTTCTCAAAGATAGATTTGAGGTCGGGATATCATCAACTCTGTATTAAGGATAGTGACATATCCAAGTCTGCTTTTAGGACAAGATACAGTCACTATGAGTTCACAGTTATGTCATTTGGACTAACTAATGCACCAGCTGCATTTATGGAACTCATGAATAGAATCTTCTGACCTTTCCTCGATCAGTGTGTTGTTGTCTTCATAGATGACATTCTGATTTATAGTAGAGATGCTCAGCAACATGAACAACATCTTCGTCAGGCCCTAACCTTGCTAAAGGAACAGAAGCTATACGCTAAGTTTAGCAAGTGTGAGTTCTGGCTACCCGAAGTATCTTTCCTTGGACATATGATATCTGCCTCGGGTGTTCGTGTTGACCCTAAAAAGGTAGAATCTGTTCTACAATGGGAACAACTGAAGACACCGACGGAGATTCATAGTTTCTTAGGGTTGGCTGGCTATTACCGAAGGTTCATTAAGAACTTCAGTTCTATAGCCTTACCCTTGACTTAGTTGACCCGAAAGGAAGTTCCTTTTGTTTGGAGTGATAAGTGTCAGCAGAAGGAGAGGTTGACAAGTGCACCAGTACTTGTGCTACCTGAGCAAGGCAAAGGATACGTGGTTTTCTGTGATGCCTCCAAGAATGGACTCGGATGTGTGTTGATGCAGGATAAGCAAGTGATTTCTTTTGCTTCCCGACATCTTAAGAAACACGAGGACAATTATCCGACACACGATCTGGAGTTATCTGATTTGGTTCATGCCTTGAAGATCTGGAGACACTATCTCTACGGAGAAACATTCCGGATTTTCACTGATCATACGAACCTTAAGTAAATCTTCTCTCAGCATGAACTTAACATGAGGCAACGTCACTGGATGGAGTTAATAAAGGACTACGATTGTACAATTGATTACCATCCAGGGAAGGCCAATGTAGTTGCAGATGCTTTGAGTAGGAAATCAGCAACACCAGCCGTAGATAGAGCACAACTAAATTCTTTAGTATGCTCTAGGAGAGATATGCTTATCTCTTTAAGGCAAGACAATGTACAGTTGAAGGTGTCATTGTTAGTCAGGTTGTTAGCTGAGATGCATATAAAACCTACCCTAAGAGAGTAGATTAAGGAGGCACAGCAAGTTGATGTTGTAGTTCAACAGATCAGATCAGAGTATGGTGATGAGAAGCGAGATGGTTTCCATGACTCTGAGGATCAAGTATCCTGTTATCAGGGGAGAATGATAGTGCCAGATGTGGATAACATGAGGAAGTTAGTCCTGGAAGAAGCTCATTCTTCAATGTATGCTATGCATCCAGGGAGCACCAAGATGTATCGAAACTTGAAAGATATGTATTGGTGGCCTGGAATGAAGAAGAACGTTGTTGAGTTTGTTATGAGGTGTCCTGTGTGTCAGCAGGTTAAAGCTGAACACCAGAAGCATGCAGGAACAATGCAACCTTTACCCATACCACAGTGGAAATGGGATCATGTAACTATGGAGTTTGTTATTGGCCTACCCAGGACAAGCAAAGGGCATGATTCCATTTGGGTAATAGTTAATAGGTTGACAAATACATCGCATTTCTTGCCTGTCAAAACAACCTATTCTGCTGAGAAGTTAGCACAGCTGTATGTTGAAGAGATAGTGCGACTGCATGGAGTTCTAGTCACTATAGTTTCAGATAGAGGTCCTCAGTTTACGAGTCGTTTTTGGGAGCGACTGCACAGAGCTTTAGGCACCCAGTTAAGGTTTAGTACATCCTTTCATCCACAGACTGATGGACAGTCAGAAAGGACTATACAGACCTTGGAAGACTTGCTGAGAGCATGTGTTCTTCAGTTTACATGGAGTTGGGATCTGCGCCTAAGCTTGATAGAGTTTGCCTACAACAATAGCTATCAACATAGCATTGATATGGCTCCTTATGAAGCTTTGTATGGTAGACATTGTAGATCACCCTTATGTTGGTATGAAACCGGTGAATATCAGTTGTTAGGTCCTGATCTTGTGCAGAAGACCACAGAGAAGATCAAAGTAATACAACAACTAATTTAAGACTGCACATGATAGGCAGAAATCATATGCTGATAGACATCGTAGACCCTTAGAACTCCTGGTTGGAGACAAAGTGTATCTCAAAGTCTCGCCTTGGAAGGGAATTCTGAGATTTGGAAGGAAAGGGAAGTTAGCTCCTAGATTTACGGGCCCTTATCCAATCATTGAACGGGTTGGAAAGGTAGCCTATAAACTAGAGTTACCACCAAAGTTATAGAGGTTACACCCTGTGTTTCACATTTCTATGCTGAGGAAATGTCACCCTGATACCGAGTCAGTTCTACAGCCTATGGAGGTAGAATTGAATGATGATATATCTTATGAGGAAGGACCAGTGTCGATCTTTGATAACAGAATTAAAAAGTTGAAAAAGAAAGAAATAAGTTTTGTGAAAGTCCTCTGGAATCACCGTGGTATTGAAGAAGCCACTTGGGAACTAGAGGAAGAGATGAGAAGGAAATACCCTGCTCTTTTCTCTTAGTATGTTTTGTTGATTTTGGGGACAAAATCCTTGTAAGGGGTGGATAATTTGTAACATCCCTGACCCGGGTTATGGACTAACCCTAGTTATTTTGCCTAATTATGTAATTAGATTCTTGTGATTATCTTGAGGAATGTAACTAAAGCTCCCGAGGAACATATATTTCCATTTCTGTCCTTTTAAAACAATGTTGTAGTATTGTTTTGTAATATAGGGACCTATGTGCAAATTACCCAATTAGAGGGGCTAACTTGCAACTTACACATGTTTAGATGTTCCTTTGGTGTTAAGACAACATAAGAGTGAATATGATGAAATATGATGGATTCTCTAAGCTTGGGCATCAAGATGCAGCTTGTGGAGCAATCCTTGTGCTTTAAACCCTAGTTTTGGTGTAAAGTGCAAATTACCCAAAACATGGGGTGCAACATGTAAAATATACCTTATATAGTATCTTTTATGACTCTTGGTATCAACTAGAGTAAAAATAATGAGGATGGCGCCTCATTTGAATAATCAAATAAGATGGATAACCCTTGTAATTAAATAACCAAGTTGTATGCAAGATGACCCTTTTCTGTGTACAACTTAGTAGAATGTTTGGCTTTCTCTCCTCTAGACCTTGGTTTTAAGATGAGTTTTACTTAAGTATGTAAAGGAGAAACGTGTCTTAGAAGAAGGGAAGGACCTAGTTGAGAAAAGGAGAAATAAGTTGTCTTTATCTTGGAAATACCCCCAAAGTATATATACACCCTTCCTTTGCAAACAAGGGATCATTTCCTCTTTCTTTTTACTTATCCCCTTGCTTAAACCGACTAAGGACAGAGCTCTGGATTAGAGGAGAATGGCCAACCAGTTTTTGGTAAGGTTTGATCATCATCTTGCTCAGATTCATGGAGGAAGACATGTTGCAAGGTTGGTTCTATGGTTTTTCTTACTTGGTTCCTCTTTCTAGTCATCCTTTCCCAACCAATTCTTGGAGAAACAACCTTGGCCTACCTATGGAGCTAAAGAAGACATTAAAATATTGGAAGCTTGGAAGCTTGGAGCTCTAGGGATGACCTTAAGGCGGGTTTTATAACTCTAAACCCTTATGCTTTGTTATCCATATCTGCTTTCTTGCAAAAAGTAGCTTGTTCTTCTTTCCCCTACCTTCCCTTGCATTCTTGCAAGCAAAACCGTGAAGAACAGGCCTTAATCTCAAGGTAGGAGATGATGGGTGTTAATTCCAATGTTAATCCTTATCTTACTTTACCAAACGATCTTGCACCTTTGGTCTAAACGGTTTGCAAAACCGTTTGAAACCAAAAGGTTTCAAAACCGTTTGATTTCATGCGGTTTGCAAGACCATTTAGAATCAAATGGTCTTTAAGACTGTTTGGGAGGTTTGACCATGAGTTGACCATTTAGAGGTCTTCTGGACACATTATTAATTAATCATCTACAAAGAATCATTATATAATTGCAAATAAATCACAAGTTGAACCCTAATCGGGTTCTCTTGCTGATTTCGATGGACCAATTGAGTTGAAGTTTGGGTTGAGTGGCCCAAATAGTTTCAAAACCATTTGGGGGTCACCCAAACGGTCTTAAGACCGTTTTGTGACTACCCAAGACCGTTTGGAGGTCTAGGGTTAAGGAAATTTGATCGATTGAAGGTCCAATCACAATAGGTTGTTGAAATAATCAAAAGTGCTGATTTGTGACTTAATTAGGGTTCAACCCTTACCAAATTGACTTAGTTTTTTATGAGACCTTGGGCAAACGGTCTCAAGACCATTTGGAGGATGTCCAAATGATCTCAAGACCGTTTTGTCCAAGTCATGGCCCAATTGGGTGATAGTTGATGGGTTCATCTTCAATTAGACTCATGTTGATGGATGTTGTTGGTTGATCGATTACAAACCCTGGTCCGATTGGTCCTAACCCTAATTGATGACCAATTGACAGTCAATTGAGTGTCCAATTGGTTAAGGATAACCCTGATTGGCTCAATTGATAAGTGGTTAACATGTATGAGGTCAATTGAGGGGTTCAAAACTGAAAACCCTAACCAATTGCAAGTGTTGATGCACTTTCTAGGTCCATGCGGTTTTGAGACATTGGGACCAAATGCTCTCAAGACCGTTTGAGTCCAAACGATCTCAAAACCATTTGGGGTCAAATGGTCTCAAGACCATTTGGGCTCAAACGGTTTCAAAACCGTTTGGACTCATGCGGTTTCCAAACGGTTTAAGGTCATGCGGTTTCAAGGTAAATTTGTTCAAACAGTTTCAAAGTCAACCATGCCCAAACGGTCAACATGATCAAACGGTTTCAAGACCGTTTAAGGGCAAACGGTCTTGATTGTGACCTAGTCCATGCGGTCTTGAAAGTCAAAGTGACCAAACAGTCAACCCTTCCAAATAGTTTCAAAACCGTTTGGAGGTTGAAAAGTACAAAACCATTTGGGGTCTTTTAAGGTCAAGATTTCTTAATGCTTTGAAGGCTTAGATGGTTCAATAGTTGTTTTACTCAAACCCTAATGATACCTAAAGACAATGAGTGCACAAGTAATGAGTTGGTTGAGGTATACTATGGTTAATGGTGAACATTACCAAGATCTCTTTGAAGGGTTCAAGTAGACAACACCCCTTGATCAAGCAAACTCTAATGACCATCATGGTGATGACTTGACCTATGTTAATCAGTTTGAATTAACTTAACTTAATCTAGAATGATGTAAACGTCATATAATAATAGTAGGAGAGAGAATACTCCTAATATGAATGAGAAGCAAGTAAAATACCATCAATATGAAGGAATGCACATGATTAGGGTATGATCCATCAAAGTGAGATCATAGAAACTCTAATTATGGTAATTGATGAATCTTAGCCTAATTTGAAGGCATTAATGATAGTAATCTTCATACATGATAAAGGTATGACTTCAATTCACTATGAAGTGAACAGTAAACCTTAATTCTAGGGTAATAACATGTAAGATGAATAGTAAACCCTAATTAAGGGTGATATGATGAAATGAATAGTAAACCCTAATTCCGGGTTATGCCTTTAAGCATGAAACCCTAATTAAGGGTGCCAGAATACCATGGTAAGCTATCTTAGCAAAGACATGAGATGTCATGCATGTTGATCCTCATACTGACTGAGAAAGATGAGGTCATAAGAATCCGACTCTTTTGATGACCTATGTATGATACCGATGTGACTTAGTAGTGATCGGTTGGAGTATAAGCGGTATACCTCATCTCCGCAGGGAATAATAATGTTTGTAAAATATAATCAACCGCGTAGCATAACTGCTTAGGATGGACTACGAGAAACAATGATTGAAGTTACATTGTTTATAAATGTTCTAGTCTAGCAACTAGTATACATGTTCTTGATATTCTTTATTGAAATGATTGCTTAAGTAAATGTTGCTTTACTTAATCCTTAACTGATGTTGAATGTCTTCAAGCTTATATTGTTTATATTATCCTTTCATTGCTATAACAAAGCTTCTGGTGGAGAGTTATAACTCTCGCTGGGACAATTATTCAAATTGTCTCACTCCCGTAGATTTCAACTTTTTAGGTGGATGCTAAGGACGGAGAAACCAATCTGAGGGTGAGAAGTATCAACAGCAGCAACACCAGGGACAACAGTGAATCTCAGGTGGAGATACTGACTATCGAGCCATGTAGTTAGTATGTCTTATGTCGTCTCTGTACTCTCAGGTCCTAGGAGTCAGTAGGTCTGAGGTTTTTGGCTTTAAGCCTCGAGATTTTGTATCTGGATGTATATAATCACTCAAGAGGTGATTTATCAGAGATGTAATGTTAAAACATGATGTTAACTGTTTATCTTGTTTCTTATAAAGGAGTTTTATGGTTTAAAGATCCTTTCTTAAAATGTTTTAATTTTTAGTGATTTTTCATAATTCCGCTTCCAGTTAAACAATCGCTTCCGTTTTAGTTGATCCCATTTTTGCGATCGAGTCGCCTCATATCAGGACATTCCCATGCCATATCTCATATGGTGTCTACTAAGCCATTTAGATGGTACATTGTTTTAGTGCTAAGCATGTGCCCAAAAAGGAAATTTTAGAAGATTATATTAAATGATAATCACATCATGACTCTTCATGATGTGATTCCTTCTTTCTAATACATCATCATGATTCAGGGGGAGTTGATTGTGATACACTATCATAGTCTCTCCAGAAGGTTCTCAAACTATTCCTGTAGAGTATTTCAACATTGATCATATCAAAGTATCTTAATACTTTGAAGGATTTTGTGTACTTCATACATCTAATCTTCTTGAACACTTCAAGAGATTTGTATACTGAATATATATCACCATATCATCAGTAAATACAATGAAGTATAATTGTATGTAGCATTTATTCTGAAGGTCTATGCACACCATTATGTACATGTCCTAACAAAATGCTTATTCTCCAACTACACCTAGTAAGAGGTGGTTTTTCATGTTGCTCATATATAAGACTTGCATATCACTTATTGGTTAAATAACCAAAAGAGTCTAGATAAACATCAAAATGTATTCTATAAGTGCACTTCTCATATATGTTCTCTAGATGACAATGCTACATATATTGATTGTTTGATTTTATCAGCTTATAATATTTAGGCATTTACTTAATAAACATTTATCTTTAGATCCTTGACTTATAGATCATAAGATATTTAGGGTATTGCCATGAAATATCATATCTCTAAAATAGAACCATTAACAACTCTTTATTTATAATTATCCTTGTCCATACAAGATGCATAAAGTAAAATATTTCTATTATTGGCATAATGAAATAGAAGTTCATTTAACTCTATTACATGCCCACTAGGTTAAGATAAATTCTAAATGTAGATAGGAGTTGTAGCAACTCTTGCTCTGAACAGTCCATCTTGTCCTTTCATAAAGGCCTTACTTCTTATCATATCCTGCACATCAACGTATGTCAGATCTACATACCCAAGATGAAGAAGTAATCAGATTTATCCTATAAATTTATACCTAAAGTAGAGGTTTATATCTCCTCCTTCTTCTTCTTTAGTTCCTCCAATAGAGAAAGCAATTCCTTTTCCAATGTCCAGAATGGTGACAGTAGTGACAATTGCCTCCCTTATTTACTCCTCCCTTTTCCTTAAGAGATGAAGATTTGGGTTTCTAGCCAGTTGTATCACTCTTCTTAAATTTTCCTTTCCCTTTATACTTTCCCTTGGTCTTTTTTATCACCATCATAGACTTGGGATTGTCTTTCTTCATTTGTGCCTCTGTTGTTTACAACATGCCAAGTAACACTCTCAACGACTTGCTAAAGTCATTCACACTGTAGTTCATGACAAATATGACTATATGACTTTGACAGAGACTGTAGAATCACATCAATGTCCAACTCTTGACCCAAGTAGAATCCCAATCTAGAAAGATTATTTACATACCCAATGAGCTTGAGCACGTGAGGACCTATTAGATCTCCTTATGCCATGTTACATTTGAATAGTGCTTTAGAGACATCAAATCTCTCTTGTCTTTCCTGATCTTGGAACATGTTCTTAGATTGTAACCATATCAATAACATCCATGTTGTCATGCTCTCTTTGCAACTCATAGTTCGTTGAGCACAACATTAGGCACTTCACATCAATGACATCTTTAGTATGCTTCTTGTAAGCATGTCTGTTAGCCATAGGTGCATTGGGAAGAGGTTTTTTTTCTTTGGTGTCACTAGGACATAGAGCTCGTGCTCCTGTGTGAGAACATTTCTCAACGTCCTAAACCAATCATGGAAGTTATTCCCATTTAACTTATCTTTCTCAAGGAATGATCATAGAGAAAATGTGTTGTTGTGTGTTTCCATTTGATTCTACAAGAGAAATTTGTAATTTCGTCAAACCCCTTTTGATTTCATTTGATATGTATAAAAAATGATGTTTATTAGGACTTTAATTAAATATCATTCTCATTATTTTATTCAAATTGATAACCCTAAATTATGAATTCAGAAGATTGTCATGCGCAAACTTCTAATTTGTCAAGATCCAAAATAATTCAATTATTACCCGGCCAACGCCAGCGTCCATAATCAATCATTAAGGTAGGCAACATTTTCCAATTGCATCTTATGCAATTCTTGGATAGATAGTATGCTTAAATCTTTACCATAGTCATTTGCATGCCTCTAGTCCTTAATCTCATTAAGGACACTCAGTTAACCCCGACCCAAAAGCTAACATGATAATAGTGCACCCCACTTGGCAGGACCACATTATTACCATCACACTTCCACGAGATAGATAGTGCACCACTGTTGGGGTGTCGACGCTTTTTCGATCAAGATTTTTATGCATTTCTAATAGAAAGAATCTAAGACTTAATATGTTTAATTGAGGGATTTATATTTATATAAATACAAAAAAATTATCCCATCACCACATGTATATAGTATATATCATATACATGTTATATCTGACGATGTAAACATGTAATATAAAACATTAGTGATGGTTATGGCCATAGTACTATAATTCTTTGGAGCCATACGAAATTACTACCACCTAATTCGACATCTCATGTGTGGACCTGTTGTTGGTATAGATATGTGCTTGCCAATCCGGGTTCATCGGTTCAACCCTTGAACCGGTCGGCTCACCTCTTGGTCGGTCGGTTGGTCATATAAAATGATCGTCTGGCCTACTATCCTACCAATGTCTAGACACCTACAAATGGTTGGTTGGGTCCACCATCCAGTCGATTCACACCTCCCACAGTCTTCCTTCCTCCGTCTTCTAGTGTGTTGGCTCATCTCGTGAAACGGTCCGCTCGCCTGACAATGATTGTCTTCTTTTTCGTTGCAAGAAAAGAAACTATCATATTACTATCAACCTTATTACATAGTAATGAGAAACCTCTATTTACATTTGAGCGGAACAAAGATAGGAAAGAATAATACTTTTACATTCAAAAGAAGAAGGTAGAGGCTCAGTATGCAAACTGAGATATAACAAGAACAAACCATCCAACCGCACACATATATATGGGTTATTGGCCATAGCGATGCTACACATCCACCATCAAACTAATTTTAGGGAAGCTATATATATATATATATATATATATATATATATATATATATATATTAGTTTGGGATCATATGTGGTTTTTACTTAGATGTGCACATTAAGCAGTTTAAGTATTCACATCATATGCAATAAATAAATGATGAAAACCAAAAATCTGATTATATTGATTATCCTAAAACATAGTAAATTGATGTGGCTCTAATACCACTGTAGGGAAATATGGCGATGGATTAGGCAACAAAAATAAAGATTTTACTATCATATTCCTCATCAACTAATAGACCACATCAATAACTATGTAATGGGAAGGATGGTTTACGAGGTCATATTTGGTCTTGGAGAAAGTCGAGCGACAATTTCCTCATTATAATATGTATCTTTCTTCAAGTCACACTCAAACGGCATCTGTGTTGGCCTCTTGGTTGATCATCATGGACATCATGTTGATGTTATCCTCCTAGTGAGAAAAGGATCCACACCTCTGGAGTACTCCACATCGACCACCAGGAACTCATGTTGTTCTAGTAGAACAACCAAGATCCCTCTCTGTTGGTGTACTAGTCACCAACTTTCTCTGCCATGATTGTTCTCCCATGTTATCCCTTCCTTTATTAGGTAGGACTTTCTCAGGTTCTCTCAATTACCACAACCAGAGAAAACAAACAATTGTTAGAGGCAATTTAGTTATTATTGTGTTTGATAAGCCCCCAATACTCCTCTATTTATAGGAGGATCAGGGTCAGGGTTCCCAATCTGAGTGGGAGAGGAAGGGACCAAAATTTCACAAATTTGTGCAACCTGTGATAGGAAAAATGGTTGGTTCATAGGTGAACCAATTGGTTGGAATGTGAGCCGATCGGTTCAACCTTGAACTATTTGTTTCATCATGTTTCCCAATCAAAATTGTATTGGAAATTTATACCGATTTAATGCACAACATGAAGTCAACACAAAACTTTAAATCAATTGAATTGATCAGCCAACTGCTCGGTTCACAACTTGAGCCGTTCGATTCTTGGGCCTGATTCGATTAGTTCCCTTCCTGAACCGGTCAATTCACTATCTAAAATTGCCAAAGTTGGTTCAATTGACCTGACACATTGAAACGGTCAGTTCAACGATTGAACTAGTCAGTTCACTTATCCAGTCAGTTAATTTATGACCAATATTATTTAAACTGAATACTAAATCGGTAGTAATCAAGTTATTAAGTTTAAACCATATTCATGAATGAACTCCTATTCCAAGTGTATCCTATGTGTGTGACATGATAGGTTCCAAGTTATGTTGGTAGTGAATGTCCATAACTCATTTATGACATCACAAGCAAAGAGTGGTGCCTAGTGACACATCATTGCTACCCAAGTAATTAGAAAGTTGGGGAACAACTTCAACCTACAATATGTCATAGGTGTTATAGTGATTGTATTATTCCTTTGTCTCTGATATCCAGATTGAACTTGAGGCATGGAATCATCATCCTTTCAATGTTCATTCCATGTTCCTTGAACTGGAGTAGACTGTTTGAGATATATGTGACCTTGATACCATATATTGATTCACATGTCCATGAACATGATTATCTCACTCTCTCTTATCAAGTGGCCAGGATATCAAACTCCTATAGGAGTGAGAAATCCCATCTACATCACTCACTGTCATCCCCATGTGTCATAGTGTATCCGATCATCACCTTTATGGAAACCCTTATACAAGATTGTGGTGGATGGTGTCAAAGTACACCGAACGACATATGATGAGTGTAGTGATTTCAGTTATAAGAACCACAATCACCACCTTCAATATGAGAGATGACTATGACCATCATTTATGGTTTCCATGTCTCATTCTCAATGTGTGTTTGTCTGATACATTGTTCTCTAACAAGTATCTATGTCCTTGGTTTAATATCACATATCATGACTGATGAGATTATGTCCACCAACATAGACTGTAATATTATATGTTATTGATGTCTATCAGTCTTTCACAAAAACATCTGACTAGGGACATAATAAAAATGTACATAATCTTAACATCCGTATAATCTCATTTTTTGTTTCCAATGCCTAAATGATGCCATATTTCCCAACATAATCCCATCATCCTGGTATCACAGATTGTAGATTGAAGTTTTTCTCTAACTTTCCATTTACTTGGATAGCAATGATGTGTGACTAGGCACTGCTCTTTGCTTGTGATGACATAAGTAGTTATGGACAATCACTGCCAATGTAATATGGGACCAAACACATAGGATACACCTAGAAGATGATTTTTTATCATGAATGATAATTAAATTGATTATTAAAGTGTTTAGGTATTTGATTTAGACATCAGTTGACTAATTAAACTTATAACCAATTGGTTCATGTGATGAGATGATTGGTTGGACTGACAAGTTGATTGAGTACAAAATTGGCTAAGTTCTGGATGAGTCAAGGAGCGAACTGACCGGTTCACCTAGTGAACTGACCAATTCATGGTCGACTGACGATTGTCTCATGTGATGAGACACTCTGTTTGAGGTGCAATTCAATTGCATCAAGAATTAGTGTTGACATCGTGTTGTGCATTAATTGGAATAGAATTGTCAATCCATTTGCAATTGGGAAACATGAAGAAATGATCAGTTCACTAAGTGAACCGATCAGCTTGCGTGCCAACCGATCGGTTCTCCTAGAGAATTGACTATTTTTTCATTCACAGGTTGTGAATATTTATGATATTTGGGTCCCTTTCACTCCCACACAGATTTGGAACCCTAAACCTCCTACAAATAGAGGGGTATTGGGGGCTTCCTAGAGACACAAATCAATTTCCTCTGACAATTGTTGTCCTCTGTGGTTGTTATAACCAATAGAAAGCCTAAGAAAGTCCTACCTACTAAGGGAGGGATAGCAAGGGAGAACAATTATGGGAGAGCAAGTTGGTGACTAATACGCCAATGGGAGAGACAACTCCTTCATGACCATTCTAGTAGGATGACAGGAGATATAGTCTATTTGTATGTACTTCTCTAGAGGCATGGATACTTTTCGATCTAGGAGGACAATGTCAGTCTACTATCTGTGATGAAGAACAAGAGATATCTTATACGTCGTCTCGTTGCAACTAGAAGATAGTTGCACGACTACAATGATGAGGATATTGTCATTGGACTTGCGTCAAGACCAGGTATACCCTCAAAACCATCCTTTCTATTATATAGTTGTTGACACAATCTGTTGGTTTAATGGGGAATATGGTAGTAAAAATTTTGTTACCTCTACCTACCTGATTCCATATTTACCTACATGGAGTGGAAAGATTATATGAGAAAGCAATTTCTTGAAAATTTGTCACAAAATCACGTTAGAGTTATTTTCTTGTACATCTTAGAGAAACCAGAGGATACTATTTTTATATTCCAACAAAGCATTTTTTGCTAGGGTAGTTGCATTCCTCAAAGGGAATTTAATTCTAAAGAAATCGAAGGGAGAAAAGTAGAACTTGAAAAGTTTGATACCAACAAGAAAACATTTAAATCTATAGAGGTATAAAAGGAACAAGAAGAATCACAAATTGTTGTGGACTATCAAGTTCTTCATGGAACACATGAACCTCATAGTTCTAGTAGGACCATGAGAATCAAATATTAGGATATATGTAACTCATGAAGGTGGTTAGTTGGTCATAGATGATGAGAGAACAACCTACCTAAAAGGTATTGAGGGATCAGAACCTGAGAAATGGATTGAGGACATTGGATCTAAGATGCACTTTATGTACACCATCAAGAAATGACTTTGATGGATCCACATGAAGGGGAAAACCCATAGGGTGCAAGCTTTAGCAGAAGACCGATATGGATGGTAAAGTACAAACCTATAAGGATAGGTTGGCTGTAAAGGGTTTCAAACAAGACCAAAGTGTTGAACATGATGAAATATTTTCACCAATTGTCATGGTTAAAACCATCAGGATCATTCTTGCCATTGCAGCTTATTATGACTATGAGATTTCCCATATGGATGTTAAAGTTGCATTCATTTTATAGGATTATTCATGAGTATGTGTGCATGGCACAGACTAAAGGATTTATAAATCAAAATAATGCAAATAAATTTTGTAAGCTACAAAGGTCAATCTATGGATTGAAGCAAGCATCTCAGAACTAGAATCTTAAATTTGACAAGATAGTTAAAAATTTTGACTTTAGAAAATCCAAAGAGAGTTTTCTTATGCGTTACTAGTCAAAATGAAGATGGAACATGTGTTTGCAAAAGGTTAGTGGGACCATATTTGTATTCCACATATTGATGGGGAATGGCATCCTTATCCTACAAATGTTAAATCCTAGATGGGAAAGTACCTTCTCTACGAAGGATTTAGGTGAATTATCCTATATCTTAGGAATTAATATCTATAGAACATATGTAGAAGGATTCTTAACCTAAGCAAAAGCGCATACATTGTAAAGATGTTGAAGGGGTTCAACATGTATGACTCAAAGAAATAAAATTTGTCCATGTTCCATGTAATTAGTCTCTCAAGAACCCAATATGCTAGTTATTGTTAAGAACATGAACACATGAGTAAGATGATATGCATTCCCAATTGAATCTATCATGTATGCAATGTTATGTACTCATACTATTGTCTCATATGTATTGGACTTGACGAGAGGACATCCGTCAGACTCCAATGAAGGTCACTATACTGTTATAAAGAACATACTTAAGTACTTGAGAAGCACTAAGGATCAATTTCTTTATTATGGAATAGTTGGGTGTAAAGTGTTACACCAATGCAAACTTCTACTAACAAAGAAAAAATTAACGATCGCAATCCAAATTTATGTTTGACCTTAATACAGAACTATAAGCTAGTGAGAAAGAGACATTTTCTAATTGTACAATAGAAGTTGAGTACCTTGTTATTTTAAACACAATAGAGGAATTGTATGAATCAAAAAGTTCATTTAGATGAACTAGTTGGAGGTTCCAATCAATGATGACACATTAAATATACTATGACAATAATGTAGCTATTGGATAAGCTAGGAAACTCTGATAGAATGCTACAACATTTCCATCTCATATGAGAGATCATATAGCACGGAGATGTGAAGACTTAAAAAGTATCAACTAGAAGAAAATGTTTCTAACCCTTTACAAAAGCACTTGTGCAATGGAAACATGAGGGACATGTTAAGATCACTAGAATAAGACTTGTTGGTGATTGGCTCTAAATGCAAGTGGGAGCCTGTTGGTATTTATGCCTAGAGATCCAATCATATGATGATTGTTATGGGGCATCATATACTTGATGTGATAATAATATTAATAAAGGTAACTCAATCTATTATGTTTGTCTCATTCATGAGATGATGACACAAACATAGTAGATGTTTGAAGAATGATGATACTCGATGAAATATATCTTTAGGTTGAGGACTTGAACAATGAGATCATATTATGATAAGAGTACATACATTCTTGTTATGTCCCTAGTCGGATATTAATATGAAATAAATATAGATGACAATAATAAGACTAGAATGTGTGTTGACTGATGACAAAGTGTCATTAGTCATGATATAGGATATCAAGTCAAACACTGATGCAGCCCTATTTTAGGGCTCCATCATGTGCCTTTTTGTACATTTATCACATCTAAACAAAGTAGTAGCAAGTTAATACCCCCAATGTGTGTTTTACTGTCAAATGCACTTATGTATGTTCTTTGCATTATTTTCAGGTATTTGGACCATACTTTGGATGGAAGAGAGAGAAGGAAGGAGTCTGTGGGTCCCTCTACTCATGGAGGGGTCCAAAGAAGATCCCAAGAGCCCCCTCAACCTACCCCAATGACAAAGTTTCGATTCCAAGCAAAGAAGTACATTAATAATGAAGTTTGAAGCCATTTCACTACTTGAAGACCCCAGCACGGTCGTGGTACCATGGAACGGTTGTGCTGTCAATTAAGCAAAGATTACAGGTTGAATGTTAAAACTTTGAAGTTCAGAAAATCAGCCACCACGACCGTGCTACCCAGCACGACCGTTCCATGAAGACCCCACCACGGCCGTGCTGCCCAGCACGACCATGCTAGATGAAGATGGAACGGGTGTGCTGCTCAGAACGGCCTCATCACAACCCCTTCACCACGGCCGTGCTACCCAGCACGACCGTTCTACCTAGTCCCCAACACGGTCGTGCTGACCAGCACGGCCGTGCTACCAGCCTTCATTTTCACCCATCAATCTTGTGAGTTAACACTTAACCAACACAGCCATCCTCCTCCACCACGGTCGTGCTCACTTCTACCCAACACGGTTGTGCTACCACCTCAAAACCTAACTTTTTCACACTAATTTTCTAATCTTACCCCTACTTACCCTAGTGCCTCCACCACCACCTATATATACATGGGTGGTGGCCACAACACTATGTTAGCCTCTACCTAGTTGTTCTTAGCCTCCACTCTCCACCCTTGAGCTCTTTGTGCAATCCCCTTGCATTTTGAGCTCATCATCCACCATTTCCACCCTCATTCCACCATGGAAACCTAGTTCCCTAGGTTTTCATCCATAATCCCCCACCATTTCATGCACCCCTGCACCCCTGGAGGAGGAAGGACGTCCACAACAGCCCGGAGGTGAGGGAGGAGACTTCTACATCGAGCTTCATGGCATTTTCCTTTCTTCTACCACTTTCTTTTTTTGTTTTCTTGATCATGTCTAGCTATGCCCCTTGTGGTGGGCTATTTGGGATTTAAATGTAACTTTGATACCATGTTGGGGGATAATTTCTTTTAATGAACTTAATTCATATCTATGATGATTACTTCTTGCCTCTATCTCTTTTCCTATCTTATTGCATGTGGTTTGTGCTTCTTGTATGAATTGCTTGTTTTGAGGTTTTTGATGACACTTAGTTTCTAGGAGGAATTGGGGTGTATGTGGCAATCTTAGGAATGGATCCTAGGTCCAATTAGTGGATCCCTATCTAGCCCCCTTTGTTCCTACATACACATCCCTCCTCCTACAAATGAGTGTGAGATCTAAGTGGCTAGTGTAAGTGAGATTGATGTAATTGTCTAGGGCCTTCTAAAGGCTAGAGTGGCTAGTGGCATGAGGTTAAATACCCTCTTCTTTGCTCCCATATCTACCCTCAACCCTCAATTACTCCCTATCACTTGCCCTAGAAACCTAGATTTGGTTAATCTCATTAGAATTACACCTAACCCTAGTCTTCTACTAGTAGTGTAGGGTATGTTCTAATGGCATTGACCTTATTGTTTGGTTTGGTAATCCAGATATGAAATGAGAACCATGCATGTTTAATGATCTCCCCCAACTAATATCAAAGTTACATTCCCCAAACAGCCCACCCACCTTAATCACCTTGCTTGAAACTCTAATTGCTTAGTTTGCTTGTTAATGCTAGTTTAGTCCAATTGCTTTAGTCTAACTTAGTCAATTGCGCAGTTTTTCTTTCTAGTACTAATTTAGGTCTCTGCTCTTCATTAGTGGTTAACTTAGGCTCTTAATTGCTCATTTCTTATTTAGTCTAGAATAGCTTGCTCTTGCCTTAGCCTAGCTAGTTTGTTAGCCTAGATTGCTAGCTTAGCTCATTGATAGTTTAGTTTCTATTTCGTTTTTCACACTTTCTCATTAGCGTAACCAAACAACCAAACCTTTCAAAAACCCTAAGCTCCACAAAAGGAACATCGCATATGCTACCTAACTCTAGTGCCCCCTCTATCTCTGCGGTTTGACCCCTTATCTTGCCAATCACCTATACTACAACAGTACCCCGTATGCTTGCGGGCGACCTGTTTTAGTCTTAGTGATCGAATCGGTTAGGGATAACATAAATTTGGAAAGCATAAGATCCCATATCCCATGCGCTCCAACCTTGTGGGGTGTAAAAGCACCACTAGCGGGGCCGCACCAAGCTTTCTGGCATCATTGCCGGGGATAGAGGTGCTCAGCCTAGTTAGATAGTGTAGCTTAGCCCTTCCTTTTGCCCTCACCATTGCTATTATTTATTCTTTGTGTTACTTTTGCATCTTGGTTTGCTAACTTGGTTTCTTGTTGTTTGTGTGTGTCTTGCGCATGTGATAGATGTGCATGCATAACACGTGTTCTACTTGCACTGACTTGGTGGTGTACGACCCCGAGATTGGTAGATGGAGGCGCCAGGATTGCCGCAATTAGCACCGAGAAGACGAGATGGCTAAAAACAACCCGCAACCAGATGCTCAACCTCCACCGCCACATCACCCGCTCCATGAGTACTTTACACCGGGGAACTACAACTCCCCCATCGCCACCTTGGTTGACCAGAAGCCCGATCAACAATTCTCCATTCCTCCTGCACTTCTGGGACTCCTCCCTACCTACTTCGGGATGGAGAATCAAAACCCCTACCACCACATTGACGCGTTCCTTGAGACGTGTTCAACCTTCCGCACTCCCGCCGCCACTGACGATTCCATTAGAAGGACACTCTTTCCTTTCTCCATCAAAAAGAAGGCTAAAGAGTGGTACATGTCCATGATGGAGTTGGTCTCGTGGAACAATGTCAAAAATGAGTTCCTCAAGAAGTTCTTCCCCATCACTAAGTTGTCTTACATGAGGAGGTGCATCACATCATTTGCTAATAAGGAAAACGATCCCTTCCACGAGGCGTGGGAGAGATTCCAGAAGTTGCCCCGTGACTGCCCTCACCATGAGGTGCCTTTGTGGCAGCTCGTTCAAGTGTTCTGCACCGGGCTTGAAGAGCAAAGCCAGAACAACGTGGACTCTTCATGCGGGGGCATTTTCATGGCAAAGCCGCTTGAAGAATCATGGCCATTGTTTGAACACCTTGATGAGAATTCTTGCCACCACACTTCTACTAAAGGGGGGCATTGCAGCCGGAGCTACACTCCTCCACCTTCCTCCGCAGCTCTGACTCGTAATGCTACTGACCCAGACATGATGAAGATGATGGCCGACATGATGAAGATGATGCAAAAACAAGATGGTGGCTCTTCTAGCCAACCCACAATGGCAACTGACACTGTAGATGAGGAAGTAAATGCTCTACACTCTTTTAGTGGCCGCAACAACCAAGGCCCCATGTCCAACTCTTACACTCCCGAGTGGAGGAACCATCCGAACTTCTCTTGGAAACAACATAATGAGGAATGACCAGGACAAGGGCAACAAAAACCACGTTACAGTTCAAAGTTTGAAGATAAAGTGCTAGGAAGGCTAAGAAGCCTAGCTGAAGTGAAAAAGGATGTGAACTCGCATGGGAAGTCCATTCACCGCTTTGAGAAAAGGTTGGATCAGATTTCCCTCTCCCTTACAAGGAGGGAGGAAGGAAGACTACCTTATCAACCGATGCCCAATCCGAACAGTGACAGTGCCTTCCAAGGGAGCACTTCAAGTACATATGCTCCGCCAAAATACCAAGCACCACCGAACCTCTATGCTCCACCACCTCGTCAAGCACCTCTCAACTATCAATATGCTCCAAATCCACCTCATAAATACCAACAACCACCTCCACAATATCACCCCCATCCACAACAACAACAACCACCTCCACGACCACAACCACAACCACAACCACAATTCATTCTCCAAAATATGAACTCCCCTCACCAAAGGCCTCCACCACCACAACAGACACAACCACCTCTACAAGTTTCTTCTTCTACTACCCATGAGCATCTGAAGGCAGTGACTATGTTGAGGAGTGGCCGAACTTTGGAGTGTTCCCATGGTACTGTTGCTGGTGATAAAAGTGATACTGATGTTGAGCATGTTGATACTGAGAAACAGGTTGAGGATAACGTGGAAAGAGGCAGTGTTGATACCGTGACAAGAGGCAGTGTTGATATTGTGATACCGAGCGTTGATACTATGATACCGAGTGTTGATACTGTGACTCCTGTGATTCCAGTTGATGATACTATTGATATGGACCATATAGGGTCCCAACTTCCTCCGTTTCCCGAGGCTCTTAAGGAGCCTTCTGCTGAGAAAAGAAGAAAGAAGCACATGAGGAAATCTTGAAACCTTTAAGAAAGTGAAGATCAACATCCCTTTGTTGGATGTAGTCAAACAAATTCCCTCATATGCTAAGTTCTTGAAGGATCTTTGTACTTTCAAAAGAAGAACTACGGGAAGAACCCCAAAAAAAGTGAAATTGACCGAGCAAGTGAGCTCGATTCTGTAGCACACCATTCCAAGAAAGAGGAAGGATCCTGGTGCTCCTATCATATCATTCTACATTGGGGTGCACCGCATAGACCAAGCTCTCCTAGACTTGGGCTCGAGCGTGAACCTCATGCCGTATGACATTTTTGCAGAATTACAGATGGGACAGTTGGGTACGGCCCATTGCACTTTACAGTTAGCTGACATGTTGGTAAAGACGTCTAGAGGGCGTGTTGATGATGTGCTCGTGAGACTAGTTGATGAGACATCTTCTTTCTTTCCTGCTGATTTTATCATCTTGGATATGGAGAAAGACACGAGGAGTGTTCCTATCATCTTGGGGAGACCCTTCCTATCCACAGCTGATGCGGTTATCCATGGGAGAACCGGTATGATGTATGTGACATTCATGCACATGAGGTTCCAGTTGAACATCTTCAAATCATCAGCCACCGCCGAAGTGATAGGAGCGACAGAAGAAGATTTCTATCTAGTCGAGGGTCTAGATGAGATTGTGGAGGAATGTTTACCCTCGTGGATCCAAACTGCCACTCAAGGTAGAGGATTAGAACTGATAGTTGAGTTTCTTGATGATGATGAGGAAGATGATGAAGAGAATGAGCTAGCCTTAGTAGCTGTGAGCGAGGATATCCCTTCCATCTCCGAGCCATTGAAGAACTCTCTCGAAGAACCCCCGACTCTTGAGATGAAATCACTTCCTGAAGGTTTGAAATATGCTTTTCTAGGGGCGAATGGCACCCTCCCGGTGATCATTTCATCCATACTCTCGCCCAAACAAGAGGAGGCTTTAATGAACATTTTGAAGAAGAACATCCAAGAAATTGGATGGTCCATAGCCATTTTGAGAGGTATCGATCCCTCCATTTGTGTGCACCAAATCTATCTTGAGGAAGATGCAAGACCAACCCACAAAATGCAAAGGCGGTTGAACTCAAATTTGAAAGAAGTAGTGACTCAAGAAGTAAAACCGGTTGATGCTGGGATCATCTATCCCATTTCTGATAGTACCTGGGTGAGCCCCATCCAAGTCGTACCCAAGAAGGGTGGAATCACAATTGCTGAAAATGTCGATGGGGAACTAATGCCAGTTAGAGAGAAATCCAAATGGAGGATGTGTGTGGACTATCGAAAACTCAATGAGAAGAGAAAGAAGTACCACTACCCCTCCCATTCCTTGATCAAATTCTAGAGAGGCTAGCTGGGCAGAGTTTCTACTGTTTCCTTGATGGATATTCTGGGTATTTCCAAATTGTCATGCACCCTGCCCGAGTGGAACCTTTGCTTACCGTAGAATATCATTTGGGTTGTGTAATGTTCCGTCTACTTTTTAGAGGTGTGTGACCTCCATCTTTGCAGATATGCTTGATTCATCCTTGGAAGTGTTCATGGATGATTTCTCAGTTTTTGGCAAGACTTTTAATGAATGCTTGTTACATTTGGCCGCTGTCCTCAAACGATGTGTGAAATTCTAACTAGTTTTATCTTGGGAGAAAAGCCACTTCATGGTGCCCGAAGGCATTGTTCTAGGCCACCGGGTTTCTAAAGACGGAAATAAAGTTGACAAGGCCAAAGTGGGCCTCATTTCTACCCTCACCGTTCCTTCCACCATAAGACATGTCCGGCCTTTCTTGGGACATGCTAGTTTCTATCGTCGATTCATAAAATATTTCAGCAAGATCTCAAGACCTTTGTGCCACTTACTCAAAAAGGATGTTGAGTTTAGTTTCGATGAAAAGTGCATTGAAGCCTTCTATCATTTGAAAGAAAGACTCATTTCTTCTTCGATCATGCAGCCCCTCGACTTCTCTTTGCCATTTGAGATCATGAATGATGCATCCGATATGGTAGTGGGGGTTGTTCTGGGCCAAAGGATTGGCCGATTTACTCATGCCATCTACTATGCGAGCAAGACCCTTGATGAAGCACAAAGAAATTATACAACTACCGAAAAAGAGTTGCTCGTCGTCATCTTTGCTCTGGACAAATTCCGCTCCTATCTTTTGCAAAACAAAGTTGTGATTTATATGGATCATATTGCGCTCAAGTATATCATGTCTAAGAAGGATTCAAAGACGAGGTTGATAAGATGGATTCTATTGCTGCAAGAGTTTGACATCGAGATAGTGGACAAGAAGGGAGTAGACAATGGCATAGCCGATCACCCCTCCCAGATTGATCACCCCTTTGATAAGACAAGGCTAATCAAGGAGACCATGCCTCATGAACAACTCTTCCTCCTTTCATCTTCTCAAGGGCCATGGTACCAACACATAGCCAATTTCTTGGCTAGTGGGAGGATATCTAGCACGTGGACAAGGGAGGAGAACAAAAGACTATTTTCCATGGCGAAGAATTATGCATGGGATGACCCTCACCTTTTCAAGTATTGCCCCAATCAGCTTGAAAGAAGATCTGTGTCAGAAGTGGAACAACAAGACATCCTCTCCATGTGTCATTCCGGGATATGTGGAGGACACTTTGGAGGAAAGTGCACAGCTCCCAAGGTACTTCAATGTGGTTTTTATTGGCCCTCGTTGTTCAAGGATTCACACGAATTCTGCAAGAGCTGCTTGAAATGCCAAAAGATGGGAAATATATCCAAAAGAGACATGATGCCTCTATCACCCATTCTTGTGGTGGAGGTATTTGATGTATAGGGAATTGATTTCATGGGTCCTTTCCCTCCTTCATTTGGCTATACCTACATCTTAGTTGTTGTTAACTATGTGTCAAAATGGATAGAAGCTATTCCGACTCGGACGAATGACCACAAGGTGGTTTGTGACTTTGTAAAATCAAACATCTTCAATCAGTTTGGCATTCCAAGAGCAATGATATGTTACGGGGGAAGTCACTTCATCCACCGCAACTTTGAGGGATTGCTTAAAAAGCATGGAGTGAACCATAGAGTAGCCACTCCTTATTATCGGCAAACCAGTGGCCAAGTTGAGCTGGCCAATCGGGAGATCAAGCTCATTTTTGAGAAAACACTGAGACCAAACTGTAAGGATTGGTCACTCCACCTCAATGAAGCTCTATGGGCATACCAGACTGCTTACAAAGCCCCGATTGGCACCACACCCTTCAAGCTCATCTATGGCAAAAGCTGCCACTTACCAGTAGAGATGCAACATAAGGCAATGTGGGCTTTGAAGAATATGGACTTTGATAAAGAGAATGCAGCGATGAAGAGAAAATTCCAAATCAACGAGCTAGAAGAAATGCGCCATGAGGCGTATGAGCGGTCAAAAAGCTACAAGGAGAGAACCAAGTTCCTTCAAGACAAATTGATTAGGAAGAAGGAATTTGAGCCTGGGAAGTGGGTATGGCTCTACAATTCAAGAATGAAGTTCTTTCATGGAACACTCCGGTCTAGATGGGAAGGACCATATCTTATCAGAAAAGTATACCCATCCGGCGTTGTGGTCATATGTGCAAAAGAAGGTGCCAAAGAATTTGCCGTCAACGGGCAACATTTGAAACCCATTGTTGAAGTGGATCCGGACAAGGGAAATTAGTTGTTTGATATCGTTATGCTAGTGGAGGAATAATCAGATGAAGAAGAATGGTGGGAGATGGATGAGAAGGAAATCTACCACAAGGATGCATTAAAGATTCCTAAGAAATGATATGAGTTCTATAATCAATAAGCCTGGATGAAGGCATAAAATTTAGCGCTAGTGGGTGACAACCCACGTGGTTTGAGATTCTTGAACCTTCTCCTTTTTGATACTTTCTTGTGTTTTACACAAAAACACACACACACATTTGTGCTTGATAGTTTTGTTTTTTGTTTTGATGGAATGATAGGTCAAACAGGTTCAAGTTGAAGATTGAGGCATAGTCAATCAAGTTGGTGGATATTCCGCCAATAAAAATCATTTATGACGATTAAATGATAAGTTTCGAAAAGTTTTGATAAAATTTGGAGTTTTTGAATTGACAGAGGGAAGCACGGCCGTGTTGCTCAGAACGGTCGTGCTGGCACCAAGCCAGAACGGCCGTGCTGGCACGGAACGACTGTGTTGACAAAAACAACAGGTTGATTGAAGATTTTTAGCCGCTGGCAGCACGGTCGTGCTGACCAGAATGGCTGTGACAGCTCATTGCCAGCACGACCGTGCTGACCAGAACGGTTGTACTGGCCCAAAAAAACCTAATGGTCTTCTTCATTGCAAATTATCCTTGAGAGATGGTCTGCAACTACATTTTCCTTGCCTTTCTTATCAATTATCTCATGATCAAATTCTTGGAGCAAAAGAGCCCACCTCAGCAGCCTAGGCTTAGTGTCTTTCATTTTCATCAAGTACTGTATTGCTCCATGGTCAGTCTAAACCTTCAATTTGGTCTCAATTAAATAAGATCTGAACTTGTCAAAGACGAAGACAATTGCTAGCATCTTTTTTTCTGTTGTGGTGTAATTTACTTGCGCCTCATCTAGAGTTTAGAAAATTACATGATGCTTCTTATCTTTTGTTTTCCCTAGGACAGACCCTACAACAAAGTTGCTAGCATCGCACATTAACTCAAAGGGTAGCATCCAATCCGGAGCTTGGAGAACAGGGGGTGTTACTAGGGCTTCCTTCAACGTCTGGAAAGCCTTCAAACAATCATAAAAAAAACTCTACATCCTTGACCAGCAAGTTTGAAAGCGGCTTTGATATTTTGGAGAAGTCTTTGATGAACCTTCTGTAGTACCCGACATGACTGAGAAAGCTTCGTACCCCTGTCATAGACTTTGGTGGGGGTAGTCTAGAAACAGCCTCAACCTTGCTTTCATCCACTTCAATGCCTTTCTTAGAGACTTTAGGGCCCAACACTATGCCCTCTTGTACCGTGAAATGACACTTTTCCCAATTGAGAACTAGGTTCTTTTCTTCATAGCGCTGCAGGACCAATGATAGGTTCTTCAAACAACCATCAAAATCTTTTCCATAAATTGAAAAGTCATCCATAAAGACCTCTACGATATCCTCCAGAAAATCTGAGAACATTGAGATCATGCAACGTTGGAAAGTTGTTGGAGCGTTGCACAATCCAAACGACATTCTTCGAAAAGCATACGTACCATAAAGACAAGTGAACGTGGTCTTTTCCTGGTCATCCGGTAGGATAGGGACCTGGTAGAATCCAGAATAACCATCTAAAAAGCAGAAATACTCATGATGTGCCAGTCTTTCTAGCACTTGGTCGATGAAGGGAAGCGGGTAATGATCTTTCTTCGTCGCTTGATTTAGCTTCCTGTAATCTATACACATTCTCCATCCGGTGACATCATGGACGACTACTTCATCACCCTTCTCACCTTTCACAACTGGCATACCCCCTTTCTTTGGTACAACATGAATGGGGCTTACCCAGTTGCTATCGCTGATAGGGTAGATAATCCCTGCATCCCTCAACTTGATAACTTCCTTCTTTACAACCTCTTTCAACATCTGGTTCAGCTTTCTTTGGGGTTGGACCAAGGGTTTGGTGGATTCTTCTAGATTTATGCGGTGCATGCACAAAGCCGGGTTAAGTCCCTTGATATCCCCTACTGAATAGCCTATAGCTTGCCTATGGAGCCTTAGCTCATTAAGAAGTCTTTCCAATTGTTCTTCAGTCAGACTGGTGTTAACTATAACAGGATTTCTTTCCTCTTGATCGAGAAACTCATACTTCAAACCTTCCGGCAACTATTTCAGCTCCAGTTTGAGCTCAGGTGCCTTCTCTTCTTCTGGTGCGGTTTCTAGGGAAGCATATTTGACTGTCTCTATAACTTCCTCACCCTCGCTCATATCATCTTCATTTCGATTTAGCTAATTTAGGATCTCAACAACATCAGGATCTTCAGTTTCTGAGTCATAATTATTTAACACCCTCATAAGAGGATCTACAACTGTAGTCTCTTCTCTTATTTCTTCGCAGTATTGGTAGTAGTTATCCATGAAGTAAGCAAACTCTAATAGGGATGGTCCCTTCATGGCGTCCTTCACTTTGAAATCAATGTGGTCATTTCTATCCATTCAGAGATTGATGTGGCAGTCCAAGGTACCATGACAGTGCCTTCTCCTCCAAGGAGAAAATGAAACCCTTGCAGTAGATCACTTCTTGTGGCACTCCCCTCATCTTGATGGTGTCACATATATTTTTGAAAGCATTGAGGTGATGGTAGGGGTTTTCACTCTTAGAACTTCCTCTAAAACTTTTATTTTGAATCATGGAGATCACAGCTGGCTTCAACTAGAAGTTTACAGCATCAAACCTTGGGATTACCACTGGGCATCTTGAGTTGTTGGCTTTCGTAGCTGCCAACTCCCAGAGAGTCTTTTCTTCTTCTTCGGAATATTCACTTTCACGGTCTCTATGATTCCGCTCTTGATTATGTTGATTCCTTCTGTGCCTATGGCAATGACGACGTCCCTCATGATGATGATCATCCCCAGGTTGTTCTGATTCAGGTTCTTCTAGCTCTTCATGTAAATGATCGTTATTGTAACGGCCATCGTCCCCATGCGGAGGTGGGTGTGGTCCAACTCTAGCATTTCGCTCGTCCTCAGAAAGAGGTGGCTCCATGCGAGGTGGCATGATGAACGGTGTTCAATCAAACAGGTTGCTTCTTCCCTGAGTACCTGAATAGGACGTATGATCAAGTTAGAAAACCTGTGTTAAAGAGACGAACTATTATGTACACATTCAGGTTAGAAGACTAAAAGAAAATGTGTTGTCAAGCTTATTACTAAGCTTGAGGCACGGGAGTGTAGTTAGTGGATTCGGGTTCATTACCAGTACCATTTTGCCTCATCCCCGGCAACGGCGCCAACAAGTTGACCGGCCTAAATCGCGCGTCCAAAAGGAGTGAATTGAAGTAGTCGGACTTTTAAATAACCTGACTCTTAGGACCCCGCATGATAACGGGGTCCGAAGTAGCGATCGGGGTTGAACCACAGGGACAAGGGTGGTTGTGCTAAGAACACGGAATCAACACTCTACACTCCGGTAAAAAAATAGGTAAGAAAATGTTCCCAAGGGAATGGTAGATCAAGAATGGTAAACAATAGAATAAAAGGAAACAAAATGCTACAAGAAGGCGTTATAAAGAAAAAGCTATCTCTAACTGGAGTTACAAGGAAGATTAAGGTTTTGGCATTTTATCAATTTTTAGGAGTTTTGAGCAACGAAACCTGAGGAGATAACACTATTTCCTAGGTAAGGAACGAAGGAAGAAAACTTCGGCATAACAAGTGGCAGCAGAAAACATCCAGTACCCCTTCTCTCTAACAGGGTACCTCCAATTAAGCACCAACACCCTCTCTCAAAGGTCGCGGACTTGGGTTGGAGTGGAAAGATAATTGAAGAAACCCCGACCCTGGGTACTCTCATACTCCCTAATCAGACCAAATGCTAGCATTACAACACCTCTCTCGAGGGAGTTGAAACGGGAAACATGATTCAATAGCTAGTCAAAGCATGATCCAAGCATACAAGATGGAGTTCGGATGCTAAAAAGAAATCATCCAACGAAAAGGGACCAAACACAGAGAAATAGGTATTAAAACTCCACTAATTCCATTAGCATGAGCATTGTATAAAAGGGTTAGTTACATTGCGTAAATAAATAAAGTAAATGACTATAAAAGGGAAGATAAGTATCGCCTCCATGATATAGGAGGGCGATATACAGCAGCAAACCCCTAAGGTGCCTCTAACCCGATACCAGGCGGGAGCTCTGGCTGACATGCCCGTGTCGGGCGGCCAGCCCTGCCGGGCGACAGGTAGTGATGGGCAGGCATAACGACCAAGGCTCACTACCTGATACGGCTGTATCGGGGTACCACACTCTCGAGCGGCACACCGTGACGGGAGATCCGTATCGAGCTTGGTATCGTACCGGGTTAAAGGTAGCTTAGGTTCTCGGGTTCCTTGTATCGGGTGTACGAGACGAGCCGTCTCGAGCAGGAGCCCATCTAGGAACCTGGCACATCGGGTGGCCTTCTTGGTCGTATCGGGCTGCTGCGGCTACCGGGACAGGTTCTAAGTGAACCACTCCCGCCCCTCTCGGGTAGGGGGTGTGCTCACCTAGTATCTCCAGGTACGCCCTTGGAACACGTCACACTAGCTCCTGAAGCTTTCCAAAGTTAGCTTTCACTAGGTTTTGACCCGTCCCATCAGAGTCATGTAGCTGCTATTTATAGGCAGCAGTTGGAAGAAGTTACGGTTCTCGGGGTGCCACGTGTCCTCCATCGGCTCCATTAGCACGACTTCGGGGATGATCGACATGTGTGTCGCCCGACACAGCGGGTGCCGGGTTGCAAGTGTGTCGGGTAGTCGTGACGGGTGGGCGCCTGTCGGCGGGTGGCTTGTATCGCACGACACGCTTCATCGGGAGAGTAGTTGTGGCGGGTACAGCTCCCTGTCAGGTAAGCGGCGTATCGCCCGGCGGAGCTTTCTTGCGTGGCACACCTGTGTCGCGCGACATCTGTATCGGGCTGCTGTGTGACGGGTAATGAGTGTGGCGGCCGACTGATAGGAGGGCTGATGCAGGTAAACACCGTTCATGGGCTGGGACGGGACTTTTTGGTGGAAAGACAAGGAAAAACTCAGCAAAAAGGATGCAAAATTGGTCAGAGCGTAGCGCAGTTTAGTTTTGTTCAAAACATAACAAAATTGATAGGAAAAACAGTTTAGAGGGCAGTTTTGACAACAAAATATATGCTATAAATAACCCCAAAAAGGTTGTTATCAATGACTTGTTGCGACCGGACATAATTCCCCCACCACAACTTGGCTACCCCTTTCAACTGGTAGGTAGTAAAAGTAGCTTTATCTTGTTCAAGGCTCCTCAAGACCCTAAATGTGTTATCTGTAGACACTAACGAGGCATCATCTTTATCTAGGACATCATCCTTATCCTCCCAATAAAAGGCTTCTGGGCTAAGTTTCTAGAAATATTGGATGGTGATGAGTTTTGGGTTATTGTTGGTCACTAGTGATGTTGTATGGACTGCTAGGTCATGAATGACATCCATAAGGGCTTTCTATTTTATTTCCCAATCCCCCATATTTGTGGTCTTATTGGCAGAACCGACTTCCTCATCATCACTCTCGCGGGGCCTCTTTCCCTTATTCTTGGTTCCAGAAGTTCCTTCACCATCCCTATTGTTCCTGGATTTTGGGGCCATCTGTTAGGGTTCAATTGGTATAATCTTCTCATTCATAATTTTCAAATCAAAGATATGTTACATCATGGAAATATTGTAACTTTAGTTCAAATTTCTCAAATTATTTTCAAATTTTAGTTCTTTCCCATCCTTAGGCTACCCAAAAATAGAGAGAGTATAAATCAAGTCATGACATCCTAATGAGAGCAAAAACATGAGGAGTCATCCTACTTCCTTCTAATAGGTGTCTTGGGTAGTCTTTAAAGAAGAGATGAGATGTTAGAAGGCTCTCGAGGGTTATAGGAAATCCTTCAATCCATTTCTGGATTCACTAAAGATAGGTGAAGTAGGAGGACCCTCAACCATCGTGACGATGGTAAGAGGTGATTATGACAAAACCCCCTTTATGCTCTTTCTATACACCTAAGTTTCACCATAGTGAACTTTAGGGCTTCCTTGGTTCAGCAATTAGGAATATCATTTAATTAATGCATATAAAGTGTGTTATGTCTTTGATACTAACTGTCATAGAACCATTCTTACCCTAAACCCAATCCCACTATGAAGGAGCAGTGAAAGGGGGACTAGAGTGCACGTCCCTGAGTGGAGCGAAGATCTCACACACATAATATGCAAAAAGGAAATAACATTCTTCTTTATTGAAAATAAACCAAAGGTTTATTAGATAAGGGTCCATATGCAACATGCAAAGAAAAATAATAAGATGAGTAAATCTAAACCAACAACTACATCCCTTTTATATTAGCTCCCATGTAAAGAATAGATTGATGTAGCAATCTTCATTTTCAGCAGGTAAAGTTAAGTAGATAGAAATTTTGACAGGTGCATGGTCTTTAGTTCTTTGCATGGCCTAAAATCAATCAAATCATGACACAATAAATGCAATTGCATGGTACGCTATTGAACATGAGTAAAATAGATTTATATCAAAGTAGTATACTTGGTAGGACTTATATTCAAGATAACCAACAAGAAATTTTCAAAATAATATTTATTCAACAAGATTTTAGTACAAGTTTCCCATTATGTTGATATTGAAAAGCATGCTTATATTTATGTGGCTCCATCACCCTAGGTCACCAGGCTCCATCTCTCCATATAAGGGAGGAGGTCAATAATATGTACAAGTTCCACCCTCCAAATGAAGATGTCTCTTGTACTCAATATGAGCAATCATTATTACGTTTAGTCATAATGGGTCATAGCATGTATGTTTTAGGTGTGTTGCAAACTATAATATAGAAAATCAGAAGACTAATTAGTAGGGAATTAGGTAACGCAAATACAAAAAAGTATGATCAATACCACTAGTCTGTTCAAGGAGGAGACATAATAGCGTACCTTTTTGGTTGATTTTTAGTATACAAGATTCTAAGAAAATAGGTCAACCCCTCGAACCCGATCCTAGATCAACAAGAATTGGATCAAAGGTCGAGATCATGATGTTTTGAAGATCATGTTTCAATATTCAAGATTAGGGTTATTCATTCTTATTTAAACCTTGGGATAGGTCATCCATTTATGATTAAAAATATTTTGAGATATCCAACAATTTCAAGTGTCAAGTATTTTCCAAGTATGAATGAACTATCTAGGTATTTTAGGAATACATATGCTAACCCTAATTATTATCATCAATAATGAAGTCATTATCAAGTCTCTAGATCATCATCATAATAGGTTTGTGCTCAAGATCATATTAGGGTTAATTGATTTAGATTAGAATATCAGGGATCGATCTTAGGTCATATAATCAAATATTAACAAGAAAAGGTGACATAAATGCATTTGAAGAGGTTAGAATAGATGATTTACTAATTATGGGAATAGGAATATGAATAAGGTCTTGTAACTATTTGTATTGGATCATGCTAATTTTCTAATGAAAATGGACTATAATATTGCTATATTTGGAGCTATGATGAATTTTCTATGATTTAGTTAAGATCTAGGCTATATATCAATTATTCACGAGAGAGGGTTGAAAATACCTTGGTGTGAGAAAAATGATGGGCTACTAATCTAGTGATGGATGGTTGAGACAAAATGCTCAGCTAATAAGAGGGGGGACAGTAGCTTGATCGCATTGTTGGATCACAGTCATATGGTGGAGGTTCTTTTATAGTGTGGTCGTTTGATCAAAAATGGGGGTCTCCGTTCTTCGTCTCCACCCCATGCTCCATGCGCGAGCAGACTGGAGCTGCAGTGTTGAGCATTGTTTGTGTTAGGAGGTTTGAGAGAGAGATAGGTACCACCATCAACAGTGGGGTGTCCGCCTGAGGTCGTCGCGACCTCGAGGTGTAAATAGTGGTTGAGATTTGAAGGAAGATAGGGCATAGGCAAGATGCCCAAACTGAGAGGGCGGCAACTGTGCTCAGGCCAAGAGAAGAAATTGGGTATGATCAGGGTGCGAGAGACAAAGAAAGTGAGGGGTTATCATGTGGGACGGTGATGACCGTCTTTTGGGGGGGTTATAGAGGTGAGGGTAGATTTTAGAGCTAAATGGGATATGGGTTGCAGACCATGGCCGCTGGAGTGAGAAGGAAAGTCAAGAGAAACGTTGGGATGGCATAACAGTGCATTAAAGCTAGTCAAAGTAGGGTTAGATGGCCATGGAATCACATGACAAAGGTTTCTATGTGATTAGATTTTCGTAATGCGGTCATACTTTGTTGATTGATCATAATCACTTTCCTTTTTCCTCCCCGCTATCAGCGAGATGTAGGGGATGACCTACTGACTGCTTGACTAGGTCCCTGGTCTGTGGGAGCCAGATCTGAGGTTCGAGGTTTGTCCCCTTCAGTTTGCCACAGATAACTTACATGGAAAAGGTGAACAAAGGCAAAATAAAGGGGTTTTTTGCACACTAACTTCCCAAAATTGTAGAAAATCGTGGGAGTGTCCAATTGATATGAAATTTGGATCACGGGTTCAAAATAATGTGTTCAATACTTAGAAAAAGTTTGATAACCAAAAGATGAAGTGACATGACTAAATTTACTACATTGGATATAGTGATCGATTAACCTTAGTTGTAGTGTCACAAGGTGCATAAATTCATATCGATCATTATATTTTGAAATTGAGTGTCAGTATTGATCAAGTATTCAAGAAATAATAAATTGAGGTCATGAATGAACAAAAATGAGGGCAAAATAGAAATTGAACTAGATTAGAGAAACTCATTTTATCATAGTCCTATTCACACTCAACTAACCTCAGTTGTGTTTCTCTCTCAAAGGGAGGGCATGCTATACAAGAAAAGCTCCTCCCCAAGTCCAAAAAGAAAATCAAATAAAATTATATATTTATATAATAAATAAATTTACTTTAAAATTAACACCAATAAATAATATGAGAGATAGATTATTAATTTGAGAGGCCATTACATAAGTTAAACTTTAGTAATCTTAATTTATTTGAATAAACAATTTAGTATTTAGGTCTAATCATATAATTTGGGGTGTAGGTTCCAAATCATGGTCCAACTTTAAAATAATTTGGGGATTACATCTAATTGGGGTCTAATTAGATTTGTGAAACTGGGTTAAAATCCGGAGGGACCCATGATCAACATGTTTAAGTCAGATTTAATTAATGAAATTCACCACCTGTTCAAAATTACCCAAATTTATGCCCACCCATTTAGTTAGTGGGTTTCAGGGGTGGCCCACAGACATTCATGGGTAACCTGCTTAATTAAATTAATTATATAAAAATAAATATGATGATTTACTATTTTAAATAAATACGGTGATCTACTATTATTGTCCATTACTTGTTAAGGAGTCCATTTCAAAATCGAATTTGTCTAACAAAATATGATATCTAAGAGAGATATGGGGGAAATAAATCCACCTCTACTACATTATCTAAACTTTTTATATAACTTAATATGGAGTTGTAGCACAAGTTAATAACTCTAATTTGTCAAGGATAATCATATATTAGATAATTTCAAACATAGAATTTTATCCCCAAAAAAAAGATATTTTGTTGAAAAGTTGTAAGAACTGAGCAAAATTATTATTATTTGATCGTGACAATTTATAGTAGTTGTTTGTTTTTGTTCTACATTTTATGTAAAAATACTAGAGAAGTGTCTCAATTTAACGTTAGAGTAGCAACTTGCAAAATATTTTATATTAACACATTACACGGACACCTGTGGGTGATCTGCAACTTGTTGGGTTGGGCTTAGATCTATCTTTGTTTAGCCCGTTTAAATTTATGTCCTTTTGCACAGTAGCTATGAGAACCAAAATTATAATGATTCAACCCAAATCCAACTCAGGTCAGATTTTACCAACAGCTAAGCTAATCACACAAACTGCGCTCGTGAGTTTCGAAACACTATTCCATACATGGATGGGTTGGGGGCGCGAAACCCACTAAACCATGTATTGGGGAAGGAAAAACATTTGGAGCCATTGAACCAGGCCCACGATCTACTCGCATCCACTCATTCCTCCTCTTACTTCGGAAGACAAATTCCACTGTCCATGCCCCGAATTCCTTTCATTCCACACACCCACGACCGGAGCGACGAGTTTTCTGTTCTTTCACCGGCGGCATCGGCAATGAGGACAACGCCGGAGTAGCCAAAGAGATCATGAATCAACCGACTCTGATCGCCGGTATGTACTCGAGTAGTTAACCCCCGATCACGCGGCTAGCAAAGCGAAGGGAGGAGGGAACAAGCGGGGGAATAACGTACGTCCCAACATGGCGACGTCTCCGCCGAGCCCGAGCAAGCGGGCGTCCCAGGCCGCGGCGGGTCGGCCACCGGCAGTAGTGAAATTCGCCCGGCGTACCTCCAGCGGGCGCATCGTGAGCCTCCCACGCGACGAGGACATCGACGTGGGGTTCTCCGGCGAACTAAGCCAGTCCTCATCATTCGACAACTCCGGCAACGACTACAACTACACCGTCCTGATGCCCCCAACACCAGACAATCAGCCGTCCGTCAACACCACCGGTGCACCAGCCCCCAAGCTCCGTCCATCGGCCGCGGCAGCCTCAAAAGGACCCGCCGGCGGTATAAAAACAGCGAAGAGGACAATGTCGGTAATGAAGAGCCAAAACAAATCGTTGCTCCTCCGTAGCCAAACCGGCGATTTCGACAACAACCGTTGGTTGTTCGAAACAAAAGGCACGTACGGCATCGGCAACGCGTTCTGGGACGATTCAGGGGAAGGGTACGTGGACGAAGAAGGTATGAACATGGGTAGTTTTATGGACAAACCATGGAAGCCATTGACGAGGAAAATCACCGTCAGTCCAGGGACACTGTCCCCATACCGTCTCTTAATCGTGATACGTCTCGTGGTGTTGGCTTTTTTCTTGGCGTGGCGTATCACGAACCCGAACCCGGACGCGATGTGGCTGTGGGGGATGTCGATTGTCTGCGAGATATGGTTCGCTTTCTCGTGGATCCTCGACCAGTTTCCGAAAGTCAACCCGATCAACCGATGTGCGGATTTGGGTGCGTTGAGGGAGAAGTTCGAGTCGCCGTCGCCGACGAACCCGGAGGGGAGGTCGGATTTGCCGGGGCTTGATGTGTTTATTTCTACGGCTGATCCGGAGAAGGAACCGCCGCTGGTGACGGCCAACACGGTGTTGTCGATCTTGGCGACGGATTACCCCGTTGAGAAGCTGTCGCTGTACATCTCCGATGATGGTGGGGCTCTGCTGACGTTTGAGGCGATGGCGGAGGCTGTTGCGTTCGCGGAGGTGTGGGTCCCGTTCTGCCGCAAGCACGACATCGAGCCGCGGAACCCGGATAGTTATTTCTCCGTTAAAGGCGACCCGACGAAAGGGAAGAAGCGGCCGGACTTCGTGAAAGACAGGCGATGGATCAAGCGCGAGTACGACGAGTTCAAAGTCCGCATCAACGGGTTACCCGACGTGATCAAGAAGCGTTCCCACGCGCTGAACCGCCGCGAGGAGGTGCGTGAGAAGAAGATGTCGGAAGACAAAAGCGGAGGAGGTAAAGACTCCTCGTCGGTAGCCGTGGACAACTCGGTGCTTCTCCCAAAAGCAACATGGATGGCCGACTGCACACACTGGCCAGGAACATGGCAAACCCCATCACCCGACCACGCCAAAGGCGACCATGCCGGAATCATCCAAGTAATGACCAAAGTCCCACACAGTGAACCCGTCTACGGGACACCGGAAGACCATCAATTCATCGACATGACTGATATCGACCTCCGTATCCCGATGTTCGCATACGTCTCCCGCGAGAAACGTAAAGGGTATGACCACAACAAGAAGGCTGGGGCCATGAATGCCTTAGTCCGTGCAAGTGCTATCTTGTCTAATGGACCCTTCATCCTCAACTTCGACTGCGACCATTACATCTACAACGCGCTGGCGATTCGTGAAGGCATGTGTTACATGATGGATCGCGGCGGTGATCGGGTATGCTACGTCCAGTTCCCGCAGAGGTTCGAAGGGATCGACCCTTCGGATCGGTACGCGAATCATAACACCGTCTTCTTTGATGGGAATATGAGGGCGCTTGATGGGTTGCAAGGGCCGATGTATGTCGGGACCGGGTGTTTGTTTCGGAGGTATGCTCTGTATGGGTTTAATCCGCCTAGAGCGAATGAGTATCATGGGTTGTATGGACAGTATAAGGCTCCGGCGGGGACGGTGAAGCCGCTGGAACCTGGTGATGATCCGGAGGCGAGATCGCTGACTGTGTCGCCGGAGCTTGATTTGCCGAGCAAGTTTGGGAATTCGACTATGTTTGTTGATTCCATCACTGTTGCTGAGTTCCAAGGTAGGCCTCTTGCTGATCACCCGTCGGTTATCAATGGCCGGCCGCCTGGGTCGTTGCTTGCTCCACGGCCGCCGCTTGATGCTCCCACCGTCGCTGAGGCCGTCTCCGTCATCTCATGCTGGTCAGTGATCACTAATCGATATTCTTCTTACTACATATTTTGGTTGTAAACACTTTGCACAAGCAAAAAAGCTATCTTCACATCCACATTCTCACAAACAGGTACGAGGACAAGACCGAATGGGGCACCCGCGTGGGTTGGATCTACGGCTCCGTAACTGAAGACGTCGTCACAGGCTACCGTATGCACAACCGCGGGTGGAGGTCCATCTACTGCATAACACGCCGTGACGCGTTCCGTGGGACGGCACCCATCAACCTCACCGACCGGCTCCACCAGGTCCTCCGATGGGCTACGGGCTCCGTCGAGATCTTCTTCTCCAAGAACAACGCCTTCTTAGCAACACGGAGGCTCAAGTTCTTACAACGGATCGCGTACCTCAACGTCGGAATATACCCGTTCACGTCCGTGTTCCTATGTGTTTACTGCATGTTACCTGCTATGTCGCTCTTCTCCGGGCAGTTCATCGTGCAGTCGTTGAATATCGCGTTCTTGTTCTATTTGCTGACGATCACGGTTACGCTCATGCTATTGTCGCTGTTGGAGGTGAAGTGGTCGGGTATCGCACTTGAGGAGTTGTGGAGGAATGAACAGTTCTGGCTTATTGGCGGAACTAGTGCCCATTTGGCCGCCGTCATTCAGGTTTGAGAAATTCAAAAGCGCTTCCAAACATCATCATCCGAAATAGATATCTTAGAGACGCCAGTGAATTGAACTGATGCGTTTTCATCGCAGGGCTTGCTGAAAGTGATCGCGGGGATCGAGATCTCATTCACCTTAACAGCCAAAGCGTCGAACGAGGACGAGGACGACATCTACGCCGACCTGTACGTGCTCAAATGGACCAGCCTGTTCATCCCTCCGATCTTCATCATCGTCATCAACCTCATCGCCGTCGTCATCGGCGTGTCGCGGACGGTATACAGCGAGATCCCCGAATGGAACAAGCTCTTTGGGGGGCTGTTCTTCAGTTTCTGGGTGCTGGCACACATGTACCCGTTCGCCAAAGGATTGATGGGCAGGAGAGGACGCGTGCCTACCATCGTGTACGTCTGGTTCGGACTCGTGGCTATCATCACGTCGTTGTTGTGGATCACACTGCGGCCGGCGAGCAGCAACATGACTGGAGGGGAGTTTCAGATTTGAAGTTTGATACGAGCTAGACGAGTTTCATGAACAAAAGGCTATGTATGGCCAGAATACGTGTCCTAACTTGTAGCTAGGTTGAACTTAAAGAAATTCCTACACAAAGTCGTTGGCGTTCCTTGCCTTGTTTCCAAGTGCAAGGACGAGATGTATTTTTGTATAGCCAGCTCTACTACATACCATACAATTGTGTTGAATATTAGCCATTCTCAATTCCTTTTGTTTCTTTTTGTATATGGAGTATTGAGCTAGAATGAAACATTGTGCATTACTAGTTAGTGCACTTGCATTCCATGAATTACATGAAAAGATGCTACTAATAAACTAAATCTTAACATATTTGGATGTGTCAGGCTATAGGTGCAATTACGAATATTAATGATTTGGACGTACTAAAACTTGATTTTGTAGAAGTTCAATTCAGTTAAAACAAGTTAGTCAAGTTAAAGTGAGGAAACTGTGTGTATTGGTGGGCGTTATCAATCGATCAGGCTCCTAACCAAAATATATACATTATGTCATACTTTAATTCAGCACTGCATGTAAACTCAATTATGGTTGCATACAAAGCTTTGATACCTAGGCCAATGTTGCACCTTATTTGCGGGGAAAAAAATAGCTAGGTTTGAAGTGGGTGGATGAGTCATTGAAGAGAAGAACAAGGGCAGTCCGATCTAGATACTAAATTGGTTCCTCGATGTGATTTTTCTTCGTGACAGTGATCCCTACATGTGATTTTTCTTCTTCTTTGATTATTTATGCTTTAGGGAGCCAAGCAAGAAGAACACAAAGGGGTATCTATCAATTCCAACCATACCCCGACAAGCACACACACACATTATTACACAAAGGCCTAGTCCCCTATAAGATTGTAGTCGAGGAGGATCTCTCTTGTACGTTTCATACTATTTTGATTTGACTTATCCTATTATATCAATAGTTTCTTTTAAAATTTTCTCTACTTTTTTCAGTGTGGAAAACATTAGGGTTTTCAGGTGCAGCCTCCTATTATATTGAAGGTTTCACGCACTCTAGAATTTTACCTCTAAAATGTGTGGCCAATGTGTCCATGTTTAGAAAGAGAACTAGGACTAAGAGCTATGTCGGTAAGGGTAGGAATTTTTTATATGAACTGAAGTTTTTTCTACCACTAAGATTATATTAAAAATATTCTGAATTAATATGACAAATATTACCAAATCACCACCTAGTTTTAAAGAGAAAATGAGAAAAACATACATAGGCTCCCACCTAAGGTGGAAAAGTGGCATACAAACCAATAGAACTAGGAAAACAACTTTTCCACTATGTATAAAGGCATGAGTCACATAGACCAGAGAATGTATGACACCATTTCTTGTCTCGAATAATTTTTAGGAATGAAACAGTAATTTTAATTTGGATTCACAACATGGTAGTACCGATCATATGGTGGGTGTTCTATTTTATCCCTACAACCTTAGTTTGTTAACTTTGTCTAACGGTCCAAAAAATAGGTTAATCGTAAACCCTAGATTAACCTTATAGCTTATCTGAATATCTTCACATATGAGTTAGTACAATATTATAATACCAAGATGGAATCAAAGTGAAAAATTCTTAACCATTATTCATTCTGTTAAAGATGAATGCAAATGGATTATGTAACTAAAAAAACCCTAAGATGGGTAATGAACTAATGGAAAGCATGTGAAAACAATAGTATACCCTAGATTGGCATATTAAATGATTTGGTTGATTGTAGAGTGATTTTTGAATTGAGATATCTTGTGAATCTATTTGTTTGACTTCAAGCTTTGATATGGACTTAATCTTAGTTGAGCATCACATCATTATTTGACTCAGGTAAATAGAATAAATATGTGATACTCATTTTAGCCTTACTTTTTTGGTCAAACAAGAATCTTTATTATTACTAACCTTTAGGTTAGAATAGATGCACACCCATTGATCCAAGTCTCTAGAGACCTATAAACTTAGGGTCCCAAAGTCCATAGGGACCGAGTAAGACCATGACATAGTTACTCATTATAGGAAAGGAAGTGAAAAAAGCACTTAAGATCCATTCCATGTAGGGAATATAAATCAATCTTAGGGAAATCGACATTCCAACAAAGAAATGATACAAACCATACCACTAACATCACTCCTTTCCACAAAAAAAACAATGAGAGATCGGAAGTACATGATTAAACTTGAATCTTCAGAAACTAGAAACAACAATCCAGATAAGAAAATACCTATGAACTATAGATAGATCAAATATCATCAATGATCTTTTCAATTCCAATATGGAGATTGCAACAACTCTCTCTTCTTTAGTCTCTTCTTCTTCTTTGTAGGTTTAGCATCATCATTGACTTTGAACTTCTCCTAAAGGTCTTTCTCATAATCATAGAAATCATTGTACCTTTCACATCATTACAAACCTTCTTTCAGTGTTGATAATCCAAAAAGATGCCACATCTTTGCATAACTTGATTAGCACATCAAGAAAACTCATCATATGAAGTTAAAAATAAATTTAACTCCCACTTCAAATTTAAACCTCCAACATTTCACCATCAAAGAAGAACAATACATATCTGGTTTCCACATATGAATTAATTTCTAGTATTTGGTAATATAGAGATATCTTTCTCATCTCATTATTCACCCTATTAGCCATGATATCAAAAGTAACTTCTCAAACAACTTCATGTACCAAAGGATTATGAATTTTCTTAGTCAAATTCACATTGTCGTAGGGATTGTTAGATGCTGACAAATTGTTCAACATCACTACGGCTGACTCTGGTCTTCTAGACACCTCTCCAACTGCTTCATTTGATACCTCAATTGTTTCATAGGCGCGTACCCTGTCAACTACATTAGCATTTCTCTGAACACTAGTTGTTCAATCATTCTTCTATTTTCCAAAACACAGTTAAAGTTCATTACAGTCCTAAACACAACTACTTTTTGCTGGAGAAGAAGTGATACAGTGAGAAAAGGGCTCACATTTTGGTAAGAAATTAGACTTTGCAACGCAATCAATTTTCAAGACAATTTGATCACCACCATCCACGATGACTGTGACAACTTTGAACAACAAAGATGAAGCCTTGACCTCTAAAAAACTCCTTAAAAGTAGTAAGGCATTCAACAATAAGTACTACAACTGTAAAAGTCTAATGCCCTTGTTGTCATGCATGCAATCCTTGCTTAACCATCTAGGGTCTAGGGCATGCTTGGATTCTTCATAGTTTATGATACCAGTCCAGAGGAGAAAGGAAGGGGAAGAAGTAGAAAACTTGACAACCATTCTTTCACAACAACCATTACTCGATCACAAGACCAATGTATTGCATCCAGAATCTGCTACCTCTCCTTCTTTGTAGGTAGTTTAACCATGAAACCTTCCTTCTCCTCCGCTAGAATCTCAAATTCTCCATTGGTGGATGCCACTACATGTGGATCCACCCTGCAAGGAGGCTTCAAAATGGATTTCAACCTAAAAATTCCGCTGAGATGTGACCATTCTAGGAAAGTAGCCTCCCCTTTAGATCCCTAAATTTCTAGGAACCGAATGTTGTCTTCGACGGTGGCTACACATATGGAATAGTGGTTCTTCTCCCCCTAGAGATTGAGTATTATACAACATCCTCTGTATTTGGTTCCAGATCCACAACTAGTGATGAGTCTCAATAGAATTGGACTTGTTGGGACTTTAGGGTGGGGGAGGAGAGGAATGATGCTAAAGAGTTTTCCTCAATGGTTCATTCTTTTTTACAGTTGCTCTAGAATAGGGTGAGAATGTTGATCCTCCTTGGCTTCTCACAATCCAAGAGGATTTGTTGATGACGTCGACTCATTTATCTTATCCCCATTCCCTTCACCTCTCTCCCAAATAATAAATCACCCCTCACCTTCCGCTCAACCTCTCCCTCATGCTTGCCTTTGCCTTTGTCGTCCTATCATTTCTCAGTGGGGGTGTCACCACTTCTATATATTTGTAGCCTTATTTATGTTTACTATGTTAATAATGTGCCTTTACATGTAATAATATGATCTGAAAATTAAAGGTGGTTAACTATATTTAATAATGAAGCTTAAAAAGTTGACTTTGTATAGATGATCTTGACTTTAATCTTAGTTGAGTTGGTGCATAAAATATGTCAAGTTGAAGTACAACTGAGCAGAATTGATGGTGATGAAATTGGCTACTATTCATCATGAACTAAGTCGAGTTGAGGAATAATGACCTAAGATCATTTAGAATAGATTTTTGAGTTTTTTTTCAACTCAACTAGGGTTTAGACAACTCATATGGAGATAGTGTAGGACATGATCTTGATTGAGTTCAAGGCAATTTATCTGAGTTGATATGACCCCAGTTGAGGATTTAACATACTTTTTCTTAACATAGGTACTTGTAACATCGTAGTTTTTCTTTATCCTCCAATGAAGCACACCTTGACTCATAATGCATTCAATTTTATTCAATGACCTTCCTCAACATTATTAGATGTTTTGGAGTTACAGTTGCCTGATTGATGAGTTATGATGGCTAATTTCTAATTTTAAACTCAACTATAAAAGGTTGAGTGCTTAATTAACTTTGAGGATGGATTTCAATTTTTGAGAAAAATAAACATCATGGTTTAAATCTCAATAAGTATTTATTATACAGAGGGTGAAATTTATGATCTAATGGTGACAAAGTTATGGAAATTTGAATTTGCCCCTTTCTCTAGCCTTTTTTCACCTATTTTCCTTCCTGGGCCTCAACCCTTTTGCTCTTTGCTTGAGCCCAACCTTCTCACCCCGCGCCTAGCAAGGCCCACACACCTAGAGCACCAGTCCAAGGGACATGGATCCTCTATGCCACATTTGACGGTTGTGGGTCATCTTCTTCCTTGGAACAGAAAACCACTATGACCCTAGGGTTGGCCAGGGTAGGGTCATAGTGCTACAAGGAAGCCCATGTAAACTTGAGGATATTAAAGTCTCCCCCTAATCCTCCTCGGCCTTTCCCCTATGTTTTCAAGAAGAATGGTTGTTAGGAGGGGCATGTGGAACCCCTCCAACCATGGTTGGCCACCTTGGTCGGTGACCATGGTGGAGTGGGTGCCCACACCATCTCCAGTCTTGTTTTAAAGTCGTGATGTGTATTTCTTTGTCCTTTGTTTTCCTTCTTATTGTGTAAGTTCTCATTTACTAGGGATCTTCCCACTTTGCCTTCTTCTTCCTACAACTACTACACTCTGGCTAGGTGTAGCACTACCTCTAGACCTCCCATCTCCAAGTTAAGAGCCCCTCCAAGTTCATAGAGGCAACGTGGAGACAACCATGTTACTTCCTAAACCAGATCCCCTCTCCTTCCCTAAAACAAACATCTCTAGTGAGCTATCTATCATGGTTGTATTGCATGTGGCAAGATGAGTTGACTCCAGTGAGAAGATGACTTGTGAGTCATAGGATGTGGATTGGTCAGCTGACATCCTGATCTGACAGCCATAGAAGAATGTGTAGTCCATCACACCAACTCACCATCTCTCTTTCTCTTTGTTGACCATTCAAGGCTATCCACGAACCACACCTTGCTGGGGTCTATGTGGCCTGAACAACCAATCACAGCATGCCACATCAACATCTCACTATGGTATATTTATCTCTCTCACATGTATAGCTATATCTTGCAAAATTTATACAAAATCAATTGTAAGTTAAAATGGGATATATTATATATAAAATGTATCTATGGAATGATATTATCCAATGCACCTAGTTTTAGGGGATAATTTCACTCTTGTCTCTTGTTATGTTGAAAATGACATCTAATTTTCCTCTTTTGCAAACTTAACAATGTTTAATGCTCAACCATGATAATGTAATAACCCCTCTTGATTAATATGACCCTAATTAGTACCATATGTTGTCTTGTGCTATATGAATCAAACTTAATCATGACATTCTCTATTAGTGGCTTCATGATGTGTAAAATGCCATTAAAAGTGATATTTATGGACTTATATAGTTCATTGTGCAAAGGTGGATGAATAATGATGAGAACTTCATATTGGCCCTCAATATTAGAACTTTATGCCAAGAGACCCTAAAATGTTATATGAAACACTCTTGATCTCTTTTTGACTATATATGACACTCATGTGACATCAAGTTATGACATAATGTGCATGAAGCTAAATTTGATATCTAATTTCGTACAAATCTTGTTATAATGGTCACTTATGCTATTTGATGTATTTCAAACTAGTAACTTGTTGATTTTTATGGCACTAAATCAAGCTTAATCTCACTTGTACCATCAGGATGACCATGTTGCATAAAATTGGCTCGATATTACTCAAATGGATGTTAAGATGTTTAAGATATTAATCTTATTCAAATCTTATGATTTCCCGATTAATTTCATGCAACCCTATGTTTGAAATCCCTAATCTTACTAAGGGTGTTTCACCCTAATTCAAAATGATATATGATCTAGTATGTAGATTGATGATGAATACTGTGTAAACTTTAGAGATGTTGAAATCAATCATCATGAATAATGGAACTCAGATTAAGTGAAACATCCACCCTTTATGAATAAGATGATCTAAGTCTTGTGATGTTAATGTAGTCATACTTTCTTGTAATGTTAGGATCTCTTTGGTGGACTCTTTTCAAAGATCTAACCATGTTATATATCTAATGCTTGTAGTCAAGGTACATTTTATCCTCCTATTGGCCAGACTAGTAGGATGAAAATTTTATGTATGTATGTTATATAAATTCTTGGATTAATATACTTATTTGAACTACATGTTCCCATACAAATGTTGTGTTTTGTTCTTAATTAATTATGTTGAACAAACTTGAAAAAATAATGATAGATGTCCATAATACAACCTTGTGCACTTACATTCATTCTCGAGGTAAGGACACAATGTTGGGTGTCCTACTTGATTTATCAAGCTAGGGCAGACCATGTTGAAATAAGGGTTAGCTCTCAATGATGGCCTTGAGGTCTCTCAGGAATAGGGTTCACTCCTGATGTTTAGTCTTGTAATCTCCCTCGTTCAAACGGGGTAGATAATCTTGAGCACCCTCAGGGACCCATTCCTTGAAGAAGCTGGTCAAAGGCCTTATGATATTATTGATATAATGGAAATGAACTTAAACTATGCTTGCCTCTTAATAATAATGTCTTAAAATATTGTTTCTTCCTTTCTTGTTGTTATATTATGCTTTTGCCAAGCAATATATGTTCTCTTAAGCCTACAATTTTATATGTTTACACAGCATACTCAAAACAATTTTGTTAATGTGTACCCATTTTATGATTTTAGGTAACGGTAACTATGAATCTCTTACAATGATTGACGCTTCCACACTTATAATAATCTTCTCATACTCTGATGATATATAATGACATGTAAATGAAATACACATGGTTTGATAATTCGGACCTAAGATCTTTTCAGGTATTAATTTAGCATTCTTTTATATTGTATTGTCTCACACTTTAGTTGTTGTTTGTGGCTTTATTCATGCATATGTTAGGTGGTCCATTTTATGGATGCACTATAAGTAGTGGGACCCAAGAGGGGATCCACTCCTTACTAAAATTTGAGGAATAAAACCCATCTACTCCAAACACACTAAAAAGGTATGTTGGAACAGGTGTACAATTTTTCATTTCTCAAATGATGATATACAAAACAACCATAGTATAGAAGAGTTACAATATTTCATGAGTATATTTAGTTTATCAAGGTTACATAATATTCACCCACTTGGATTTTACATGAAAGCAACAACAAGTAGAGGGATATCTAAACTATATCATTGTCCATCTCCCTAAGAGTCATCTCCTTGAGCCAGATCCACATCTGCATGTCATGTCATTCATGTCTTACACCTGGGGTTGGAAGCAAACCCCAAAAGAGAAGATAAAATGATTATTTTCAGCATAAAAGTCGGTAAGTTCATGTTAATAGGAAAATTGAGCAACATTAAGGAAAAAAGACATCAAATATAACAAGTTTCCCATATACAAGGAAAAGTACTATCCAAGGGGGGTATCAAAAGAGAATATAAACTTCAATAAAAGGATAATCGGCAGTAAGAAATTTCTTGCCTTAAAACAATGTCACAATGTTAATATCCCAATTTATAAGTTGTGCATATAAAAGCCAGAGACTAAGGTTATTTCAATTAGGGATGGGACACTATGGGATCTTAGCCTAAAAATATAGGGTGGAAAAACTACACCATGGGTGGATCTAGCGTGTCCTATATATATAATGAGTGAAAAAGTATAGTTGTGGTGGAAAAAGTGTGTCCTATATATGGTTGTACTCATGTACTACCACAACAACAACACAAATAGTCTAATCCATGCACTCAAATAGCGGAAAGTAAATTTCAAATTTAGTAAAAGTGAAATAATACAATGAGAATATCCAACATCTATAATCTGGGGTTAGAGGACCGATAAGAAAATATCCAATCATGTTCATAATCAAGATACATTATAAGACCACAAGAGGCTATCACATTAGAAAATAAGATTCCATTGAAGCCAATTTCTCAAAATAGGATTTCCACATGTAAAATATGATCAAAATATAAATAAGAGTCTAATAAGAATATCCAACAAAGTAAGATGAACAAAAGATCAAAATAAACATAGAATCTTTCATACAAAAAAGAGAGGGAAATTGTGTAGCCTGATTTGTCAATAGGACTAAGAGAGAGAGAGAGAGGGAATATAAGAATAGGGGTGCAACATACATTAAGAGAGTGAAATCATATATTGCTCAATATGATTTGGAGATGCAACATGCCTCTAGATGTGAGTCAACTTGCCAAAACCTTAGATCCAAGTTTGAAACACTAGTGGTTGATAAAGGGATTGCCATATGAATTATTTTATGAGATTGGATGGATTTTCTAAGGAACTTGAATAGGAGGATACGTGAGAAGGTTAGGAGTCATGTCTTATTGGTCAAGTGATTTCTATGTGTGTGAATGCCATGGAGAGGGGTATATATATAGAAATATTTGTCTTGGGTAGAATGAAAATATGTAGCATATATATTCTAAAAGGAGATAAGTGAATAATTCTTTAACAAATGATAGTAAAGAATAATCATAAAACTGTTATTTCCCTTCTATTTATTTTTTGTCTTCATTTTATCATATATTTTCCTTTTTTAACAACTTGATCACAGAAATATTGACTACTCTATTTATAATTAACAGACTTTTAAATATCTCATTGTGTAATTATTTACTCAATGTAAACGTGTATAATAATTTAATGTACAATTGTGCAGGATATATTTATTTAGTTCCTTTTCTATTATTCCATTTATAAATCTCTTACATACATTTAATTCATTTTGTTACGAAATGACTTCCTCACAATGTTTCTCTTCTCACGTATGAGTCTCTAAAAATATGTATAACAACCATGTCTCAATAATAGGAATTTATGTAATTTATATTAAGTTAGATCAAAAATTCCAAATTTGAGGCAACCATATATAATTCTAATATATTTTAAATTAATTATTTGTGGAGATAGTTGTGAATAAATTTATATATCCAACACCAATTATTATACACATGTGAATTTCAAAATCAAAAGGATGTAAACATTATCTATCAAACTAATTTCCTTTTTTTTCCTTGTTGCAAATGATTTTAGGAGGTAATAGGAGTGTTTACTAAGGAAGTCATTTAGCCAAGATTATTATTATTTCTTATTGAGTTATGTAATTGAATATATAAATTTGGGAATGTTTATTTATTTCCAAATAAATATATAATCAAGTTAAAATATTTGTTTCCTTTATGATATGTTAACTTGATTGTTATAATTTATTTATTATTGTCAAACATTAAGTAGAGATAGTTCGTTATTTAAAGTTTGTTATAATTTATTAGAATGTCTCACATATTCCACATTATTGCAATTACTTTGCTCAAATTGTATTTGGAAAGGGAATAAATTTTTAGATTTTCCACCAGTAAATTTTCAATAGATTTAACATGCATGTACAACATTCTTTCTCTTTATATTATACCACAGTTTTATTAGTATAACTTCACCTAAATTATAAATGTATAAACCATACTAGTTGGTTTGTACTATCTATTTAATATATTAGAATTTTTAATAAATAATTTAATATTTTGACTTTAAGTTAAATTCTCTCTCTTAAGTAAAACTAGGATAGATAAGATTTTTCAATTAATATGAAAATTCACATATAGACTAATTTTGGTATCTAGAAATTAAATTTTGGATTTATTTCACTTATCAAGTCATTGAATATATTATTGAATAATTTGGATCAAAACTCATATTTAAAATAATGTAGCTATTATTATTCAAATAATGTGAAACTTGGCACCCAATCTAATTGGGACCCAAGGAACACAATTTTACCATTAAATTTGAGTTTTGATATTTCCTTTTATGAGTTCTCGTGCAATTAGTGTTTTAGAATCATTACTATTATATTATTATAACATTGCATCATTACCATCATTATTTTTTATTCAGAGTCTCATTATCTTCACATTGTTTTCAAAATTACATGAATTTTCATATTTAATGTAGTAACATATTTGGTCCACTAATTCAATGTTTATTTAAATAATGAAACATTATATATGTTTGTGGATGTGGAAATACTAATTGTTATTCCAAAGAATAATATACCTCTTATTGAACATATTCTAGCCATTATTTGTATTTTTAGTTAGCAAAAGAAACATATGCAGATATACTTACATATTATCATATAATTAAGTTATTATGTTAATATGGGATTAAGAGAGAAAGTTCACCCCCCTCCCACGCCCGTGGAAAAGGCCGAATGCCTAGGAGGGTGGTAAATCAAGGCGGCAATTGGGATTCGAACCCGGGTCCCTTTGTTAGGAGACACCGTGCTTGACCACTTGAGCCACTCCTTGTCGGCAATTATTATGTTAATATGAGTATTATGATATGTGATGTTAATTATAGAACCTATTGCCACATAATATGTGATATGCATTAATAATGTTCATTAAGACATAACTTTTATCCTTATTTGGTCAAATCTAATAAACCAAACATTCTGGTCTCCTAATCATGGGAATAGGAGTTTCCAGAGTCAAGATGCTAGGTTTGGGTATATCACAACACTCCATCCATTAAAGAGGATTATGTCCCCGAAATGCATCCATACTTATACTACCAACCAACTTCCCTGTGATGGACTGAATTTTTGGCTTAATTCCGAGGACGGAATTTCTTTTAAGGTGTGTAGGATGTGATGAAGTGGACTTTTGGAATCCTAAAATGTCCAATGACATAAGTGAAGTCATACATGTTCAGTTGTTTTGAGAATCCCAAATGTTTTGGTAAAGTTGCAGTGTTGATTGAAGGTTATATAATTATTAAGACCCATAAGTGTATGCATATTTGAGGAATTGATCAATTACAATCGAGGTATAACTAGGGACATAACACAGCCTTGATAATGTGTAACGAGTAGGGTCTGTTTTAGATGAAACGGATCATCCCTGAATAATATTGATCTTGGCCTTTGATGTGATCCGACGGCGCATTTTCAGCTGATCATCACCTACTGTGGAACCCTTCGGAGGTCTTCAGGCAAAGAGGTCAGTTCTTGCCCACACAACCACGATCATCGATCGTGGGGAAGGATGTGGGAGTCCATGCAGTTATCTTCGGCATAAGGAGAGGAGTCAAACTACCTCTCGTAGAAGTCAGTTCGTGGTGGGTTTTGTGAGCGCCACACTCTTCTCATCCATGCTCTCCACTGTAACACACGCCACTGCTCAAAGAGCACAATAGATCAACGACAATGGTTTCTTATGATCCCTTCTCTAGTATTCTCTATCCTCGAGGCAGAGGAGAATAGTTCCTAGTCCTCTCTGGAGGAGACATCAATGAAGACCACCGCAACTTTTCCGGATGGCAACGAGGCTCAAGGAGCACAAGGTTCCATGCTGTCCTTCCAGCATGCGGTGGTGCTTCGTGGAGGAAGAGGGTCTGTGAGAGGGTCTATGCGAAGGGAGAGGGCATGAGAAGGGGGCTTTCTCTCTTATATTCTCCATCGCAGTAGATGCGTGTGGTGACGACATCATCGCAAGAGCAGCTATCCTGACGAGAAGATGGGCCGACGATGTGGAGTGGCACCGATCCAAAGTCGGATCTCTGGAGACCCCAACGTGGAGGAGGCAGCTGTGGTGAGTGTGCAAAGCCCGAAGAATGTTGGGTTGTAGAGACGAAGCAAAGGAGTGGAAGGGATTACAAGGAGGAGATCGACGCCTTTGGTTGCTGGGGTTGAAGCTGTGCGGCGGCGGCCATTTTCAGGAGCCCGCACACACGGCGCACAGGCAGGAACGGGACTCTGATATCACGAAGACAGAGAGGTGTGAGGTCGGTGCCACTATAGGACTCAAACTCACCGAAGGTCCAAGCCACACCGACAGGTTGACGTCAAAGAGGAAGACCACGGCGGCGCCCTTGCGGAGGTCGAGATCTATAGCCAAACCCTAGGAGGTGGGTAGCTGTGGAGGTATGTAGTTTGACGCCGAAGACTACGGTGGCTAGAGGGATTGGCGAGGAGCATCTTGGTGAGCTTGCAAACTCGCCGGAGCTAGCCCAGTGATGGCGCGGATGACTCGCAGAGAACAGAGTGCCGCTGTAGACTCTGTTTGAGGAGCACGCGATCAAAAGGAAGAAGACGGACCGGGTCCAATCCCAGACCATCGAACCAACTAAACTGAGATCGAATTAGCCGGCTCAAAGATGAACTGGGTGGGTCTTGGGCTTGCTAGCCACATGTCAGCGGCCGACTGGTCTAAAAAGGTAATTCCTTTAGAAATTGTCAGATCTTGTGAAATTCCTAGTAATTAGCTCGAGCATTAGAAAAATACAAATAAGGTACCAAACTTCTCTGAAAAATTAGTAGAACACATTAGAATGATAATATCAGGCTTTTGATGATTAAATATCAGTGATATCATGTAATATGTGTAATGTTTAGTTCTTGAGTAATAAATACTAAATGATGATATAAAATTATGGAAAATGTCGGTAAGTCCATAACCATGTTTAAAATGCATTTGGTGTCATATATGGTTATGCTGATACACCAAAGCATATAATTTGATTCATATGGCTAATTAGGGCTGATAACCCTAATTAATATGCAATAAATGCATACATGCTCAATAAATGATGGAATTTATGAAATACCCTCATATCCATAATTTTAAGATAATATGTAAATCTGAGATCAATTTTATACACGAAATTCATGTTATATGAAGAGCACCCTTAATACATGAGATGTGACTCTAATATGGTTAATGAAAGTGACATAATGTTATGTTCACATAATAATGTGACACATGAGTATATCCAGTTAATGAACTATAATCTGGAATATGACATCAGTAAGATAATTCTAAGACAAGAATATAAGTAAAAGAGGGAATATCCTACTAAGTTAAGTAAACCCTAAAATGGATATAATTAGGGTTAAGATGATGAGAACCTGATGATAATATGTGATCTTGTCTTAATCAGGGTTGACCAAGGTTAGAGTTGACATGAGGAATATGTGATTAGGATGTCTCTTTGGAAGGTACGCCATTACCTCTTTCTTGGCTTATTATACATTATGCTTGTGTTATATGGTAGTAAAGACTTGGCATATGGTATTGATTGAAATGATTGTTCTTGTATGATATCTTGTTTCATTTTCAATACTTATTGCTATGAACACCTACAAACATAATATCAATGTTCCATCATAAGATAGCTCATAAACCACTTGGTGGTAGAGCGCATGCATAATGATCACAAACCACTTGGTGGTAGATCATATGATGTTTGTATAATGATCACAAACCACTTGGTGGTAGATCATAAGGCCTAAATATGTCAAAGCCACTTGGTGGCAGACACACAAGATGTATGATGGAAATGTGCTTAAAATATGTGTTCTCTTTTGTTAATGAACATCTTTGTGCAAGTATATGATTTTCTTATATTTCTTTACAACTGCCAAGTATTAGTTTTATCTTATTGCCAAGATATCATGAGAGGTATATAAAAGACACATAGGCGTATACAATATTCTTGAATATTGTGCTGATGTGTACCGCATGTAATCTTTTGTCTAGGTTGTGGTGATGCTCTTAAAGATCCAGGATAGTTGAGAGTTGTGTAGCGAGCTGATGTATAGGTGGACCTTTTGTCTTAAGATCCTGTAGTTTAGTGGTAGTACATGTATATGTATAGTTTGATGTTCAATATGTAATATCAAACGTTGTAACAATTCATGTTGTAATTATATGTTGAATGGTGAACATGTGTGTATGGTTTTATTATTGTTCATGTACATGTGCTACTGATTGTTTCCTTATGACTTCCTCTGATTTTCTTCTTCTTAGCCTAGTGTGGAGCGTTTAAATTGTAATTCTCACTGAGGTGAGGTTTCAATTTGGACGTCTCACATCAGATTAAGTTTTCGAAACCCTAAAAATGAAATAGTAACCCTAGGGCTCGAATAGGTCTATTAGACTTGGATACCATGATCCATGATAGAAAATATTGGATGTTTGTTTCAAGATCTTATTGAATGCTTGCTTGTCTATTGTTGATTGGACTATTCTGTCTCAAATCTACATGTACAGGTATGTGGTTACGCTTATGACTACCCAAATTAGTTTTCTGAGATTTTATCGATGTTTCCATCGTGGCTTGAGATAAACTGTTGGATGCATTTAATTCTTGAAAATTATAATGTGAATATGACTATCATCTAAGATATGTGCCTACTAGCTCAGATCCTAGTCCCCTCTGTAGCTTTATAGATTGACCTAGTAAATGGCTACCAATGAGGGTAGGTCCATCAGGTCATTAAATGACTTAGTAAATGGCTACCAATGGGGTAGGTCCATCAAGTCATCATGAGTCAGGGATTGGTCTACCTTTGCGTAGGACCATGCGACTCCATAACCCTAGGTATTGGCTACCTGTGTGGTAGGGCCATGGGGGTAAGGATCCACCATATGAGAGGTGGTATCCATGTCCACTGCAGGGACGTTACAGAGAAAGGGGATAGGCAAGGATTGAGTAGTATTGCTTAAAAAGTAATCTTGGTTGTTAAATGATATTTGGTTGATTACATTGTTAACATAGTTGCACAAGTATTGTTTCCCCCACGTACCAGCTTCGGCTGACCGACGTTTTGTTTGTCGGCGTTTTAGGTACAAATGAAAAGAACAAATAGTAAGTGGCATATGTGGAATTAAATGAGAAGTAACGTGCGCAGGAGGATTAGTTAGATTAGTATCTTCATGGATAGAAGATTAGAAGTCCTAAATTTTAAAAGGTAAATAAAGTTTTATTTTATACCCGTTTTTAGTTTAGTTGGTAAAGTTTATTAATTATTACTGATTATTTGTCGAACCTTTGATCCTGTTAATTGAATAATGGTTCTGACCTTCGGGTCTCCCTTAATTGGGGGTTACCGGAAGGCGGGGTCGTTACAATTGGTATCAGAGCATAGGTTCCTCAATTAATCATTAATAATTATTAAATTTTACAAATTTTGTAGAACCCAAGGGAGTTATTAGAGGATTATTCAAAAGACAGAGGTGTCTAGAAAAGGATCACGACCGGGGGCTGGCAATATTTTCCTCCGCACCGCTAGTCGAAATACGAGGACTCCCGAATCCGTGTGACTGCCTGGCCAAAATCTTAGGGTATGATTCGAAATAGGATACCTTTAGGATTCTCTCATCTTGTTCATCCCTTCTCAACTCAAATTCTGTTAAGGACCTTAAGGATTAGTGTTCCCTCTCTTCTCCTCACCCTCTTGAGGTATGGGTAAGGTTGATAAGGATTAAGGAATCCTCCACCAAATTAATAAAAAGCATGTAAACAAGATGTCATGGACATAAGCTTAATAGAGTAAGTGTAAAAGGAATAGATACATGCTTAGGTCGTATGACACGAGTTGTCTTTCCCCTCAGGAGAGACCTGAGGATAGACCTCCTTGGTAGGAGGATGAGTAGAGAGAGTTTGTCTTGGAGGTAGAGACCTCCATTAAAGTTAGAGACCTAGCACATCCTTTGAGGATGATGGTAACCCTAACCCTAAGTGAAGGTTAGAGAGAGGGATGACATGATGAGTTAGATGTCATGATTGACTGAGTGTTTGTTTGGTCATGCCTTTGGGATGCCATAAGAAGGTAGAAGACCTAGTACCTTTGGCGACCCAACCCTGGAGAGGGTCGTGCATGCCATAGCAAAGGATAGCTCCTTCGTGGATGAGGTTAGAGAACCTATAGTTACCCTATGGGCTTAAGCAAGTAGGGTATAGCTTGATGAAATCCTGGTTAAGAGCTCATGATGGATGGCTTATGAAAGGGGTATGGATGCTCTTGAGCCAAACATGAGTGGAGAATAGGATTCAACCACATAGGGGTATGCTTGTGAGCATGAGCCTTCATGGAGAAGGGACCTCTAGTAAGTATGGTTGGAGATGGAATTAGCTCTAGAGAGAGGAAGCAGAACCCCAACAGGGAGGTTGGAAGCCTAAAACCCCAAAACTTGAGGAATAGTGAGGAGTCAAGAATGATGCGACCTAAGTGGATGATGGTGGTTTCCTTATGCTTGATCCCTGAAGGCTGATGATATCTTGGTTGCCTTTAGAGGAACCAAACCCTAGAGAGAGGACGATGCTTCTAGTACCCAAGGTATAAGGGGTTACCTACTGGATGAGATAAAGAGTGCCTTAGACCCTGAGGAGGTTTAAGTACCCTGTTGTGAGGTTTTATACCTAGTTGAACGTCCTTGAGGAGGACTCAACTCTGAGCTGTTGCTCATATAAAAGGATCATGGGAGTACATGACATACCTTGGACATGCTTGATTCGTGGTTAAGAGTTTGAGCATGCAGTTGGATATCCAAAGGGAACCTAAGGTTCCTAGGCCTAAGAGGGAAAGATGTGTACCCAATGCTCATGATGAGATTTGAGTCTCTATAGTTCCGAGCATGGTACTCCTCATGTAAAGGAAACCCCTTAAGTCGGGGGTATGTTTGATGAACCCCCTTGCAACTAAGCTGAACTGATGTTGAGGATGAGAACAAGTACGACCTAGCATGGTTTATTAGGTGATCAACTTGTGCTTTAATAGCTGTCGGGTTAGACATGCTCATGCGAAGGTAAACCCTAAGGACAGTTGTGACCTTGTTGTCAAAAGTTGTAGTTTTCTCCCATCCTGGGAGAGGGACCCTTTGGTAGGGTGTATACCAGTTTTGTTGGTTTTGAGGTGACCTAAAGAGGTTTCATAGGATCTTGAGAAGCTAAGTGAAAAGTACATGGCGTGAAAATGAACCTGTAGACCCATACATAGCCATCTCTAAAGTGCATGTGGATGTGTTACCATGGAGGTAACCGGTATGGGACCTGACCATGGAAGGCAGGTCGCCATGATCCCTATGAAAGGATGAAAGTCAGTCGTGAATGCAGAGAGAGATGATGAAGGCTTGGGTAAGGTTCTAAGTTGGACATGTACTATGTTAGAATCCTAAGTCTATCCAAGGTTTAGGTAGGGATAAGACCGATGGAAGAAGGAGTCGCCTAATTCCCTAGTTGCACATGACCATAGGGTCGGGAGGTAACGACTATCATTGTCTGAGGGCCATGGGTTAGGAGATTGATCACCTTCATGAACTCATGGGACCCAAAGGGCAGATGAGTAGGGCACTCTCGGGATGCATAAGGGAAAAGGGATGACCCCAAAAGTGTCGGCACCCTATAGACCTAGAGGAGATGACCAAGGATTGTGCTTGGACCAAGTAAGTTCGAGACCAGTTTTCCATGGAAGTAATTTTGATATCATGATGTTTGTGATATAGAAGCATAAGGTGCAAGTTTCAGCTTGGATTTGAAAGTGTACGGGCAAGGTGGGTTGTACCATCTCTACTCTTGGAACAGGAAGAACTCTGTATTTGGACTGCAGCCAAATGCTTATTTCTTCTTGTTATGGGAGTGAGAGATAGGACAGTACACATGCCTTACACCAAGGATAAAGATGATGTAAGTTGGAACGTTGCTATAAGGTATGAGGATAGAGATGATAACATACCTTTGTGGAGAGAATAATACATGGATGGTTTACAAACACTAAAAGTATTAAGGAGATCATCTTGCGAGGATGTTTTATCTTGAACTAAGTGGATTTTTGCAAGTGTTACAAGGAATCACAAGGTTGAGTTTGATCACCATGAGTATGAGCTCAGAGTTTCTTGATGAAGACGAACTTAGAGTAGGAGAAGAGATGATAAGTATAATGCATGGCGGTGTGTGTCTTCGACATTAACTAACACCTAAGGATAAGGAGTGGTAATGAATGCTCCGGATGAGATATGTTGAACAAGTTAATGGTTGTTTGGGTAGCCAGTTTAGTCCTTGATGTAGTAAAAGGATGGTGATAGAACCTCAGGTACACTTCTTTAGATAGGAAGATAATAAAACCCTTTTGAGAGTGGTTTAGGGTTTCCGAGGTATCAAGCTTGAGGAATCATAACAATACAGGAGGACATGATATACCTTGGTACTACAAAGATAGTAAGTGATGGCAGCATCCTGGATGCTTAAAACAAAGTTGCATGTAGCATGTGGCCATGCAAGCCAGGAGGTGAAGGACGAACACCATTAACCCGGTGCATGGATATAAAGTATAAAGAGTTCCCGAGAGGGAATGGGAGTTCATCATTATGGATGATGTGAGTTTCTCCTAGACCAATAAGGTCAAGATACAATATGGGTTATGGTAGATCGCCTTACCTAGATGACATGAGAAAGGAAGAGTTCTGTCAAGGGACAGATCTGGTTGAACTACATATGAAAAGAGATGGTTCAATTACACCATGATGCGAATTCAAAGTTCTTGATGTGACCTAAAGGTTCACTTCCATGAGGTGGAAGTAGATACATGAAGAGCTCAATGTTTGTACAGTTTATCACCCCATACTAATGGACAATATGATCCGGACTAGAGGGTCTGATGAGAGCATGTGTGCTCATTTAGGGTGATACATAGAGACAGTTCTTAAGATGTGATGTTAACCACCATAGCCTTTATCAGGATGTAAGAAGGAGGTTGTGTCGGTCACCGCTTCATTAAGATGATGTTGGTGAAGGAGGCCTCGTGAAGGTCATAAAAGAACCACAGTGTGTGCAGATGAAGTCGCTTGATCGTGCAATGGCTGAAAGAGAGAGCCCAAGGGTGACATGAGTCACGAGCTGATGCAAAGCAGACTGACATGCAGTTCACTGTGGGAGAATGTGTGATGTGAAAATCCGACCCCTCTAAGCTACAGTTGATAAAGCTGAGTCCCCGATATATGGGTCCATTTGAGATAGATTGGTGGAGATGGTTGTATTTAACCTTACCCCTCAGGATAAAATGATGTGTTGCATAAATCCGATCTAGAGCACTATGTGAGGTACCCAAGCCATGTGTTGAGTCCTGAGCCTATTCAACTTTTGAGAGACTGAAATGTCCTGAGTCACCTATGAGGGTATGATATACCAAGGTAAGAAAGAACTCAGATGGAAGAAAATGAGATAATGAAGGTTCTTGGGAAACACCATGGAAAGGGTGAAGCCACATGGGAGCCCTGATGGACATAAGAAGACTTATCCTGTTTGTTTGTTTGCTTGATGGAATTTTGAGGACAAAATTCTTATAAGAGGGGAAGGATGTTACAACCCCAATTTTGGGTTCGTTTGCTGAGAAATGTAATTTCTCATATTAAAGATAAATGAACAAATAATGAATGAATGCATGTTTTTCATTTAAAACAGCCTTGTTGATTTATTTGTGGGCTTTATTGGCTATTGGGCCCAATAACAAGGGAAGGATAAAAGAAAGTCCACTATTATCAAGTAAATAAGAAAATAGAGAAAAAGGAAAAGTGTGGAAACCTCTAGAAGGCAAATCCAAAGAGGGATTTCATGCCTCTTGGGTTCCTTGGGTTCCAAGGAGTCCAAGATGGCATAGAGAATACAAAAATAAAAGAAAAGATCAATTAAATATTTCCTTATCGAGAAATAAATTGAAAATAATGGTAATATGTGGAAAACAAGTGAAAAGAGGTGCAATCGAGTTATCCTTAGTGGGATTTCGTATCCCAATGATTCCTAATGATAAAAGGAATACCAATAAGGAAAATGGAAGAGAAATAATCAGAAATCTTCAAAAAAGAATTATTTTAATAAGAAATAAACAAGATGATGTGAAATAATGCATATTGATGCATTTAAGGGTGATGAGTATTCCTTTAAAAGGAATTTCAAATTCTTTGAGTTTCTTAGAATCTAAGGAAACCCAATGAAGAGGAAAGAAAGATAAAATGCCAAAATTATTAAATAAAAAGATAATGTGCATACATAATTAATGGATTGTAAAGAAGAAAGTATTTTCTATGAAATGAAAATAGAATTTCTTGCCTTTAGAATAAGGGGCAAGTACTAAGAGGATAAAAGGAGCTATTTTCGAAATCTTGAGCATAAAGAAATATCAAGGAGATAAAATTCGGATTTTCCTAATAATTAAGGGATATGAATAATTAGAAAAGAGAAGAATTTCTTTGTAAATAAGGAAAGGAGTTTTCCTATTGACAATGGGACTTACTCTCCTCGTGGGATGCTGCTACCCATCTCTATAAAAGGAACAGATCCACAGACTCGAGCTTTCCCTTGTCTCCCACTCTTTTCCTCCTTCTTCTTCAAACTCGTTCAAACCCTAACCGGGGTGTACCTCTATCCCTAGAGCAACGAGGGGATCTGCTTGTAGCCTTGATGGAATCAGGACGTACCCACGACAACCGAGGAACGATTGGCCATCATCCCCTTGCGTTCGTCCACGCACAACACCGACAAGAAGGCTGCAAATCTGCAGGGGAGCACAGGTTTTTCGTGCCTAGAACTGGTCGTTTCGGCCATGAGTTTTAGCTTGGTTGGCTGCGGCAGGGATGGTCGGAGGTGGGGCGGCCACTTCCGGCAAGCTGTAGGCCATGCAGCGAGGGAGGAAGTCATGCGGGCCACTGCTAGGGCGACGCAGCGCGCCAACGCAAGGAGGAAGACGACCCATGGGTCGTTGGATCATCTTGCCCCTCCGCGGGCTGAAGGCGCGGTCACTTAACTAAGGGTATAACCGTAATTCGGTTATATTTCCTAAAGCAATCGTTTTTCATGAGAGGGGTGACGTGGCGCACAACCATTGGTCCATCAGGTAAATATTTGCTAAATTCATATCTCTCTAATGGTAGCTCAGATGGGTATGCATAAAATATGAAACTTGCTCAGAAAATCGAGAGGAATCTAAATAAAATATAATTGAAGCCTGATTCCTTATGCAATTCGAAAAGTAATGGAAGATATCAACTTTAATGTAATGATGATTAAGAAACCCTATTTTGATATGATTAAAGTGATTAGTAGGGTTTAATAGATGATTAATGTTGATATTAGCCTGTTAATGATAAAATGGAATATTAGGAAGAAAAAGGACGAACTTTGCATATAATTAGTTAATTTAGAGTTTCATATGCATGAATATTCTTTAATGAGCCTTGAAACCCTAATGTTGGTACTTAGGACTACTAATTTCTTTAATTGTTCGATTTCATGAATAGAACTAAGTTTTTAGGGTTATAATCTACTTCAAACATTAAAAGTTGTTAATTCGTGGATAAATACCCTAAAGGTAGTAATTAGGTTTTTCTCATGAATCAAAGTAGAATTAATGATTAATAACGTTCATATGAGTAGTAGAGCATAATGAATTACAAATTGATTATAAATAAGAATAATGATCTTGTCATGGATTAAAAGGAAAAAATGATAGTTTTAATGTAAGATAAGTTTAATGGGTTTAATTGATGGATAGTGATGCCTTTAATTCGAAAATAAGGTTAAATGTTGTTAAGGGATAATCGTAATATCTTTTGTGTATAATTAGGGTTTAAAATAGTGAAAGATGAAAGGAAACCCTAATTGCAATAGAAACCCTAAAAATGAAATAGTAACCCTAGGGCTCGAATAGGTCTATTAGACTTGGATACCATGATCCATGATAGAAAATATTGGATGTTTGTTTCAGGATCTTATTGAATGCTTGCTTGTCTATTGTTGATTGGACTATTCTGTCTCAAATCTGCATGTACAGGTATGTGGTTACGCTTATGACTACCCGAATTAGTTTTCTGGGATTTTATCGATGTTTCCATCGTGGCTTGAGATAAACTGTTGGATGCATTTAATTCTTGCAAATTATAATGTGAATATGACTATCATCTAAGATATGTGCCTACTAGCTCAGATCCTACTCCCCTCTGTAGCTTTATAGATTGACCTAGTAAATGGCTACCAATGAGGGTAGGTCCATCAGGTCATTAAATGACTTAGTAAATGGCTACCAATGGGGTAGGTCCATCAAGTCATCATGAGTCAGGGATTGGTCTACCTTTGGGTAGGACCATGCGACTCCATACCCCTAGGTATTGGCTACCTGTGTGGTAGGTCCATGGGGGTAAGGATCCACCATATGAGAGGTGGTATCCATGTCCACTGCAGGGACGTTACAGAGAAAGGGGATAGGCAAGGATTGAGTAGTATTGCTTAAAAAGTAATCTTGGTTGTTAAATGATATTTGGTTGATTACATTGTTAACATAGTTGCACAAGTATTGTTTCCCCCACGTACCAGCTTCGGCTGACCGACGTTTTGTTTGTCGGCGTTTTAGGTACAAATGAAAAGAACAAACAGTAAAGTGGCATATGTGGAATTAAATGAGAAGTAACGTGTGCAGGAGGATTAGTTAGATTAGTATCTTCATGGATAGAAGATTAGAAGTCCCATATTTTAAAAGGTAAACAAAGGTTTATTTTATACCCGTTTTTAGTTTAGTTGGTAAAGTTTATTAATTATTACTGATTATTTGTCGAACCTTTGATCATGTTAATTGAATAACGGTTCTAACCTTCAGGTCTCCCTTAATTGGGGGTTACTGGGAGGTGGGGTCGTTACAACCACGATCATCGATCGTGGGGAAGGATGTGGGAGTCCATGCAATTATCTTCGGCATAAGGAGAGGAGTTGAACTACCTCTTGTAGAAGTCAGTTCGTGGTGGGTTTTGTGAGCGCCACACTCTTCTCATCCATGCTCTCCACCGTAACACACGCCACTGCTCAAAGAGAATAATAGATCAATGACAACGACTGCTTATGATCCCTTCTCTGGTATTCTCTATCCTCGAGGCAGAGGAGAACAGTGCCTAGTCCTCTCTGGAGGAGACATCAATGAAGACCACCGCAGCTTTTCCGGACGGCGACGAGGCTCAAGGAGCGAAAGGTTCCATGTTTTCCTTCCTGCATGTGGTGGTGCTTCATGGAGGAAGAGGGTTTGTGAGAGGGTCTGTGCGAAGGGAGAGGGCATGAGCAGGGGGCTTTCTCTCGTATATTCGCCATCGCAACAGATGCCTGTGGTGACAACATCATCGCAAGAGCAACTATCCTGACAAGAAGATGGGCCAACAATGTGGAGTGGCACCAATACAAAGTCAGATCTCTGGAGACCCCAACATGGAGGAGACAGCCGTGGTGAGTGTGCGAAGCCCGAAGAATGTTGGGTTGTAGAGATGAAGCAAAGGAGCAGAAGGGATTACGAGGAGGAGATCGACGCCTTTGGTTGCTGGGGTTGAGGTTGTGCAGCAGCGGCCATTTTCAGGAGCCCACACACGCGGTGCACAGGCAGGCACGAGACTCTGATATCGTGAAGACAGAGAGGTGTGAGGTCAGTTCTGCTATAGGAATCAAACTCACCGAAGGTCCAAGCCACACCGACAGGTTGACGCTAGAGAGGAAGACCACGGCGGCGCCCTCGCGGAGGTCGAGATCTACAACCAAACCCTAGGAGGCGGGTAGCTGTGGAGGTCTGTAGTTTGATGTCGAAGACTATGGTGGCCAGAGGGATTGGCGAGGAGCATCTTGGTGAGCTTGCAAACTCGCCGGAGCTAGCCCAGTGACGGCGCGGATGACTCACAGAGAACAGAGTGCCGCTGTAGACTCTGTTTGAGGAGCACGCGATCAAAAAGAAGAAGACGGACTGGGTCCAATCCCAGACCATCAAACCAACTGAACTGAGATCGAATTAGCCGGCTCAAAGATGAACTGGGCGGGTCTTGGGCTTGCTAGCCACATGTCAGCGGCCGATTGGTCTAAAAAGGTAATTCCTTTAGAAATTGTCAGATCTTGTAAAATTCCTAGTAATTAGCTCGAGCATCAGAAAAATACAAATAAGGTACCAAACTTCTCAAAAAATTAGTAGAACACATTAGAATGATAATATCAGGCTTTTAATGATTAAATATCAGTGATATCATGTAATATGTGTAATGTTTAGTTCTTGAGTAATAAATACTAAATGATGATATAAAATTATGGAAAAATGTCGGTAAGTCCATAACCATGTTTAAAATGAATTTGGTGTCAGATATGGTTATGATGATACACCAAAGCATATAATTTGATTAATATGGCTAATTAGGGCTGATAACCCTAATTAATATGCAATAAATGCATACATGCTCAATAAATGATGGAATTTATGAAATACCCTCATATCCATAATTTTAAGATAATATGTAAATTTGAGATCAGTTTTATACACGAAATTTATGTTATATGAAGAGCACCCTTAATACATGAGATGTGACTCTAATATGGTTAATGAAAGTGACATAATGTTATGTTCACATAATAATGTGACACATGAGTATATCAAGTTAATGAACTATAATCTGGAATATGACATCAGTAAGATAATTCTAAGACAAGAATATAAGTAAAAGAGGGAATATCCTACTAAGTTAAGTAAACCCTAAAATGGATATAATTAGGGTTAAGATGATGAGAACCTGATGATAATATGTGATCTTGTCTTAATCAGGGTTGACCAAGGTTAGAGCTGACATGAGGAATATGTGATTAGGATGTCTCTTTGGAAGGTACGCCATTACCTCTTTCTTGGCTTATTATACATTATGCTTGTGTTATATGGTAGTAAAGACTTGGCATATGGTATTGATTGAAATGATTGTTCTTGTATGATATCTTGTTTGATTTTCAATACTTATTGCTATGAACACCTACAAACATAATATAAATGTTCCATCATAAGATAGCTCCTAAACCACTTGGTGGTATAGCACATGCATAATGATCACAAACCACTTGGTGGTAGATCATATGATGTTTGTATAATGATCACAAACCACTTGGTGGTAGATCATAAGGCCTAAAGACGTCAAATCCACTTGGTGGCAGACGCACAAGATGTATGATGGAAATGTGCTTTAAATATGTATTCTCTTTTATTAATGAACATCTTTGTGCAAGTATATGATTTTCTTATATTTCTTTACAACTGCCAAGTATTAGTTTTATCTTATTGCCAAGATATCATGAGAGGTATATAAAAGACACGTAGGCATATTCAGTACAATATTCTTGAATATTGTGCTGACGTGTACCGCATGTAATCTTTTGTCTAGGTTGTGGTGATGCTCTTGAAGATCCAGGATAGTTGAGAGTTGTGTAGCGAGCTGATGTATAGGTGGACCTGTTGTCTTAAGATCCTGTAGTTTAGTGGTAGTACATGTATATGTATAATTTGATGTTCAATATGTAATATCAAACGTTGTAACAATTCATGTTGTAATTATATGTTGAATGGTAAACATGTGTGTATGGTTTTATTATTGTTCATGTACATGTGCTACTGATTGTTTCCTTATGACTTCCTATAATTTTCTTCTTCTTAGCCTAGTGTGGAGCGTTTAAATTGTAATTCTCACTGAGGTGAGGTTTCAATTTGGACGTCTCACATCAGATTAAGTTTTAGAAAATCTGGGGACGTGACATTCCCTCACCCTATAAAAGTTTTAACCTAAAAAGCCAAATTAAACAATTCTTAAATATTGTAAGATTGCATATATATATTTTAGTTGAGAAGACTTTTTATGTTGCTCGTACATCCAACTAACATGTCATATCCACTTGGCATTGAAATTTTAGGTCATTGTGTTTCTAACCTACAAACCCTAAGATTCACATCTCAAAATTAAACATTCACCTTGTACAACTTCCCACACCTTAGAGGGGTAAAGAGGGTAGGTCCAGTACACCTTTGTATCATGCCACATATTCCTAGTTACCACTTCAAAGTAAAAACTAGGGTTGAGACTTTTATTATAATTCATTATAGGATTTCTCTATCAATACTTCATACATCTCTTCCTTGTGACTCATTTTGAAAAATCATAGATAAAATCTATACAATTTTCTTTTCTACATATATTAGTATAATGGAAAATAATCCTAAAAATGAAATATATTAAATGAAACAAAAGGTGGGTCCAAAATCAACTGCAAGAGATGAGTCATAAAATACATAGTAACATTTTAGTATCCTGCTACTTTTCCATCCTCATACCTATATCCATCCTAAAGTCAAAACTCATCACCTCCAAAGATATGTATTACAACAATCCTACTTAACATCCAAGGTACATGCCATAACTAACCTACATCATAGGGTATGAGAAACTAAAGTCTCATCAAAAAAGGGTTAATGGCTTAAGATCCTCATATGTATATCATCACTTCCAGTATCCTTCATCCTTAGCTTAATTTCCACAACATCCAAAGAGATTTGTCACACCTAACCTATATAGGGTATGAGCTTGTGGGTCACCACACGTCAGGGTTTACTAATCATGATGCTTATGTGTACCTCATATAATTCTAAATCAAACCCTCATGAATTTCATAGGTCAATTATAGGGTAAATATCTCACTTAGAGGGTAACCATGTAAGGTAAGGGTTTTCATTAGGAAACAAAATTGAAATAGTCACAATCCAACTACCAATGGCTTTGATACCATCTTGTATCGTATGGGCCCACTAACCACGGCTCTAGTAGAGTTTTAAGAATGATGAATGGCCCCACAGACCACCATTAACCTTAACTACACATTTTGTCCTCACTAAAGATAAAGCTAGGATAAACTTTCTGACTAGTCACCCATCCTAGTACTACTCTGGGTTGAGCGTGCTTAACCACAGAGTTCTTTAGTGATGGACTCCCTTAAAAGGAGGTGCACCATGGTGATATGGATAGTCCAATCATTCCTTTTAAGATAATTTTATCTGAGGCCTCAAACCCTGGGACGTTACAATCTTCTCCACTTAGACTCTTGAGGTCCTCGTCATGGCTCAATTATATGGCCTCATAATATTTTTCCATTTCAGTGCAGAACCAGAATGACCCATGGACACCCAACTCCTAATCACATAATACAGTGAAATGGTTGCTACATCACCATGGGAAATCATTTTCACATGCTTGGACCGCACAGCTCAAGACTGGCATGTCACATGCCCATGTGAGCCCCACCTATGGTACGGGTTATGGCTTTGATATTTCTGGTAAGGAATGGGGCCCGAGAGGGGATCCACCCCTACTAAAAATTGAGTAATAAATTCATCTATTCCAAACACACTAAAAAGGTATGCAGAAATATGTGTAAATTTTTTCATTTCTCAAATGGTGATATACCAAATAAACATAGTATAACAATAGAATAATATTTCATGAATATATTCAATTTATTGAGGTTACATAATATTCTCCCACTTGGGGTTCACATGAAAGAAACAACATCATGATCTAATTATAGGGATATCTAAACTATCTCAAGTCCATCTCCCTAAGAGTCATCTCCTTAAGTCAGGTCCACATCTGCATGTCATGTCCTACACCCAGAAGAGAAGACAAAATGCATGTTGTCAGCATAAAAGTCGGTATGTGCATGTTGATAGGGAATTGAGCAACATTAGGGGAAAAACATCAAATATAAAAAGGCTTCAATAGAAGAGGAGTACTATCCAAGTGGATAGCAAAAGAGAATACGAATTTCTATAAAAGTATAATCAATAGTAAGATATTTCTTGCCTTAGAACAATGTCACAATAATAATATTATAATGCATAAGTTGTGCTTGTAAACAACAGAGACTAGGGTTATTTCAAGCAGGGTTGGGACACCATAGGATTTCAGTCTACAAGTATTGGGTGGAAAAAGCATTCCCTATATAAATAACGATTGGAAAAGCACACTCAGGGCATAAAAAGCATTCTCTATGTATGATTGTACTCATGTACTGCTACAATATATAAAATTATTTTAATCCATGCACTCAAATAAAGAAAGGAAAGTTAAAGTTTACTCAAATTGAAATTATACCATGAGAACATTCTACAATTATAATCTTGGGCTAGATTACTCAAAAGAAAATATCCAATCATTTTCATAATCAAGACACATCTTAAAACAACATGAGGCTATCACATTAGAAAATAAGATACTATTGAAGCCAATTCTCAAAATAGGATTCCCACATGTAAAAGATGATCTATAAATAAGAGTATAATAAGAATATCCAACAAAGTAAGTTGATCACAAGATCATAATAAACATAGAATCTTCAACATGAAACAAATTTGTAAAAGAGAGAAAAATTGTGTAGGCTAATTTGTTCATAAGACTCAGAGAGGGAATATAGGTGATCAATCAATATTATGAATAGGAATGCATCATGTATTAAGAGAGTGAAATCAACAATTTCTCAATATGATTTGGAGATGCAACATTCCTCTAGATGTGACTCAACTTGTCAAAATTTTAGATCCAACTTTGAAAGACTGATGCCTGAGAAGGTATCACCATACAAATTGTTTTATGAGATTTCACATATTTTCTAAGGAACTTGAATAGGCGGATAAGGGAGAAATTCAGGAACCATGTCCTATTGGTTAAGTGATTTCAATGTGGGTGAATGTCATGGAGAGGGTCTCTCTCTCTCCCTCTCTCTCTCTATATATATATATATATATGTATGTATATATGTATATATATGTATATATATATATATATATGTGTGTGTGTGTGTGTGTATATATAGGGCCCATCTTTCTTACCCGCGCGGGTAGCTACCCGCCCACCCTTCCGACCACTTTTTTTGAAAGAAAAAAAATTGAAATTGTAGAGGAGCATTTTATCTAGCTCTCCAAAAAATTTCATCCAAAAATAATATCATTTGTCCCACCAAAATAAAAAAAACCCGTCCTTATATATATCTATTATATATTTTGTACAGAGTTACTCTTTTAGTCATGTAGTTACTTTATTATCACCATAGTTACTTTTTTGATAGCAGAGTTACTTTTATGGCCAGAAGAGTTACTTTTTTGGCTGTCGGGTAGTGAAATTCCAGGCTACCGAAGCGGGCAATGAATGAACGCCCATATATATATATATATATATATATATATATATATATATATATATATATATATATATGTATATATATGTATGTATATATATATGTATATATATGTATGTATATGTATATGTATATTTATATATATATATATATATATAGTCAGGCTAGAATATACTTGAGTGTACGGATCGCACGAATACACTCAAGTGTGTTTGCATATCAAGACTATTTTTTTCAAAATGTAAACCGTTGATCTTCACCGTCATACTATAACTAGGCTATATACAAATTTTGAGCCCATTTGGATGAGTGTAAGTCACTCATCCAAGGGCAACAAAATCGACGCGCGAAACTAATTTGAAATGCATAGTTTTTGCGGTATTCATAACATGAGCTATACATATCCAAATGTGCTCAAATTTTGCGTATGAGTTGTTCACGAGATGTTTAAGAAGATCAACGGATTAGATTTTCAAAAACAATATTGCATCATGAAAAACTACTTGAGTGTATTATACTCCGGATACACTCGAGTGTATTCTAGCCTGACTAATATATATATATATATATATATATATATATATATATATATATATATATATATATATATATATATATATATATATATATATATATATATATATATATATATATATATATATATGTCTATATATGTATATATATATATGTGTGTGTATATATGTATATATATGTATGTATATATATGTATATATATGTATGTATATATGTATATATATATGTATATATATTTATATATATATATATATGTATATATATGTGTATGTACATATATATATATATGTACATATATATGTACATATATATTTGTATATATATATATATGTGTGTATATATATCTATATATCTATATATATATATATATATATATATATATATATATATATCTATATATATATATATATATGGCTAAAAGAATTGTGTACCTGAGTACATGTAGCTTACATGTACCCACATTCATTTATGTTTATTGCAAAATTCTACTGAATAATCCAACCTAAAGTATACCCCTTAGATAAGATGTGTACAAAAAATCACCACAACCTGATATTCATAGACCATCCAAAAAAAGAAAATATGTATTTTCTAATCAATGGTAAGTTGCAGAATTTGTATAAACCGTTGAATGATATCTTGTTATATCTCATGATCTATATGAGATATGGTTATGATTTTTTAAATACATCTAATATATATAGTGTTGAATCAATCCATATGGTTGGATTTTATCAACATACTCCACATGCGTTATTTTTATGGCCGGTACACATAAGTTACATGTACCAGCCGGTACACACTTCCTAACCTCTCTCTCTCTCTCTCTCTCTCTCTCTATATATATATATATATATATATATATATATATATATATGTCTATATATATATATATGTCTATATATATATATATATATGTCTATATATATATATATATATATATATATATATACGTCTTGGGTAGTAAGAATTTTATCTATTTTTATTTAATAGGGAAAATATGTAAAATATATTGTAAAAGGAGAAAACTTAAGCATTCTTTAACAAATGATTAGGAATAAATAAACATAAGCTTGTCGTTTCCCTTCCATTTATTTATGTCTATGTTTTATCATATATCTCCCCATTTTTTAACAATTTGGTCACATAAATATTGACTACTACATTTATAATAAAGAAAGTTTTCAATATCTCATTGTGTAATTATTTACTCAATTTAAACATATATAATAATTTAATGTACAATTGTGTAGGATATACTTATTGAATTATTTTTCTATTATTCCATTTATCAACCTTTTATATATGCTATTAATTCCATTATGAAATGATTTCCTATATGTTCTTATTTTAGAGTCATTAAAATTATGTATAAAAAAATTTAATAAAAGGAATCTACAAGTTTGATCCAAAATTCCAAATTTGAGGCAACCATATATATTTCTAATATATTTTACATTAATTATTTGTGGAGGAGATAGGTGCTAATAAATTTATACATCCAACACTAATTATTATAGACACATTAATTTCAAAATCAAAAGGGTGTAAACATTATATATCAAACTATTTTCCTTTTTTCCACTTGTTGTTAATGATTTTTGTAGGTAATAGGGGAGGTTACTACAGAAATCATTTAGTCAATATTATATTATTTCTTATTTGAGTTAAGTAATTTATTATATAAACTTGGAAATTTTAATGTGTTTCCAAAAAAATATGTGATCGATTTAAAATATGTGTTTCCTGTATGATAGGTTAATGTGATTATTTTCATTCATTTATTATTTCCAAATTTAAGTAGAGATAATTAGTTCTTTAAATTTTGTTCTAATTTATTAAAATATCTCATATATTCCACATTGTTACAATCACCTCAGTCACATTGCATTTAGAAAATAAATATTTTTTTAGATTTTTCCACCATGATAAATTTTCCATAGAGTTAACATGCATATATAATATGGTTTTCCTTTATGTTATACCACAACTTTATTACTACAACTTCACCTAAATCCTATACGTATAAACCATACAAGTTGGTTTGTACTATTTATTCAATATACTAGAATTTTTAATTGATTTAATATTTTTAACTTTAAGTCATTCTCTCTCCTAAGTAAAACTAATATATACAATTTTTCAATTAATATGAAAATTCATAGATATACTAATTTTGGTATGTAGAATTTGAATTTGAGATTTATTTCACTTTTGAATTCATGGAACATATTATTAAATATTTTGGATCAAAATTCATATTTTTGTTAGGGTAGTAATTATTGTTCAAAAAATGTGAAATTTGGCACCCAAACCAAAATTGGGACCCAAAGAACACATTTTACCATTATATTTGAGTTTTGAGATTTATTTTTCTGAGTTCCTATGCAATTAGAGGTTTAGGCTCATCACCAATATATTATTATAACATTGCATCATTTCCATCATTATTTACTATTTAGAGTCCTCATTATATTCACATTGTTGTCAAAAGAGTTTATGTATATTATTTTACATGAATTTCTATATTTTACTTATTTAACATATTTGGTCTGTTAACTTAATATTTATTTAAATAATGGAACATTATCCATTTATATGGACATGAAAATAATAATTGTTATGCCAAATAACATTATACCTCTTATTGAACATATTTTAGTCGTTAAATACATTTTAGTTAGCAAAAGAAACATATGTAGATTTACTTACATGTTAGCACATAATTAAGTTATTATGTTAATATGAGTGTATTATGATATGTGATGTCGATTATAGAACATGTTGCCACATAATATGTGATATGTGTTAGCAATGTTCATTGAGGCATAACTTTTATCCTTGTTTAGCCAAATATAAAGAACCAAACATTCAGATCTCCTATCATGGGAATAGGATCTAGAGTCAAGATGATAGGTTTAGGTGTGTTACATGGACACTCAGGTCCTCTTGCCTTTAGACTTTTAGACATTATAAGTGAGATATTGGATAAAAAATGATTCCATGACAATACTTCTCTTGATGGTTAAAGTTTTAGCTATAGAAATTAGTCAAGATTATGTGAAATTAGATAGGTTCTCAGGCCTAAATCATCAAATGAACTGATTATGACCCTCATTTTCTTTTAAATAATGTCCTTCCCATTGGGTTGTGAGATCTATATCAATATTCTGAGAAACTAGATGAGTTGTTGTGTTAAACAAAAAAATGAATATACATGTCCTTTTTATGCATCTCATTATTTCTCTTTGCATAAGATCATTTCCTCGCTACTAGATATTTGCTCTGATGATTTTGAATTACTGGAGGTGTTTGATGACAAAGCATGGGATATCCTCAATGAATCTTTTTTCAATTGTAAGGGAACCCTCTCAAATTGGGCCTCTATGGACCACATCAGTAGGGCAAAGCCTTCAGGTCTTTGGTGGTCTGCACACAAAGGATGAAGAATACATAGTTGGCCAGCCTATATGATGTGTGATCCTTTTTTAAGCAACACCTCTAAGATTTCGTTGTGTTCTTCCTATTCACATATCTCTCTAGTTTAACATTGATGCAAGAACAAAGTTCTAATCCTTGTTATTCTTCCTTTTACCCTAAAATTATTTTCCACATCAAGAAAGGATGTTTTGAGACTAGATCAACCATAACCGAGGCTTTTAGACATGTTTCATGCTAGGATTTTATGGAGCTAAATATTTCCTATGAGTTTCATATTAATATAAGATGAGTAGATACACATATTGAAATTTTCAATACAATTTTGTATTTGGGATTCCTAATCATGCTAAAAGCACCCTAAATGATAAAAGGCAAAAGTTTACCTTTTTCCAACAAAATCAGAACACATAAATGTTTTAGTGCTTATATACTGAACGCCTTAGATCCGTCATCCCCTCTTTTCCTCTTGCATGCATATGTTGAAGTTTCTATGAATTAATAATAAAAAGTTAAATTTGGAGGATTGCAACCATTTTAGTGAATGTTGAGCATAAGAACTATTTAAAACTAGAGTACTTGTGATAATATATCCTTATGTTGAAGGTTCTGGGCCTTAGAGATTGTTAAAAATGATGCCAATCCATTGTACCAGTCTTGTTAGAGAAGGTTGTGGTGATATGTGATAAAATGTATACCTTTGGGGGAAACATATGGTAAATGTGATCATCATGAAAACCTATGTTTCTGTATCCTATTTTTTGGTCTTCTTTTTTTTTCTTTGTGACAATGCTAAGTAAAGTGCCTGAATAGTGTTACTATGATTTTTCACATGAGTACAAGTATATCTCAGTAATAGAGATTCCTAAGACAAGTAAGATACTTAATATTAATAAAAACTCTAGTTCATAAAGTTAGGTTCATTCAATACTATGAGCCCTTGATATTTTTGTTGGTGTGGGAAAATGGATATTTCTTTCATTGGATAAAATATTTATGAAGAAGATTCCAATCATATTAGGCCCTAAGGGCTAATTGTGGTGGATTAGGGAAAGTCTCGCACAGAGGGAACCAATACCCCAACTCCCTTTAGTATGTTAAGATTGAGGATTGTTGACCTAACATTTATACATTGTCCATAATTTGATGTTGACTTAACCATTACATTCAAGTGTATCCAACTAACATGTATACTTGAGATCAAAATTAAATATATATGTACACTAAAAGGATGAATTTCGCGAACCCTAGTTTGCCAAACAACAAGTCAATTTCAACAAAATTTAATTTTTGAGGATTAGATCACATATCTATTAGAATTGTGTTGTAAATCATTCATAATTAATGTATGACTTGTAAGTAAACTTAATAGATCATTATAGTCATCTATAATTGATATAAATATATAGGCACTTTCAAGTATTTTGATTTAGTCAGAATAGGAATGTTTGTTAGTCGAGATTGCCCATGGGATAACATGACCGACAATTATTGGCTTTGATAGAATACCCTATCGGCCGATTTTCCGCTAGGGTAGCATGGCCTAACTTGTAACATACCTGACATGGGTTATGGACTAACCCTAGAAGTTTTTCTTAAGTAAGTTATTTACAAACTTTTTTTAATCTTCTGAATAGTAATTAAGACTCTTTGTGAGTTTATTTTCAAGATTGACCTCATTTGCAAATTATTTGTGCATTATATGATAATATGGGTGTAAAATGCAAAATACCCAAGATGAGGGGTTATAGTGCAAAATGTCACCTTTTGAATGTACCTTAAGTGTTTTAACATCATAAGATAGAGAATGATGCTAAGTGGTGGCTTTTGGAAAGCCTAAATTCTAAAGAGAGAACTTGTTTGAATAATGTTAGTGCTTTGTGCACCAATTTTGGTACAAATTGTAATATATCCAAATTGTAGGTTTGATGTGAAATTACCGCTTCTAGAGTATCCCTACTCCTTCCTAGTATCATATAAAGGAGAGATAAAGAAGGAGACACTATGTTTGAATCATTTTGGAGTGGTAGCATTCTTGGTGATTAAAAGACCAAGGAAGATGTATAATTGGAACCTTTGCATAAGTTATATCAAGTTGTAGACTTGATATGGGAGTCCCTATCAGCCAAGGATCCATAGAGGAAGTCTCCTATCGGTTTATTGACTCTTTTATTTGTCCATGATGGGCTAAGCACCTCAATAAAGCAATAGATATCGATTTGCAACTTTCCTTTAGAAAGATTGTATTGAATTGTGAATATAATAATAATGTGAGTGGAAGAAGCTTGCCCTAGAAGATAACCAAAGGGGGAAACCCTTATCCCTTGCATTATCCATAAGTTTTTATTTTGCATGGAAATATAAATATGGAGTGCATGCATGTACACGTGTCAACCATGTATGAACAGGTGTCACCTAGTAGCTTAAGGTGATGACACCTCATATTCCTTCTTCTTCATGAACCACAACTATAAATACCATTCCCTTCACCTATTAGTAACATTTTCGAATCTTACTATCATATTTCCCTTATATATCATGCATGCCAGCTTAGTATTGTGAATAAGTGAAGGAGTGTCAAGAATAGAGCTTTGGTATCGGCCATAGAGAATGGATATCGACCTATCAAGGTGATATCATCCTAGAAAGGCGATATCGGCCACAAGTGAGGGATATCGGCCACAAGTGGTGAAGATATTGTGCATAGTGTTGAGGAAGCTCAAGTCTTGGACCTGTGATAATCTCAACTTCAACCTTGGGAACATGAATATTTGGAGCTTGAAGCTTGGAAGTTGTTCTAGAGGTGGGTTATATAACTTGAACCCAACTATGTTATTATTCACCTTCAATATTGTTGAACTTGTTGATTTATTTTCAATTTCAAACTCCTTTGATTAATTGATGTTCTCATAAGTTCCAAAAGTTTTTACGACTATTTTCCATGAACTAGAATAGTAAGAACAAGGGTTTAGAGGTTGATGATGGTGACATCATAATGGTACAACCCGATATAGGGTTGAAGTACCTTAAACCCGATATGAAACCCAAGATGATGGGTAACTCGATATAGTGATGAGTGATACCTTATGAATAATAAGAGTGATACCTATATACAGTGTGTGCATGATATGAGGTCAAGTCCATACCTAATGCATGATATGGTGTCAATTGTACACTCTAAACTGATATGGTGTCAATTGTATACTCTAATTGATATAGTGTTGAATCCCTAGATGATGGAATGAAACACGACACACCCCTGTCATTTTGTGTAATTGTAACATCCCTGACCTGGGTTATGAGTTAACCCTAGGTGTTTTGCCTAAATATGTAATTAAATATTTGTGATTAACTCTGAGCATGTAATTAAGTTTCTCAGAAACATATATTTCAATATTTGCTCCTTTTTATTTAAAGTTGTAGCATTGTTTTGATATACAGGGACCTATGTGCAATTTACCCAGTTGAAAGGGTTAGCTTGAAATTTGCACATGATGAGATGTTCCTATGATGTTGAAACATCATGAGAATCTTTTTGGCAAAGTTTGAGGGATTTCCCAAGCTTGGGCACCAAGGTGCAGCTGTGGAAGCAATCCCGGTGCTTGAAACCCTAATTTGGGGTAAAATGCAATTTACCCAAATTAAGGGATGCAATTTGTAAAAAAATATCATCTAATGTATCTTTTAGAACTCTTTCCATCATTTAGAGAAGAAATGATGAGGAAGTCACCTCAATTGAATTATCAAGTTATGAAATATACCTTGTGACTGAATAATCAGGGTATATGTGCAATAGCTCTTTATGTAAGTACCTTAGTATTAGATTGATCTTCCTTGCCTCTCTTGCTAGACCTTAAGAGAAGTTTTGTCCTTAGAATAAAGAGGAAGGGACTAGCAAGTAATGAAGGAAGGACCTAGTTGGAATTAGGGGAAACTTATGGGCCTTTAATGCAACATCACCCAAGTATATATATACACTTTACCTCTCAAGCAAAGGAACCTTTCCTTCGTGCATATCACTGTTTCCCCTTGATTGGCCGACTAAGGACTGTCTTGGAGCTCAAAGAGGAACGACCAAGGGTGCAAGGTAGGTTTGAATCCCTCTTCTTGCCTAATTTCATGGTTAGAACTCGAGTTCAAGGCCAATTTGGTGACTAACTCATGAAACCCTATCTTTCTAGCCATCCTTTCTCGTTTTTCCTTGGAGTTTTCACCTTGGCCAACATGTGGGAACTCAAGGACGCCATTATAGCTTGGAGCTTGAAAGCTTGGAGCTCAAGGAGCAAGCTTTAGGCGGGTTTTATAACTCTAAACCCATGCTTTACTATGTACATCTCTTATATGCGGTTAGATGATAGCTCTTCATGTTTCCCTACTTTTCTTTGCTATTTTGCAAGAAAATCCATGGGATATCCGTACTGTTCTTGAGCTAGGAGATGCAGGCGTGATTTCCAAGAAAAATCCACCGCTTTTCACTTTCTTAAACGGTCCCAATAGTTTGCTCTCTCAGTCTCAGGACCGCGAGGTGAGCAAACGGTCTCTGGACCGCGAGAGGGCAAACGGTCTTCACGACCATTTGGACCCGTTGACCGAGCGTGGACCGTATAAGAAATCTGTTCCTAATTATATAGGATAAGCACCCTCAAAATATGAGAGGTTAACTCCAAAGGAATCGTGAGATATGACCTTTTTAAGTAACAACTTTAATTGAATTTATTCCTGATTTTCAAACGGTTTGAAATTGCCTTTTTGGGCAAACGGTCTCAAGACCGTGTAAGGTCGTTGACCAAGAGTTGACCATATGAAATTACTGTTCAAAATTATGTTAATTAACAACTCACCAAGTTTAATGGTCTAATTCCAAACGAGCTAAGAGTTGAAGGGTGATTACTAGGGCTAACCCTAGATGAAATCAGTACTGAATTATGGTGACCTAATTAGGGTTTTTAGGGTTGATTGACCTAAACGGTCTCAAGACCGTTTGGAGGTCATCCAAACGGTCTCAAGACCGCGAGGGCAATCAACCATGACCGTTTGGAGGTCTGGGATCAAGAATAGTTGACCAATTGAAGGTACATTTATACCAAATTATATTGCAATTAAATATTGATATGATCATCAACTCAATAGGTCAGACCTTGATGAATTTGCACTAGAATCCAAAATTGGATGGGCAAACGGTCTCAAGACCGTTTGGAACTCATCCAAACGGTCTCAAGACCGAGATGACAATCACCCAAGACCGTTTGAAGGTCTAGGGTTAAGCTAATTTGACCAATTGAGGACCCAATTTCAATAAGTTATCAAATTAATCAAAATTCGGATTTTGTGACTCAATCATGGTTCAACCCCTATCAAATCACATTAGATCTTGATGAAATCTTGGGAAAACGGTCTCAAGACCATGTGGGGTCCACCCACCTGATCTCAAGACCGTTTGGGCCAAGTTTGGGCCCAATTGGAGCTCAATTGAAGGGTTCAACCTTGTGTTGATGCACATTGTTGAGTGTTGATGGGTGAACATTGATAGACTCTAATTGAATCGATTTAAACCCTAATTGGTCAACAATTGAGGGTCAATTGAATGACCAATTGGTTAAGCATAATATTAATTGACCCAATCCATAAGTTGTCAACATGGCTCTGACCTTTGGAGGGCTTCAACATGAGTTGACATTATCGGTTGTATCATTGAATCTTGTTGATGGTCCAAGTGGTTGAGACCATGTGAGCCTCACGGTCTCAAGACCGTGAGAGGGCTTGCGGTCTCAAGACCAAGAGAGGGCTCACGGTCTCAATACCGTGAGGGGCCTCGCGGTCCTGAGGTCAAAGGTGGGCAAACGGTCCACATCATCCTTGCGGTCTTGAAATCAAATGAAGGCTCGCGGTCTTGAAGAAGGTTGAGAGGGCTCGCGGTCTTGGAAGAGGTTGAGGGCTCGCGGTCCTAAGGTCAAAGGTGGCTAAACGGTCAACTCACCCTCTCGGTCCTGAAAGTCACATTGGTGAAAAGGTCAACTCAACCAATGGGTCTCTAATCGATTGAGGGTTGATGGATGAGATCGATCAAGATAATTCAAGGTTGACTTCATTCAATCAATTGATAATATAAATAGTTCAATGATGCCCTAATCTAAAACCTAATGATAACCTAGGATATTAAGGGGTTAATTTATTAAGGTTTTGACCATGATGATGATCAATGGGGTGAATTACTAAAATACCCCTGAAGGGTCAATTAAGTAATACCTTGCTCGATTCAAACCCTAATTACATGAGAATGATGTTTTTAACCATAATGATTCCATCCAACTTGATCTAGTCTAATGTTATCATCAATCACTAATATGAAGAAAGAGAAAGTATTCTAGAGAGAGAAAGTACTCTAGAGAGAGAAAGTACCCTAGAGAGAGAAAGTAACCCTAATTGGATGGAAACTTAAGTGAAGCATCTTCAATGCACATGAATGTGTATAATTAGGGTATGATTCACTTGTGTGAAGTCATAGAAACCCTAATTATGATAAATGATGAACCTTTAACTAATCTGAGAGCATCAATGATGATGTTACTCATACATGATGATGATATGAGATCAACTCACCTTAATGTGAATAGTAAACCCTAATTCAAGGGTGATGACATGTAATGTGAATAGTAAACCCTAATTCAAGGGTGATGACATGTAATGTGAATAGTAAACCCTAATTCAAGGGTGATGACATGTAATGTGAATAGTAAACCCTAATTCAAGGGTGATGACATGTAATGTGAATAGTAAACCCTAATTCAAGGGTGATGATATGTAATGTGAATAGTAAACCCTAATTCAAGGGTAAAGGCATGCAAATAAGTATTAAACTCCAATTGATGAGAATCGGAGGATTTAACTCTTATGACAAGAGTGGAAAGTATATTCCTTATTTTGTATTACCTTTATCAGTTGAATTAACTATGCAGGTTCTGATATGAAGGTGATCATATCCAGGTATGGATGTTGATGTCATATTCATTGAAGGCATATTGTTAGCCTTATGAATAAGAAAAGTAACTTGATGCCTTGTCAATGGCATCCCATAATGATAATGGGTTGTGAGAGCCATGAATACCATCAAAGTCATGCTTTAGAGATGACTTGTGATGAGTATGATGAGAAATTATGATTGATATGAGTTAGGCCTGCTACATTTAGTATTCTTTTGTTATAGCTGTTATGCTACTGTTATTGTTTGAAGAACAATGTATGTTGTTAAAGAATACTGAATGTACCTAACTAATCAAGTATTAAGTAGAGCCCTGATCATAGATCCATCATTGTCAGAGATTAAGTGATGGTGAAACAGGTTTTCCTCAGGGAACTTCTGGAGCACATACTTTTGAGTATGTGGGGTACATGGATGTGTAGAATCTTACATCCTAGTATAGGAAAGTGATGTAGATGTGTAATCCATCCATCCTACACTATATTTCCATACCGTATCAGTGGTAGGTAAACATGAAACCTCCTGATGACGAAGAAAACACAGATATCCGTATCAGTGGAGATAAACATGAAATATCCTGATGACGAAGAGAGTACAGAATGCCACTGTAACTCTAGAATAGCGAAGGACCAGTTTACCCTGGTGAGCTATAGTAGTAGAGACACGAGATGTCCTACAAGTGATCCTCTCACTGACTGAGGAAGGTGAAGGTCATGAGAATCCGGCTCTCTTAGTGACCTATGTATGATACTGATGTGACTTCTCAGCGATCAGTTGGAGTATGAGTGGTATGCCTCATCTCCACAGGGCATAATGTTGTTTGTAAAACATAATCAACCACGTAGTATACTTGTTAGAGATAACTCCAAGTTAGTTGATTGATGTTACACTGTTATAGTGCTTATACTTCTTCATATCTCATAAATGTTGAGATCTTGTTATAGTTGCAATTGTTATCTAATACTTTGAAGGCTTTACTGCTTAAGATATTCTTTGATGGTATATTAAAGCTTCTGGCAGAGAGTTATAACTCTTGCTGGGACAATTATGTAAAATTGTCTCACCCCGTAGACTTCAACTTTTTAGGTGGACGTCAGAGACGAAGGAACCAGCCTACAGGTGACCAGTCTCAGCAGCAGCAGCACCAGGAGCAGCAGTAATCTCAGGTGGAGATTTAGTCTGCCATGTGGTGTAGTTAGAGTCAGTCCTATGTGTCCTCTGTACTCTCAGGTCTTGGAGTCTTGTGTTAGGTGATCTTGAGATTTTGTATCTTGATGTATATAATTACTCAAGAAGTAATTATCCTGAGATGTAAACAACTTTATCTCACTTTATGAAAGAAGTTTTTATGGATCCAAGCTCTTGTCTCGAAAAGTTTTAATTTCCCGTGATTTTTTTGTCTTCAGCTGATTATCGAATCGCTTCCGCTAAGTTTTAATCATGTTTATGTCTTGGTTTGGAGAGCAGATCCCACAATTAGTAGTATCAGAGCTCTAGGTCAGTTGAGTCTACAGAGGCATAGGACTTAGGATGTCGAGTCTATCTTTAGTACTCCTTCCTTATCTAATAGAATCTTCTGCTCCTCAGGAGGAGAAGATACCTAAGGATGTCAGAACATCATGATGAGTACGTGGCAGAGAGTAGTGCTAGTGCACCTCGAGGTGGTGCAAGGGTTTCGAGGATAGAACAACCTGCACCTGAGTCGCCAAGAGAGCCACCCCAGTTTGACCCAGCTGACATGAGTAACCCAGCTGTACAGATGATGTTCGGGCAGTTCATGACTGCCATGACACATATAACCGATAGGATGCCCATTCCTGCACCTAGGGCACCTGTCCAACCTGAAGCACAAGGTATCGGTAAGACATTCGAATGACTTCATCGTGTCGGAGCTACCGAGTACTTCGGGACTGCCGACCCTACAGATGCTGACTTATGGTTGATAGAGTTGGAGAAGGCTTTCAGGATTCTTATCATCCCGGAAGCTGAGAAGGTTAGACATGCTGTCTATCTTCTCAAAGGCAGTGCTGGTCACTGGTGGAACATGGAAGAGCAGAAGAGACCTGGAGTAGAGTACTCATGGGAAGAGTTTCGTCGGGAATTTATCAATAGATATTTTCCAAAGACCTTCCTAGATGAGAAGATCTCTCAGTTTGAGAAACTAAGGCAAGGTATGATGAACATTAGCAAGTATGAAGCTAAGTTCATGGAGTTGTTGCGGTTCTGTCCGCACATGGCTGCTACAGATGAGGAAAGAATCAGAAGATTCGAGAAGGGTTTGAATTCTGATATGTCAACCCCTGTGTCTGCCTTAGAGAACCGAGAGAGATTCTCTACCTTCGTTGAGTCAGTCCGAAGGATAGAGAGATATGTGGTTGAGAAGAGACAAACCCATAAAAGATATCCACAGTTCCAGGGTTCTTCATCTAGGGATTCCAAGAAACCTAGATTCTCTGCACCTAACCCTCCACCACCCAGATCGAGTTTTCAAACTCAATGGACACCAAGTAGAGGTAGAGGACAGAGTCAACCGCTTCAAGGGACGCACAGTTCTGCATCTGTGTCAGTCACTGGACCACCCAGACCACAACAACAGGAGAGGACTTGTTACAACTGTGGTAAGGTGGGACACCTGATGAAGGATTGCCGTTCTAGGCCTACTAGTGTGACACAACAACCTCCGAGACAGAATCAACAGAGATCTCAGAGCAGACAACATCAAGGAGCAGCTCGAGGATGTGGACAAGCGTCTCAAGTTGGATCATCAGCACCACCTCAACACCAGGCGACGGCGAGGTTCTATGCTATGAACCCACCTGAGGCAGTGGTCAATCCACGGGTAGTGGCAGGTCAGATGAAACTTTTATATTCTGATATGCCTACATCCTGTGTTGTATCCGTTCTGATTGACCCGGGTGCTACACACTCTTTCATCACTCGTGAAGTGATTCGTAACTGCAATGTGACTGTTAGTCATAGAGCAGATAGGTTGTTGTTAGAGACTCCGTTGATTGGGTCTGCCGTTTTGCAGGAGGTATGTTCTCCCTGCATCCTCTTCTTTTCTGACCATCACATTCAAGTGGACCTTATACCACTTGATATGCAAGGATTTGATATAATCCTCAGGATGGATACCTTAGAGAGGTATAGAGTTGTCTTGGATTGTGAATCCAAGTTGGCTGTGTTTGCTGATGAAAGCAACACATGGATCTTTCAAGGAAAAAGAAAGATTCTGCCCACCTGTCTTGTGTCAGCTATGGTTGCTGATAAGTTGTTGAGGCAAGGATGTTATGCATTCTTAGCCCATGTGGTAGATGTTACCAAGGAAAGGTCCAATCCTACTGAAGTTCCCATAGTCAGGGAATTCGAGGATGTGTTTCCTGAAGAACTTCCTGGTATACCACCACCTCGGGAGATTGATTTTGAAATCAATCTGATTCCAGATACGAAACCCATAGCTCAGACTCCGTATAGAATGGTGCCTGCCGAGATGGTACAACTCAAGAAACAGCTTCAAGAGTTACTTGAGAGAGGTTTTATCCGACCGAGTACTTCACCTTGGGGTGCTCCGGTCTTGTTTGTTAAAAAGAAAGATGGGTCAATGCGGTTGTGCATCGACTACAGACAACTCAATAAAGTAACAATAAAGAATAAGTACCCTCTGCCGAGGATTGATGATCTCTTTGACCAGTTGCGTGGTGCAACAGTCTTTTCAAAAATAGACTTGAGGTCTGGATATCATCAACTCCATATTAAGGATAGTGACATATCCAAGTCCGCCTTTAGGATAAGATATGGTCACTATGAGTTCACGGTTATGTCATTTGGACTAACCAATGCACCAGCTGCATTTATGGAACTCATGAATAGAGTTTTTCGACCTTTCCTTGATCAGTGTGTTGTCGTCTTCATAGATGACATTCTGATCTATAGTAAGGATGCTCAGCAGCATGAGCAGCATCTTCGCCAAGCTTTGACCTTGCTAAGAGAACATAAGCTGTATGCTAAGTTTAGCAAGTGTGAGTTTTGGCTACCGGAGGTATCTTTTCTTGGTCATGTGATATCCGCCTCGGGAATTCGTGTTGACCCTACGAAAGTAGAATCTGTTCTACAGTGGGAACAACCGAAGACACCGACGGAGATTCGAAGTTTCTTGGGGTTAACTGGCTATTATCGAAGGTTCATTAAGAACTTTAGTTCTATAGCCTTACCTTTGACCAAGTTGACCCGGAAAGATGTTCCTTTTTCTTGGAATGATAAGTGTCAACAGTCTTTCCAGTTGCTGAAGGAGCGATTGACCAGTGCACCTGTGCTAGTGCTACCTGAACAAGGAAAAGGATATGTAGTCTTCTGTGATGCTTCCAAAAATGGACTTGGATGTGTGTTGATGCAGGATAAACAAGTGATTTCTTTTGCTTCCCGACAGCTTAAGAAACACGAGGAAAATTATCCGACGCACGATCTAGAGTTAGCTGTTGTGGTTCATGCCTTGAAAATCTGGAGACACTATCTCTACGGAGAAACATTCCAGATTTTCACATACCACAAAAACCTTAAGTATATCTTCTCTCAGCATGAGCTCAACATGAGGCAACGTCGCTGGATGGAGTTAATCAAGGACTATGACTGTACAATTGATTACCATCCAGGCAAGGCCAATGTTGTTGCAGATGCCTTGAGTAGGAAATCAGCAACATCAACCATGAATAGGGCACAACTAAACCCTTTAGTATGCTCTAGGAGAGATATGCTTATCTCTTTAAGGCAAGACAATATACAGTTGAAGGTGTCATTGTTAGCCGGTTTGTTAGCTGAGATGCATATTAAACCTACCCTAAGAGAGCAGATTAAGGAAGCACAGCTAGGTGATGCTGCAGTTCAACAGATTAGATCTGAGTATGGAAATGAGAAACAAGATGGTTTTCATGACTCAGAGGATCATGTAGCTTGTTATAATGGAAGGATGATAGTGCCGGATGTGGACAACTTGAGAAAGTTAGTCCTGGAAGAAGCCCATTCTTCCATGTATGTTATGCATCCAGGGAGCACCAAGATGTATCGGAATTTGAAAGATCTGTATTGGTGGCCTGGAATGAAGAAGGATGTTGCAGAATTTCTTATGAGGTGTCCTGTGTGTCAGCAAGTTAAAGCTGAACACCAGAAGCCTGCAGGTACAATGCAACCTTTACCCATACCACAGTGGAAGTGGGACCATGTGACCATGGACTTTGTAGTTGGCCTACCCAGGACAAGCAAGGGACATGATTCCATTTGGGTAATTGTTGATAGGTTGACTAAGACAACACATTTCTTACCTGTCAAAACAACCTATTCTGCTGAAAGGTTATCAGAGTTGTATGTTCAAGAGATAGTGTGTTTGCACGGAGTTCCTGTCACAATAGTTTCTGACAGAGGTCCTCAGTTTATGAGTCATTTTTGGGAACAGTTACACAGAGCCTTAGGCACCAAACTGAGGTTTAGTACGGCCTTTCATCCGCAGACTGATGGACAGTCAGAAAGGACCATACAGACCTTAGAAGACCTGTTCAGAGCATGTGTTCTCCAGTTCACCGGAAGTTGGGATCTACACCTAAGCTTGATAGAGTTTGCCTATAACAATAGCAATCAGCATAGTATTGATATGGCACCTTATGAAGCCTTGTATGGTAGACGTTGTAGATCACCTCTGTGTTGGTTTGAGACTGGTGAACATCAGTTGTTGGGTCCTGACCTTGTGCAGCAGACCACAGAAAAGATTAAAGTAATACAACAAAAGATTAAGACTGCTCAGGATAGGCAGAAATCTTATGCTGACAAACGTCGTAGACCCTTAGAGTTCCAGGTTGGAGACAGAGTGTATCTCAAGGTCTCACCTTGGAAAGGAGTCCTCCGTTTTGGAAGGAAAGGGAAGTTAGCTCCTAGATTTATGGGGCCTTATCCAATCATTGAACGGATTGGAAAGGTAGCATATAAACTAGAGCTGCCCCCAGAGTTACAGAGGTTACACCCTGTGTTCCACATTTCTATGTTGAAGAAATGTCACCCAGACACCGAGTCAGTTCTACAACCCATGGAAGTAGAATTGAATGATGATATATCCTATGAGGAGGGACCAGTGTCAATCCTTGATAACAGAATTAAAAAGTTAAAGAAGAAAGATATAAGTCTTGTAAAAGTCCTCTGGAACCACCGTGGTGTTGAAGAAGCCACTTGGGAGTTAGAGAATGAGATGAAAAGGAGGTATCCTGCCCTTTTCTCTTTATTTGTCTTATCGATTTCGGGGACGAAATCCTTGTAAGGGGTGGATAATTTGTAACATCCCTGACCTGGGTTATGAGTTAACCCTAGGTGTTTTGCCTAAATATGTAATTAAATCTTTGTGATTAACTCTAAGCATGTAATTAAGTTTCTCAGAAACATATATTTCAATATTTGCTCCTTTTTATTTAAAGTTGTAGCATTGTTTTGATATACAGGGACCTATGTGCAATTTACCCAGTTGAAAGGGTTAGCTTGCAATTTGCACATGATGAGATGTTCCTCTGATGTTGAGACACCATGAGAATCTTTTTGGCAAAGTTTGAGGGATTTCCCAAGCTTGGGCACCAAGGTGCAGCTGTGGAAGCAATCCCGGTGCTTGAAACCCTAATTTGGGGTAAAATGCAATTTACCCAAATTAAGGGATGCAATTTGTAAAAAAATATCATCTAATGTATCTTTTAGAACTCTTGCGATCATTTAGAGAAGAAATGATGAGGAATTCACCTCAATTGAATTATCAAGTTATGAAATATACCTTGTGACTGAATAATCAGGGTATATGTGCAATAGCTCTTTATGTAAGTACCTTAGTATTAGATTGATCTTCCTTGCATCTCTTGCTAGACCTTAAGAGAAGTTTTGTCCTTAGAATAAAGAGGAAGGGACGAGCAAGTAATGAAGGAAGGACCTAGTTGGAATTAGGGGAAACTTATGGGCCTTTAATGAAACATCACCCAAGTATATATATACACTTTACCTCTCAAGCAAAGGAACCTTTCCTTCGTGCATATCACTGTTTCCCCTTGCTTGGCCGACTAAGGACTGTCTTGGAGCTCAAAGAGGAACGACCAAGGGTGCAAGGTAGGTTTGAATCCCTCTTCTTGCCTAATTCCATGGTTAGAACTCGAATTCAAGGTCAATTTGGTGACTAACTCATGAAACCCTATCTTTCTAGCCATCCTTTCTCATTTTTCCTTGGGGTTTTCACCTTGGCCAACCTGTGGGAACTCAAGGGCGCCATTAGAGCTTGGAGCTTGAAAGCTTGGAGCTCAAGGAGCAAGCTTTAGGCGGGTTTTATAACTCTAAACCCATGCTTTACTATGTACATCTCTTATATGCGGTTAGATGATAGCTCTTCATGTTTCCCTACTTTTCTTTTCTATTTTGCAAGCAAATCCATGGGATATCCGTACTGTTCTTGAGCTAGGAGATGAAGGCGTGATTTCCAAGAAAAACCCACCGCTTTTCACTTTCTTAAACGGTCCCAACAGTTTGCTCTCTCGGTCTCAGGACCGCGAGGTGAGCAAACGGTCTATGGACCGCGAGAGGGCAAACGGTCTTCACCACCGTTTGGACCCGTTGACCGAGAGTGGACCGTATAAGAAATCTGTTCCTAATTATATAGGCTAATCACCCTCAAAATTTGAGAGGCTAACTCCAAAGGAATCGGGAGATATGACCTTTTTAAGTAACAACTTTAATTGAATTTATTCCTGATTTTCAAACGGTCTGAAATTGTCTTTTTGGGCAAACGGTCTCAAGACCGTGTAAGGTCGTTGACCAAGCGTTGACCATATGAAATTACTGTTAAAAATTATGTTAGTTAACAACTCACCAAGTTTAATGGTCTAATGCCAAACGAGCTAAGAGTTGAAGGGTGATTACTAGGGCTAACCCTAGATGAAATCAGTACTGAATTATGGTGACCTAATTAGGGTTTTTAGGGTTGATTGACCTAAACGGTCTCAAGACCGTTTGGGGGTCATCCAAACGGTCTCAAGACCGCGAGGGAAATCAACCATGACCGTTTGGAGGTCTGGGATCAAGAATAGTTGACCAATTGAAGGTACATTTATACCAAATTATATTGTTATTAAATATTGATATGATCATCAACTCAATAGGTCAGACCTTGATGAATTTGCACTAGAATCCAAAATTGGATGGGCAAACGGTCTCAAGACCGTTTGGAACTCGTCCAAACGGTCTCAAGACCGAGATGACAATCACCCAAGACCGTTTGAAGGTCTAGGGTTAAGCTAATTTGACCAATTGAGGACCCAATTTCAATAAGTTATCAAATTAATCAAAATTCGGATTTTGTGACTCAATCATGGTTCAACCCCTATCAAATCACATTAGATCTTGATGAAATCTTGGGCAAACGGTCTCAAGACCATGTGGGGTCCACCCACCTGATCTCAAGACCGTTTGGGCCAAGTTTGGGCCCAATTGGAGCTCAATTGAAGGGTTCAACCTTGTGTTGATGCACATTGTTGAGTGTTGATGGGTGAACATTGATAGACTCTAATTGAATCGATTTCAACCCTAATTGGTCAACAATTGAGGGTCAATTGAATGACCAATTGGTTAAGAATAATATTAATTGACCCAATCCATAAGTGATCAACATGGCTCTGACCTTTTGAGGGCTTCAACATGAGTTGACATTATCGGTTGTATCATTGAATCTTGTTGATGGTCCAAGTGGTTGAGACCATGTGAGCCTCGCGGTCTCAAGACCGTGAGAGGGCTCGCGGTCTCAAGACCGTGAGAGGGCTCGCAGTCTGAAGACCAAGAGAGGGCTCATGGTCTCAAGACCGTGAGGGGCCTCGCGGTCCTGAGGTCAAAGGTGGGCAAACGGTCCACACCATCCTTGCGGTCTTGAAATCAAATGAAGGATCGCGGTCTTGAAGAAGGTTGCAAGTTAGAGATACTTAGCTTCATATCATGTATAAGGTGAATGCTTGACCTCATATCGTGTATAAGGGGTATACTTGATACCATATCGTGTACAAAGTGTGCACCATGTCAGGCATAAAATACGTGCTTCATCATGGTATCATTTTAGTAGTATATACACAATACCATATTGGGTTACCATATTGGATTGGTATATCGAGTTAGCATGTTGGGTAGATGATTATGATCATATCTTTTCATTCTTACAATAGACCAATTCCATCATATATTTGAATAACGAGATGGATATCTAGTTGAGCTCTTCAAAAACAACCCATTACTGTGGGCTCTGCTCTCCAAACCAAGACATAAACACGATTAAAACTTAGCGGAAGCGATTCGATAATCAGCTGAAGACAAAAAAATCACTGGAAATTAAAACTTTTCGAGACAAGAGCTTGGATCCATAAACACTTCTTTCATAAAGTGAGATAAAGTTGTTTACATCTCAGGATAATTACTTCTTGAGTAATTATATACATCAAGATACAAAATCTCAAGATCACCTAACACACGACTCCAAGACCTGAGAGTACAGAGGACACATAGGACTTACTCTAACTACACCACATGGCAGACTAAATCTCCACCTGAGATTACTGCTGCTCCTGGTGCTGCTGCTGCTGAGACTGGTCACCTGTAGGCTGGTTCCTTCGTCTCCGACGTCCACCTAAAAAGTTGAAGTCTACGGGGTGAGACAATTTTACATAATTGTCCCAGCGAGAGTTATAACTCTCTGCCAGAAGCTTTAATATACCATCAAAGAATATCTTAAGAAGTAAAGCCTTCAAAGTATTAGATAACAATTGCAACTATAATAAGATCTCAACATTTATGAGATATGAAGAAGTATAAGCACTATAACAGTGTAACATCAATCAACTAACTTGGAGTTATCTCTAACAAGTATACTACGTGGTTGATTATGTTTTACAAACAACATTATGCCCTGTGGAGATGAGGCATACCACTCATACTCCAACTGATCGCTGAGAAGTCACATCAGTATCATACATAGGTCACTAAGAGAGCCGGATTCTCATGACCTTCACCTTCCTCAGTCAGTGAGAGGATCACTTGTAGGACATCTCGTGTCTCTACTACTATAGCTCACCAGGGTAAACTGGTCCTTCGCTATTCTAGAGTTACAGTGGCGTTCTGTACTCTCTTCGTCATCAAGAGATTTCATGTTTATCTCCACTGATACGGAAATCTGTGTTTTCTTCGTCATCAGGAGGTTTCATGTTTACCTACCACTGATACGGTATGGAAATATAGTGTAGGATGGATGGATTACACATCTACATCACTTTCCTATACTAGGATGTAAGGTTCTACACATCCATGTACCCCACATACTCAAAAGTATGTGCTCCAGGAGTTCCCTGAGGAAAACCTGTTTCACCATCACTTAATCTCTGACAATGATGGATCTATGATCAGGGCTCTACTTAATACTTGATTAGTTAGGTACATTCAGTATTCTTTAACAACATACATTGTTCTTCAAACAATAACAGTAGCATAACAGCTATAACAGAAGAATACTAAATGTAGCAGGCCTAACTCATATCAATCATAATTTCTCATCATACTCATCACAAGTCATCTCTAAAGCATGACTTTGATGGTATTCATGGCTCTCACAACCCATTATCATTATGGGATGCCATTGACAAGGCATCAAGTTACTTTTCTTATTCATAAGGCTAACAATATGCCTTCAATGAATATAACATCAACATCCATACCTGGATATGAACACCTTCATATCAGAACCTGCATAGTTAATTCAACTGATAAAGGTAATACAAAATAAGGAATATACTTTCCACTCTTGTCATAAGAGTTAAATCCTCCGATTCTCATCAATTGGAGTTTAATACTTATTTGCATGCCTTTACCCTTGAATTAGGGTTTACTATTCACATTACATATCATCACCCTTGAATTAGGGTTTACTATTCACATTACATGTCATCACCCTTGAATTAGGGTTTACTATTCACATTACATGTCATCACCCTTGAATTAGGGTTTACTATTCACATTACATGTCATCACCCTTGAATTAGGGTTTACTATTCACATTACATGTCATCATCCTTGAATTAGGGTTTACTATTCACATTAAGGTGAGTTGATCTCATATCATCATCATGTATGAGTAACATCATCATTGATGCTCTCAGATTAGTTAAAGGTTCATCATTTATCATAATTAGGGTTTCTATGACTTCACACAGGTGAATCATACCCTAATTATACACATTCATGTGCATTGAAGATGCTTCACTTAAGTTTCCATCCAATTAGGGTTACTTTCTCTCTCTAGGGTACTTTCTCTCTCTAGAGTACTTTCTCTCTCTAGAATACTTTCTCTTTCTTCATATTAGTGATTGATGATAACATTAGACTAGATCAAGTTGGATGGAATCATTATGGTTAAAAACATCATTCTCATGTAATTAGGGTTTGAATCGAGCAAGGTATTACTTAATTGACCCTTCAGGGGTATTTTAGTAATTCACCCCATTGATCATCATCATGGTCAAAACCTTCGTCAATTAACCCCTTAATATCCTAGGTTATCATTAGGTTTTAGATTAGGGCATCATTGAACTATTTATATTATCAATTGATTGAATGAAGTCAACCTTGAATTATCTTGATCGATCTCATCCATCAACCCTCAATCGATTTGAGACCCATTGGTTGAGTTGACCTTTTAACCAATGTGACTTTCAGGACCGCGAGGGTGAGTTGACCGTTTAGCCACATTTGACCTTAGGACCGCGAGCCCTCAACCTCTTCCAAGACCGATATGGTGATATGGCTACACCACATGCCCGATATAGATGCACGATATGATGATAAGGTTGCATCTTAAGCACGATATGGTAGCATACACACACCATGATACCCGATATGATGGGAATGCGTTAATCCAATGTACTTGATTGAGTGATATTGTCACGACCTCCCTTCTAATAATAACACAACCATAGAGGAAGCATTTACACATAATGGAGATCATGGCAAATCGTGAAATGATGTCATTACCAAGAAAAATCCATAGAATAAAAGAAAAATCCACCAGAGTGCCTTATTACATACCAAAAATGAAAGACTCTAAGTCCAACATAAAAGAGTTCAAAGAATGAGGCTCCAACATAACATAACTAAAAGTAAAGACAACTATTTATAATGCCACCCCACTAAGTAGGATTCATGAACTATCCTTGAGCTTGAGATGACGTCCCTGAAGTCTACTTCTTCTCCTCTTCATCTGTAGACATCTCGTCCCCAACCCAAGCAAGGCAACGTAAAACTATGTGAGTGGCATTGAACAGTTGTATAAGAAGAATAGTTTATAAGTAAAATAACATGAGTAATAACTTGGAACATAATTTACATGATTACATGAGAACATGATTAACTTAACATGATTTCATAATAATTTGGATTTTTACTTGAGTTGATATAATTTCTCTCCTGATTTGCACCCACAGTGCTTATAAGGCCATTTAAGGCTCACATAAGGCCGGTCAAGGCTCACATAATGCTCCCATAGAGCTCATAAGGCCAATTAAGGATCACATAAGGATGATCAAGGCTCACATAACATGATTGAGAGAACTATATCAACATAACATGATTTATTATACTTGAGCATGGTTATCATGATTTCTTGATAAATTAGTATGGCTGTGATTCGTAGTGTTCCAAATGAAAGCATATACATCGAACCAGTAGAAAATGTAAAGTCATAGCATTTGCATGGTTTTCATAAGCATAAATTAAATAATATCATAGTTGCACTTTATTGAGTAATCATAACCAATAAACAAATAAAGTAAACCCTCAGTGTGCATGATCCACTCACCTTATACTGAGGAGGTATACTAACAGTAGATGAAGTCATGATCAATCCTCATATCCTATTAATAACATAATCATGAATTAATTACATTTTCTTAACATAGGTGTATGATTTTCTAATTATGTTTGGAAATTAGGTCGGGACTCTAGGTCTAAAACTAGGACCATGTGATAGATCTCAAAACACTAATCAAAAACCATATATGGATCATCCCCATCTGAGCTATAGATTATTTTCTATGAATTTGTAAAGATCAGATATATTCTGACCAATCAGAGGTGAGGAAAATTGATCAAAGCTAATTCAGTAAATCTAGGAGTCGATTTAAAACATGCTATCAATTTACTATTTTGCCCTCACATTTTCAATCTGAGACAGGAGGCGTGATAGGGCATATGAGTAAAATACTCCTTATCATACTCGCAACTATACTGATATGTAAATTTCTAAATACCCATAATACCCCTGGACCTATGATACATCGATTGAAATCATGGGGGAAACAAAGTAAACTAAACACAAGGCTTCTTCCTGGTTTAATCCATGGTGTCGATCATCGTTACTGGAGCTTTGGTCTCCCAAAACAAAAGTGGAAGTGAATGACTGGGAGGGGCGAAGAGGAACTTAAATGCATCTTGTAGTTCAGACCGAAGCTCATACCTTCAAAACCACAGCAAACCATGGACAGAACCTCCCCCTATCATTGCTGCCACGTCCACAATAGGGGACCCAACTCGGAAATGGGTACCGATCAAACAACAACAGAACAGAATCACTAAGGGCATGAAAGGCTTCGAATTGGTTTGTAGAAGATAATGGAGGGGTTCCCGTGGCCCAAGAATGGCTGAGAAGCCTGACCAGAGATGGAGTTGTAAATCCAGAAATCCGGTCTCAAGGGTACACCACTATGGTGGATTGCACGGCCTAAGGAGGTAGGAAATATGTAGACCAGGATGTGGTGATGGTTACCTGAAGGATAATTGAACTAGAGTGATCGGAGTCCCTCACTCAAGCTCACCGGCGCCGGAGGGGCAGATTGAGTCTATGGCAGTTCTTCGGCTGGGCTTGGTCCAAATTGATGGTGGAGGAATCTTGTTGCTAGCCCTAGGTTGCTTCTTCTATAGCTAGACCTCTGTGCGATTTCTTTTCTTGGTGAAAGGGGGGGGGCGGTGTCGGGTGGAGAGGATACCTAGTTTGGGTGTTTTCATGATAGGCGCTTATAGGGGTCAAGTTAGGGTTTGTTGGACTCGCAGTGATCTCCTGAGTTCATTGGTGGTATGATAACAACAAATGGTTGAGGAGGGGGAGATATATCGACAGGCAGGGATCAGGTCCCTATTTCCCTACTCCGTGCGGACTATGTGGGAGGTAGGGGACGAGGGCCTTGCCCTCAGATCCAGATCAAACGGCTCATGAAGAGCCAGGTTTTTCTAAAGAAACGTGCGATGTTGTGTTTATCTACTACATTGGTAAATAAAAAAATTCGGGATAATCATATACATTACCAAACAATTAGGTCACAAATTAACATTATCTTTCTTTTTCTTCTTAATATATTTTGGAGCATCTATGATTATTAAAATCTAACCAAACTTGGTGGGTTTGACAATTCGACCATGAGGAATTCAATTATCCAATTAGATTTTGGATATGAGCTTGGTAAACATGTGTTTTGCATTATTAGCTACTTAGGGTAATTAACACATTAATAATCATTGAAAAGGAAATTTTATTACCAAAATCTGAGGGAAGTTCTATTATTCTATTATCTACTCATATAAAAATCAATGGGATACATTTTACATTTATGTGGGCCAAAACTATCATTTAACCCCTAACTAGTCACCATTTCATAATTAGGGTTAGGTTTTTGTGCATTATACATGACATTAATGTGACTAAGTATTGATGTAAAAGATTCAATTCAAGGTCCACTTGGGATATTTAGCTCATTTTGGATTACGAATTAAGCATGGTATTGACTTAAGTCGTCATATGAAAAGTGACCTCTTTCAACTTAGAGTTTCATATTTATTAAAGTTAAGAAATTATGGGACTGGATTTTGAGGGTCGTTATAGATACATGTTGTGTGTAGTGTTAAAAGCAACATTAACATGTAACGAGTTTAACGCAATTTGATAACTATGATCTAATGTACCTTAAGAGGAAGATTGAGCCAACTTATTAGAAGTATGGTGCAATCAACATCCTAGTGAGGATGAAAGAGAAACTAATACTTGAAAGTTAACCATGTTGATACCCCTAGTATGAATGGAGTAGGAATTAGGGTTTAATCGTTTATGATGTAATTTTGAAACCCTAAGTGGTTAATAAAGGTAAATCTTAAATGATGGGTAATGAGATGATTTGAAACCCTAATCGGTTAATAAAGGGAAACCCTAACCCTAAATAATGGGAAGAATGTATCGCTTTTGCATTGCATGGTAATGGCATGTATTTGATATTTCTGTTATCATAAAATACTAACCATGCAGGTATCATGAGGTGATGAGCATAGCTAAATAAGAGATATGATGTTTATATGATAGAGATTTAATGGGCTTTGTGAACTATGTGAATTATTTGTGCAACAAGTATAATTTATACCTTGGTCTGATGACCTAGAGGTAATGGTTACCTGATAAGTGGTAATAGTACTCAGTGTTGAACTAAGGGTTTGAATACCCAAGCATGATAATGATAAGAGATTGAGATCCTAAGTGTTATATGTGTTCCAAAGAATCATGAAAGTACATGATAAACATATTATACCTTTCTTTGTAGCATGTGATATAATTCTTGCTTGCAACTTGATTGATGCTAAAAGGTAGCATAATATACTTAATTAAACAAGTGAAAATTTATCATGTAGTTGCTCATACCATTAATCCATTCAGTGTCAGGATTTTCTTAATGATGAAACCAGTTTAACTCAGTATACATATTATTGAATATGTAATTTTAATTATACCAATGTTGCTCAGTGGACTCCCCAACTAAACTAGGATCGCTCAGTGGACTTCTTGATGAAAAATAATCTGGGAAAGCTTAGTCGTCTTCTCCCGAAGAGAGTACATGCTATGACTGTAAATCTATAGTGAAGATACTAGTATACCCTAGTAAGCTAATTGTAGTAGATACAAGAAGTCCTACCAGTTATCTCATACTGACTGAGATAGGTGAGGTCTTGACAACCGGCTCTTCCACTGACCTTGTATGGTACTGATTTCGACTTAGCAGTGGTCGGTTGGAGCATGAGCGGCATACCTCATCTCCCCTGGGCATAAATCTGAATGTGAACATGTAATCAGCCGTGTAGTGTATTTGCTTAAGGATCGAATACAGAAAATATTAGTTGATGCTTCATTACTCTTATACATCTTAATTGGTAGATGTTATACATGTTCTTCATATTCCTTATGAAGAAAATAGATGATATATAACTCGGCTATGAATAGTTGAGCCATCTTATCAATGTTATTTCTTTATACTATAAATAAACTTGCTTACTTGCATAAAGTATCCTCTGCTTAGTTTTATACTATTTCTTATGATAATAATATTGTTGGTAGAGAGTTATATCTCTCACTGGGACAATAGTTTCACCACGTGGGATCCACAATTTTTAGGTGGATGCGGATGAGGAAGTAGAAATTGGACTGTAGAGGAAGGACCATATCAGTAGGGACAGTAGTAATAGCTCAGGTTGAGTGTATTGTCTATTGTGTCTTGTAGATAGAAGTCCTATGTGTCGTCTCTGTACTCTCAGGTCCTTGGGAGATAGTACTTAGTGGATTTTATTAGTGACTTGAGATTTTGGCTTATTTACCTCGAGGCTTTATGTTGTTGTTGTATAAGTTGAAGTAAAGAAACTGGTATTTGTTATCCTCGAGCTGAGACGGTACAATGTATGTACTATATGAACCATGATGTATATGAGGTTTTTGTTCTTTCTTTAAGAGTTTCCTAGAAGAGGATATCTTTACAAAATGGTTTTAAATTTTATTGATTTTGTTAATTCCGCTTTTTATGGTTATTCCGCGATTATTATTGGTGATGGCTTGATTTGTTATCGGGTCATCACATAACCAGCATTGGCTTGACAAGAACATCCATTGGACAAGTTAATGCCATTTTAAGGTATCCTTCCTTAGATGCGTACTTTCTTAATTGTTGCCAACTACATACATTTTATGTGTAGTTATCCTTTTGTTGAACCATGCCATATGATGTATTATTACTAATAAGAGACATTCTCTCAGATTGAGGTCACTCAAACTACTTTCATTGTAATGGCTATACTTTCTAGTCATACCCTATTTAGGCATAAACCTCAACGACATTTATTTCTTATGTTTTTTATTATTGTTCATGATTTTATACACTAATAATGCTCCATATATGTTCATGTTTTCTTTCTTCAATAAATTGACTAAGGAATATACAATTCCTTCATCTTATAATGGTTGAGAATTGGTCATATTTTCTTTCCTCAAATAATGAACAAAAGTTGGTCATGATCCTTGCTATCACTTGAGATTTGTTTGTAATCCCTTTTGTACACAACACTTGGAGATTGTTCACAATCCTAATCTAGTAAACTTTTAGGACTACTTTTGATCCCTCCATTACAAAAATTGTTGAGGAGTGATTGATAGTTCCTTTAGTTATGAAAAGAGTACTTTCACACCCATTGACTGACTTGGTTGGATGGTACCCCTTTGGCTATCGATGTAGTGACTTGTTGCACATGCAAATTAACTAGTAATGAATTATCTAGATTTTACCAAAACCAAGCATACAAAAATCCCATCCTTAAGCAGACAAAATGTATCACAATATAATTAAAGATCGAACTCAAAATAAATTTATATAAAGAATTTATTGATCAAATAGCCAAACTAGGAAGAGTATTTAACACACAAAAATGGTTGATTTTTTATTACATGGAGAGAAATAATATAAGATAGAATTAAGGTTAAGATTATCAATCAATGGAAATACTAGGGTGAGTGGGTTTCAACACCACTACCTATGTTCTCTCTAACCGTCTCACAAAAAGTATGAACAAATAACATTGAGTCTGAGTAAACCCTATTTTGATGTTAGGAATAAAACTTGATACATATGGCTCTAGCCTTTTGGTTGTGTTACCAAGAGATTAGATACCCATTTTGTAGGAAAACACCTGTTGAAATTCTCATCCACGGTTTGATAAGAAATATCGACATCTCAGATCTTGTATTCAAAGTTCTCTCTACATCTAGGATCATGATATACATGTAACCTACTGATCAGTCAAGCCCACATGCATAAAATTCTTAGTTTAGAATGCAACATGGTTTAAAAAGATATATATGTAGTAAAAGAAAAAAGAAGGCAGTGGGGATTCTCCCCATTCCCTAGTGCAAGAAACTACTCTCTCCTTATTTAGGGATCAGGACAAACAAGGGAAAGGGAAAAAAAATATTATCTTTGCAGGTAGAATATATGTAGACTTGGTGCATATGACATAAGCATTCATGCCCAGAGATAGGGTTAATCGAATGCAGTAGTATAATATACCCAAGACGTTAGTTGGATGATCCTTCTTCTTCTTCTTCATGTTTTCTTTACTTAAAACTAACCAATGACATAGGAGATTGTAGGTGGATGGATGGCATCAATAGTTGATAGAAGCAGTGTCATCAATCTACATCTTTAGAGGCTAGGTTCATGAGCACTGGTGGAGCATAGATCTGTAATGAAGATGACTGGTCATAATAACCAATGATTTTCTTCTTAGGGTTGAGCGTAGAGTGAGGCAGTCTGATGGATTGAGAAGAGATTCCCCCAAAGGAGGTTGAATAGTATATTTATTGGAAAGGGTTTTGGATTTTCATCTCCCACAACATCCATCTTTAACGACATTGGTGGGAGGAAGACAAGAAGTTATATTAGAATTCCCATTGTTGGATGAACACATAAGATTTTCATCCAAGGGCATGAGTCTGTGATTTCATTCATGGGCAAATTTTTGTGCCTCATAAACTTTTACAAGTGTAAAACTCTCAAACTCTTTCACTTCATTGATTGAGAGATCCAAATTATCTTCATCGATTGAGTGAGGCATACATATTTATCGACTGGTAAGTGCATGGGTTTTCATAGTTAGTTTAATGAGTTATGCTTTCATCAGTTGACGCATACAAAAACATTATCTGGTGGTGATTTGTGCTTTCATTTGTTGACACACATACAAACTTCATCAGCTGATGCATCTATGATTTCATTAGTCGATGCATGCAAAAATTTATCAGTTGGTGTGTTTGTTCTTTCATTGATTGATTATTCCAGATTTTTATCAATTGATGGATGATTTGATCCATAGAAATATCAAATTCCTAATAAATTAACATAAAACCAAAGAAACATAAAGAAAATTGATTTTAAAGAAAAATGAGAAATATTAATACAAAGCTATACATAAAATGCAATTGAGACTAGGTGAATATGCATTCATCATCTATGTCATAAATTTTCTCTGTCTCCAAAGCCTAAAAATTTAGTTACCATTGGTTGTCCAAGTATACATTTGTTAATCATATTGGGCTTCTAGAGTCAAATTTAACTTGAAAGGTCCTACTTTTAACTATGACTTATATCCCTCTTATTCTTGTATCGCATTGACCTATGATTTATTCTTCTATCTTTGATTGTGACTTCTTGATAATATGTAATATGTTTATTTTTACAACTTATTGCATGTGCCTCTTACATTTGTTTTATTATCATCCATGACAATCTTTTATGATCATATTAACATTAAAATACCTCAATGGAGTTATACATGTTTTGTCCTATTTGAATTATCTAATTCAGCATATCATGACCAATGATTTCTTTTATATTTTATCTTTTTACCTTAACCCTTCTTACTTGTGGTTTGATATTTTTTCCCATAAAAGTTTTCAACAATCAAATCACCCTCTCTTTATGCATGTTTTTCTATGTTTTTCCTTTATTTTTTCTAGGTGTTTTCCATACAAAAGTCATGTTTCTTGATCGGTTACCTAGAACCAACAAGGAAGATTGACAATTCAATGGTATATCACATTGAGATGTGTCAATGTGATAGTGTCTAAGAAGTCCATATGCAATAATTAGTTTAAGTAAAGATTCCAAGGTTGAACCTTGAAACATTAGAACATCTAATGGAGAATGCATGTGTATCATCATTTCTAATCAATCAATATTTCACCAAAAGAAGGTTGTTGACCCCTCAAGTGACTTGTGGATTGTTGTTTTTTAAACCCACTTGGCACATGTTAAAATTGGTATTGTAGAGGAACTTTGATGGAACTCATACTTCTGGTGACTTTTGTCTTTTATCTAAAGATGGCCATGTACTTACTATGGGATCTTTCCTTAGTATTTAGCATTGTATTTTTTCATTCAAAGATATATGTTATGGATACTAGTTTATATATTCCTATGATGTATATCTTCTTTCTAATTTAACTACGATTAAAGTCTAAATACATATGGAATATCAATTGACAAATAGCATGCCTAAGGATGTTGGTTATATCAAACGAGAAAAACTAGATGGCATGAGAATTATATTTTCAGTCACGTTATAAATCTGGGAACCCAAAACCCAATACATAAGAAAAATTCATTGTCATGAACTCAAACATGTAATGATATATCACTAATTTTGGTATCAATATTAAAATTCTAGTTTGTTCGTTCTATTATCATTTATTGACCTTTTTACAAAGTACATGCCTAGGAAGGAAGATTGAAATCTTTTTGGTAAGAAAAGCATGCAACTAATTTGGGGTTATAATGGCATGATTTTATTAATCATAGGTTTAGCCAATGGCAATTTAATGAGCAAAACCCAATTTCTTGTACACCTCAAATCATGAGCTAGATTATAATTTTCTTTTGAAATATGATCAAAGAAAATGCATTGATCAAACTATGTTCTTCCTAGTGGAGCCATGAGTTTATTCAAATGTTTATAAGTAGATCTTTGGTTGTATCGCTCTGGCAATTGCTGAAGTCTACTGGCTCATGCTATATTTTATGGTGTCATTACTCTAGTCCTAGCTATTTCTTTCATAGTAGTATATGTTGTGTAGAAAAGAAAAAACTATCAAGTATGATATGTCCTACAGTCTACAAAGGTGAGTCACATTATAGACATGAGAAGAACCTCATGCTTTAGGAACAACGTTGTGATAGTGAGTCTTTTAATTTTTATCAAATCCAAAAATCTAGATTACTTTGTGAGATTTAATACCAAAATGTGGAAGAAAAATACATGAGATAGGAATAAAGATGAACACGATCGAGAAGTCAAGAATACAATGTCCTAGTCATATTATAATAGTTAATCAAGGATAGAGAATTATAATGGTTACTTTATTAAGATGTCCTCGTAAGTCCTGATTGTATATGGTTAATTCACAAACATGTACACATTTGTCCGTCATGGTGAATTCGGAACAAATCATCATACCATTCATATCCCAATGTGAGAAGTCAAGCTTATACAATGTCCCTATCCCCGGTGTCACACTCAAGTTTCCTTAGGCATAGATGAATATTTGATACCCAATCACGACAACCTTTTCCATGGAATCGTATAATAAACTCCATATTTCTTTTTCCTTTTTTCATTTTCCTAGATATTGATAAGATTTTACTTCAAGTCGTTTTTTGTCACTAGCCCTAGGATAAGATAAATGTTAGTTCTAAGAGACCATATAGTGGATTACACAATCACCGCAATCTTATCATCAATTTGATAGTTTGTTATCTTATCATAGTAATAAAAAACATGTTGGACAAGAGACGTATACAAGACATGCATATGATCTTATAACAATATACAACATAACTAACTTAGTAAAACTATGTGATTACTTTCTAATGCTTTCAAAAAGAAACCCACATAGCACCAAACATTCAGAAGACATCCGATACAAACATAATATGCTTTTCCTTGCAACTACCAAGACGTTCACTGCCTTTCACTCCCAATAAAATATTAGCTAGGAACCACCAGCATCAATTAGAACACATCTGGGTTGCGAAACCGCCCCGCTGCATCGATGGAGCTGTTGTGCCGCTCCGCATGCTCGAGATTTATACGTAGCGTGTAGTTGCTGATCTCGAGCGCTTTTACACGGTCCTGGAACTCTTTCTGCTGCCGGTGTTGGATCACGACGGCGCGCTTGAGGACGCCGTTGACCTGAGACAGTACCCCGACCTTCTCGCTCAGCGCCATGTTCTCCCTCTGCAGATTCGAAGCGACTTGGGCGGCAACAATCTCATAGGCTCTGGACGCCCGTGCTTTCGCATCGTCCAAACTGAAGGCGGAAGCCATTTCGGAAACAAGGAACTCCGCCCATGCGGCGGACGTCGAACCTTCCGCGCTGGAGAAGGGTTGGTTGAGAAGATTTAGGACGGGAGATGCAGGTATGATGTTGTCGGAGGTGGCGTTATGGACCAAGGGAGATGATTCCGGTGGTTGGGCGATGGATTGGATGAGGTCTTCATCAGCTTCTTCAAGACAGAGTTCGCCAAGGCTTGTGAGTATGGCATCGTAGAGGTCATCATCACGGTGCTCCATGTCCTATCAGCTAGAGATATTGATTCGTGGATTGTTGATTCGTGGTGGAGCGGTACTTGTGTTTCTTCCGAACGCGGGATATATATAGAATTGGATTATTGACTTTTTACTTTGACTCGGAATGATACAGCAACCTGTTTCCGAGACTACCCAGTAGTACTGCTGTGCTGCGTACTTAATTACGGGCCTCCGACTCGCTTACCGAGTGCAACCATCCTCCTCCACCACTCTCTACTACAAATCTGACGTCTTGCTGTCAATCCAGAATCCCATGGGAATACTAATTCGATGCGTCGATCCGAATTAATTGACTTAGAACAAGAATCTCTTCTGATTATCACCGTACAGAGCAGCCGCTCTACACACCCGTTCTCCACTCTCTCGAAACCCAATTTCGAAAGTCAAACCAGAGCTCCCTTCTCGGCCATCCGATCACCTGGTACTCCCTACCTTCTTCCTCCCCGTCCTCCTGCGTTCAAGACACATCTGCAGACAGCTGGTATTCTCTGACTTCTTCGTCCTCTTCCACTCCCTCCTCCCCCGTGCAAGTCATACTTAAGCAGTTCGATTCCTACCTCCTCCTCCTACTTTCTCTCGCTGAGGCGGCATGTTGGAGATATACTAGCACCCGTCCTGCGTGTCGCCCTCATATTGATCGCCCTACGTACGTTCCCCTTCCACCAGCAAAACGAAGAAAGCTGATCGGGGTACATCGCACTACTAAAACTCATGGTACAGATGACAGGCATGTATAACATTACATATTTTACGTGACATATCTGTACATCAATTATGATCTGCCATCTAACACTTCCAAACTAACAAAACGCATCAACGTGAATCATATTACGCTTTGTTTACTTCAACCTTCAATATGAATTGCTACACAATTTATCTCGAAAAAAGTAGGCCCACATTTTCTAGAAAGCATTTTTCTTAAACGTGACTAATTTGATTTTGAGAGAAGTTTAAAGAGTGAAAAGCATATTAGACATACATACTTTTCAAACATATACCTATATATGCATTTAGTATGACCAATCGTACTAAAGAATATGAATTTCTTTAAAAGTAGGGATGTATACACAGTTTAATGGGAAACAAGTATAGTTTGTAATATGTAATTGTGAGAGAAGTGGTATGAGGATAAATGAGTAAGAGAGAACCAAGGGGATTATCATTTTAAAGAGACTTTAGAATCTGTTTTAAATGGGATAATGTCATTACAAATTACATTCACTTTTCAAGTTGCAATGTCTACGAGGGTGCACTTCCTCATTTGACATGTAAGGCCCCTCCTCCTTGGGTTACCTTGACATATCGATCATCCATGATGTGAGTTCTAACACTTGTTGGCAGAGGACACTCTCATGAAGTGGGCATAAATTCACCCCACATTTTGTATCAGTGACTTGCTATGAGACAACACTTCCTCAACCACCATGGAGGGACACAACTCCATGAGTTGGCTTGACATTTTGGTCCTAAACTTACTCAATGAGATTTCTCTCACTTTTTATGAGAAGACACTCTCATGATGAGGGCATGAACTTCTCTTCAGTAACTTTTTGTGAGAGGACACTTCCTAATATGACATGGAAGGCCCCTCCTTTGAGGGTTAACTTGACATACTGGGTCAAGTTGGGAACTTCCTTATATGACATGGAAGTGCCCAACTTGATGTGAGAGGACACTTCCTCATCTGACATGGAGGCCCCTCCCAATGAGAGGAAACTTCCTCATATAACATGGAAGACCCCTTCCTACGCATATTGATCCACCATAATCTGATTCCTCTAACTTATCATGAAGCAACACTCTCATGAGGATGGACTAAGCTCATGCTCGTTGCAATTTTAGTAACTTGTTCTATGATGGCACTTCATCATCTAACATGGAATGTCCCTCCTCTCATGTCACATTGGCATTCTTGTCGTCTACAATGCGATTGCTCTCACTTTTTGTGAGATAGAGTTGTGACACCTCGTCACACCAAATGAGATTACTCAAAACCCAAACACATGATCAACAACTAAACATCTAAGGTACAACTACAGTTGTCCTCAATCTAATCATATATACAAACTTGAGATATGATCACAATTGTTCTCCTACCAATGTATGATTGCAACCATCCTTGTGAAACATGCATATACTCAACAGTCTACAACTCTGAGCTTCCACTAAAGGAGAACTCATTTCATCATCCCACTCCTGGAACTAGAATAGATCTATGGCACATGGCACTACATGATTAGGGTTTCACTAGATTAGTTAAGTTCATTCATGTGATTTAAGGTTGCATCAATCAAGTTATGTACACTCCTTAAAAGAATTCTACAAAAATAGGGGTAGATTGCAACCTCAGAAGATATAAAACGTATGAAGTATAAAGTTTATCACTTCTCGGCATGGTATTGTTCCACTACCATATATGTAGACATACTCATCATCTTACCGTCATAAAATTTCAAATCCTTGTCACGTTATACAGAGGATAACACCTCACATAAAGCAAAAAAACATGTCCAAGGTCATAAGACCATTCACATTATTCCCTACAAGAACATCATTATCTTTCCATTGCCTCATCAAGGCCCATCATTCCATCACTACACATGTGAAACATAAGCTGGCGCAACATATATTCAAACGCTACAGTGTTCATAAGATAGCATATTAGGGTTACAACAACATAGAGAGAGTACTCCATTAACATACTATTCACACAAGAAGCTATGTGTCATCATCACTTACTTGCATTAGGGTTAGGTTCATTGAGAATAGTTGGATTAACATTGCCGAACAACACCTTATTTAAAACCTTAAATTGTATTCATTTGAGGGCAAAGGTAAGACTATTAGATCAAGGGTAACCAAACACCAATCATAGCACCATCAATCATGAGTGTATAAAGTCAACCGTCATCACCATAAAGTCAACACAACATAACAACCATATAGGCTAGAAAACTTCATCAGCCACAAGGTCATTGGTGTCATTGACCTCTAGGAAACAAGGTGCTTGGCGACCACCATGGCTCAGAATTATTAGTGACCATTGAAACTAGATTCATCCTCTTCATCGATCGTTGCAAACACAAGTATGGCAACTAAAGAAAAATTAGGGTTCAACCCTTCATTGACCGCTGAAGATCCAAGGCATCAATGACCATTAAGGTCCAAAGTTCTCTGACCACATAGATTCAAATCTTGGCGACCGATAGTGATACAAATCTTGGCGACTAAACACATCAAAACTTGGTGGCCTCAAAGGGTACTCAAAATTGCAATATCATGAAGAGAGACAAACTTGGCGACCTAAGTGAAAGTAAGAACTCATCAACCACATGAAATCAAATAGATTGTTCATTACCATGAAACTGAAAAGTCATCAAGGTGTAAATCCCAAGAAGAAGATCAACTCCAAAACCCTAGTTAACACCTACATGATAGAAAGCAAATCATGATTTGTGAGGGAGAAAAACCAACATTTCCACAACATGCATGCATCAAAACTTTCACCACAAAAGAAGGATTTGTGAATAAGGAATAGGGTTTATCCAAGAAGAGATATCTACCCAAGATAACCATGTAAACACAAACCTTAGAATAAGGATACTGCCTCTCTACTTGCAACCACATTTTAGAGCAAGATTAAGTGCATGCAAGATGAAAGTAAGCAATAACATTAGAGAAAGTTATATAACTCGCCTTAGAGTTGATGTAGAAAACTCCAAATAGAAAGATATCTTTAAGGAAAGGGGAAAGGAACCCTAGCTTGAGCACTCCTCACAGATAAGCTAGCTCCACCTCTAAGAAAGAAACAAACTCTAGGTCAAGCAGTAAGAAAGAGAGCAAACCCTAGGTGTAAAGGCAAAGAAGAGAAGTTCTTCAAGCTCTAACTCAAACACCAGCATTGAATACCATGGGTTCGGGCAAGAAGAGAAAGAAGAAAGGTAGGGAAATAAGAAAAATGTAGGTAAAGATGAAGATCTCACTTACCAAGACCATGAAGAAAAGAAAGAAAGCACCAGACAATCACAAGAAGGGTCAATCCAAACCCTATCTCAACATGCAAGGAAGATCAACCTTTTTCTTCTTCTTTGGCACCTCCTTCTCCACCAAGCACCAAGGGAACGAGCTCCAAGAGAAAATAAGAAAAAAGAGAGTGGAAACTAGGGTGCAAATGGGTTGTTTGCATGCAAAGAGAGGTTTTTATATAGCTCAATTTTAGAGAGAGGGAAAGAGGGTTAGGTGTCAAGATAAACATGCCATGTGTCCAAAGGATCTCGTCCATGCAAGCACCACACTCATGCATGCAAATAAGGGCAAAAAAACCAAGAAAAACCCCTCGAACTCACTAACCTAGAAAACGCAAATGACCGATGGAAACTTCAGGGACCAAACTTTATCAAAACTCAACGATCGTTAACCCTAGGGTTCTTAGTGACTTGGAGAGGGTCATGAGCCTCATCGACCGCCAAGTACAAAGGGCACACACAACACCTCATTGGCTTTCAAAAACATAGATCACAAGAAGCTTGGCGACCGCTAAAACAAGGGATCATCAATCAAACATACATCAAGGTCAAACATCCACTTAGGCCATCCATGCAAACCCTAATCTCACACATGATGTCACCACTCAAAGCAAGGTGTGACATGGTGCACCAAAGCTCAACCAAAGCCAAAATGACGTCAACACAAGTGAAGCACAATAAGCATGTGACAAATTGTAAGAAAACCCTAGACATGGGTAAATTGCAATTAAGTCCAAAGCAAGCATATAAGAGCATAACTAGCTCAAATAGTGTCCAAATTGGACCAAACTTGAAACATAGGCTTGTCACATGATATCAAGATGCATCATAGTGTTAGATTTAGGTTTTAAGCATCCAGTTATGATAATAAATTATGTTCAACCAAAAAGGCAAGGTCTGGGATCTTATAACTGTAAACCCCTAATAAGGAATTTGCCCCCGAAATCCTATGTGAACAAAGGTGGGTACTTCCTACACATCTCAACCTCTAAATCACATGTGTCTTCCTCCACACCGCAGTGATGCCACACAACCTTAACTAGAACTATATCCTATTCCTTCAGCTTCTTCACCCTCCTATCCAAGATCAATACATGACCCTCAACATACGATATATCCTCCTCCAACTCAACCTCCATAGGCTGCAACATGAGTTTGGTATTAGGGTGACACTCTCTCAACATGGAAATGTGGAAGGCATCATGCAACCTGTGCAACTCTTGTGGTAACTCCAACTAGTAGGTCACCTTCCCAACACGTGCCAAGATAGGGTATGGTCCCATATACCTAGGATCCGACTTACCCTTCTTACCAAACCTTAGTACACCCTTCCAAGGAAAAACCTTAAGATACACCCAGTCTCCAACTTGGAACTCAAGCGGCCTACGGTTGTTATAAGCATAAGAATTCTATCTGTCCTGGGATACCTTCAACTGATGTCGTATCATTTGATCTTCTTAGTAGTCTGTTGTACTGGCTCAGGACCCAAAAGTTGATACTCACCTGCCTCATTCCAACAAAGTGGTGACCGATAAGTCTCCAATACAACACTTCATACGATGCAAGGTATATGCTCCTCTAATAGTTGTTGTTGTTGTTGTAGGCAAACTCTATCAAACTCGTATGCACATCCCAACTACCAAGAAACTTCAAGGTACAAGCTCTCAGTAGATCCTCCAATGCTTGAATTGTCCTTTTAGACTAACCATTTGTTTATGGGTGAAAAGTTGTGTTAAACTTCAATTGTGTCCTCATGGTTGTATGCAGATGTTCCCAAAAATGACTGGTGAATTGTGGACCTCTATCAGATACTATGGTTACTAAAATACCATGCAAATATACTATCTCATTGACGTAGATTTGTGCCAACTTCTCTATTGTATATGTTGCCTTAACTGGAAAGAAGTGAGATGACTTGGTCAACCTTTCAACTATCACCCAAATAGAATCATGACATTTGTTTGTTCTAGGAAGACCAACCACAAATTCCATAGTAATATGATCACATTTCCATTGTGTTATTGGAAAAGGTTGCAAAGTTCCTACAGGCTTCTAATGTTTAGGCTTGACCTGCAGACAAATTGGACACTTAGCAACAAACTCTACCACATCACACTTTAGACTAGGTCATCAATACAGATCCTTCAGGTTATGGTACATCTTGGTACTTCCAGGGTGCATCGCGTGCATTGATGAATGGGCCTCCTCAAGTACCATCTTCCTTAAACCATCAACATCTGGAATTGTTGTCCTATTGTGAAAGCAAATTGTCCCATCATCTAACTCATGAAATCCATCATACTTCCTATTGCCAAACTCTTCCCTGAAGTTTTGTATCATAGTATCATCCTGTTGTGCATTTATAATCAGTTGCATCAACGTAGGCTTCATTTACAACTATGCTAACAAGCCTTCTAATAGATAAACCTCTAGCTATACATTCATCTGATGAAGGGATACTAACATGTCCCTCTTGTGGCACACCAAACCATGTAATTTTGCCTTTCTAATTGTGGTTCCTTTCTTCTCCATGCAACTTTGTTGTTGCAACTGACGTAGACGATCTCCAAAAGGCATCAATGACAACCACCCAATCTAGTCATCTCCAAAGGGAATCTGTGATGGCGGTCGAATCATCATTATCCATTATATAGGTAACCCCCTAGCTACTTCACTTCTCCATCCCTATGTGGTGTGAACTGCATGCACCCAGATCGTGCATACACCCTCATCTCTCTCACAAGGAAAAGTGATTGATTTCCTTTTGTTCCCTATTTATCATGTGTGATAGTTGTGCCCTCTTATATTGAGTTCTCGTACCTCTCGCCGATGGATTTTTTCAAAAGTTCTAATCTATTAGGCTTCCCAATTATTTGTTGGTCTTTTCTTCATGTATAGGTAGAAGCTGCATGTTATAATCAGGGTGGTGCTTTGGGGTTATGTCGGGTCTGAGATGTGTACTAAGGTTGTATGTTTAGTCATAAGAGGAGGATGTTTGGTTGATGGTAGATGGTTTTTATGATGGTCGTGGATCATGTTTTCAATCTGGATTGTTTTCTAGTTGAGGACGAAGCCTCATTGACTTCACTTCTAGACTTGTTGTTATCTGCAGTTCTGCCAAAATCAGTTCCACTTACAGATGTGTTTCTTTCTAAATACCCCCCCTAATAGATCAAACACTTCCATCAAGAAATTTAGCATATCCTTTATGATCAATGTTGGCATAGTTGACGACCTCTACAAGAAACTCATATTCTTTTATATGGCCTACACTAGGTGATTCCAATTTTCATCTCTGGGGAAAGCCTGAGGATCAACCTACAATTGACTTAGCTAGGCATACTTCTCCTCAAGTGCTAATTTTTGTAGGAACAAGCTTTTCCTAGATTGTCTCTATAACAATCCATTTTTGAAATACATAAAATAACTAAATGAAAGAATTTATTTTAAAAGGGGGATGTCACATCACGATACTCATTAAAAATAGATAAATAAATCACCATGCATTGTCTTAAAAAGATTAATACATTATTCTTTGAATATAAAAACTACAACTGACTTCATTATCAATTCTAAGATCTAAAATCTAATCATGTAATAACTAAAACATGAAAGGAAACATTCTAAATATCAAGATAATATAAAGTAAATGGCACCCTACCAGGTTGCAATTGAAGGTATTCTAATCCTTGGCTTGCTTCTCTTTAGTCCTTATTTGCTTCAATACATGGGAACATTGTGTCCCCAACCATGCAAAGGATAAAACTAACACATCAGTAAACTATATTATAACTTCATAGCATAGACAAATATTAATTATACTTGACATGAATGAAAACTTGACATGAATTAACTTTATACATTCTTGAGTCATATAATGACATGAAGAATTGAGCAGGAAAGTATGTATCTCTCTATGATGCCCACTTAAGAGTGCATGATTGCCTAGAAAATCCTTGATGCTAGGAAAGCCCATAATTGGCATGAAAGCTCATGATTTGGCTATAAAATCCCATAAAACCTCTTGATATCCATGATTCAAGAAGCATATAAAAATTGATTTAATTTCAATTATCTTAACAGTATCATTACCATGAACATAGATATAATCTTGAACTTGAATCCTTGACATGATGGGATTTCTCCCTATTAACACGTGAACTTTAAATTCACTAATCGTTAATCACAATATCTATTCTTAGTGAGCATGGTAACCATAATACATAGATATAGCAATCATTATGCAATTTGTATAATGAACATGATTTAGAGCATTGAACTTGAAATAAAAATTTCAACATTATGTATAACATTCAAATAAACCATGAATAACTATGCATAGCAGCATAACCCGTTCATTGGGTCAAGACACCTAAGTCAATCTTTCCTTGTCCTGATTAGACCTAAACACCTTAAATAATCATTGAACGTCATATATCAATACCTTTTATTTATCCTAGATCAAATTAGGGTTTGGGTACATTTGGATTATATGTTTGGATGCACACAAAATTAGGATTAGTGTTGCTAATTATATTTATTCAATTAGGAAAACTCGGTTTGAATATTACTAATATATATCACATTGTTTATTTAGGGCTTCTAAATAAACATTAGGACAAAAGGCAAAACATGATTTAAAAACTACAAATTTAGGTTCCTTTTACAAATCCTTTCGAATGACTATTTATTTATTATTTTCTGATATAAGATGAATTGCTTATTAATTTCCTAAGTTTGACCAATCATGACAGGGAAAACTATAGCATGACAATGATTAAATGAAAGGAAAATCCAATGTAAATACCAAGGCAAAAAGACAACACCACTTAGGTGTGTGTTACCCATAAGTCAAATAACCAAAGACAAGAAGGTCATTTGATTCTAAATAAAGGTTGTGCATTATATATAAAAAAGGTGTGCAAAAAATCCTAAAACGTCCTGGGATATAAATCAGTTGATTCACATATCATGGGCACAATCGTAAAACATCTTGTCATCTTCTATGACCTGCAAAGTAAATAGCATGACACTATGAGGAAAAAATAGTGAGAACTTGAGATCTGATACTTGATTCTATCTTGCTTTGTTGAGAATCGAGGTGCTAAACACCTTTCCCACCTCAAACCCCAACCAGTGGGCTAAGTCCCACCCTCTATGGTGGTCAGGAGAAAAGTCTACTGTTATGGCAAAGCAGAGGAGGAATAGGAGAATCCTCCAGAAGCCTGTTGGAGCTTGAGAAAACACCAAAATCAGGGGAAAATGATGCTCTTGGGGCTTCGAGATAACTAGGAAAGACCATAGATGGAGGAAACAAAGAAACCAAGGTCAAGGCTATAAAACAGACCCAAAGTCTTAACCAGAACTAAGAAGGGGCATAAGAAGGGGAAATTGGAAAAAAGTTGCCACTGCAGAAGATGATATGGTGTCTAGAAATAGTTTAGGTCATGTGGAAGGTATGAAACAAAGCTTTATAAATCTTCAAGTAGGTCTCAAGACTGCATCTACATCCACAAATGGCGTTGCAAGGGTTGATCTTATGGGGGGATAGGTTGTGGAAACAAGGTGACTGGGTGAGTTGATGGAAAAGGTAATGATGGCAATTGTTTTTCAGGACGTCCTCTAATGCCTATTAGAGGTTTGGTTTTACAGGGGAGGTTCGGGAGGTCATTGGGAGTCACCTTTGTAAGGAATAGGAGTCCTGAAGCACAAAGTTTGGGGTGTAGAATATTGTGAAAAATGGGATCGCATGATTTGTGATCCAATGGAGAAGGTGACCTCAATTTGGATGCTATTGGAAATGCATAGAATGAGTGATCGGTATAGATGCGGACTGTGACCAAGTTAGATTCCAAGGAGAACTGAATTTCAAGTGAAAGATGTGACTTTAAGACATGTGGATCCATGAGTCTAACCTAGAGTGGATCAACCTAGTAAAGGGGCTGCATGACACGTGAAACCAACAACTATAGTAAATTGACACATTTAACAAAATAATGAGTATATTTAGGGTTCAAACTATAGGAAATCTTTTCAAAATCATTTGAGGGGTCAAATGAGGTCCACTTGAGTTCAAATTTATATGATAAGTGTATTTTAGGGCCTATATCACTACTACATAATTACCTTCCAGTTTTGAGACCCAAAGAGGATTTATTCCAATAATATAATTAGTATAACTTTCATACAAATGGATTAAGATTGATCTCTAACTGAATTATCTTTTCATTTACAATCACTTAGGGTTTATTTTATTTGTATGGAGTATATTCGACAAAACTGGTTCAATTAGGGTTCAGATACTTATTGATGATCATGAAACTACATTTAGCAGAGACAAATTACATTATATGTATTATCATGTAAATAGATATCATCAAAAAAAGGGTAAACATTGCTTCTATTATTAGACTTTATTTTATACATTCTAACTAAAAATTAGGGTTTCCAATTAAGGATACATTTATAAGTTTAAACTTTGAGGATGTTACACTATCTTTTCACCAACCCTCAGCCATTTGTAGTACCCTCAATTTTTCTTCCATATCTTCTCTCATTTTTATTGACTCATCCCCTTATTTGTACCCATGAAGAAAATGACAAGTTATCTTAAATTGGGAATTCATGCAAGCATGTGCAATTCAATCAATACTCCATCTATGGTGAATATGTTACAACGAAATACAACTAAGTTAATGTTTTGGTCTAGAAAATCACACTTTATGGAACACATCTGATGGTATCTAGGAATGCTAACCTCTATGATGATATCAAAAGGCTTTATTTCCATATTTCCTAGTCTATAGGGTAGAGGTGGTACTACCTTTTGAGACATATATTCCCTCACCAAGAGTTCTAGCCAATCTTATATGGTGCAATGAGTCTATCACTAGAACTAATTCCTTAATATACTTAAATATGTAGAGTCTGAGTGATCCAAATAATTTGTACATAATATAGAACCATAGGGTTTGATTTGCTAATATTTTCATTAGTTGATTGGGAGGAGATAGTGGTAAATTTGTGACTGGTTGATGGGGTGATAGTTAACGTTCAATCTTGATTATCAAGTTCTACTTTCTACTGATTTCGTTATAAATATGATTTGTCTTTGTATAACCTGTAAGACTAGTGTTTATGTAGTATCATTTTGTTTCTTTCTTCTTTAAAGTTGTCACAATATGTCTTGCTTACATACACTGCAAAGTCTATATAAAAAATTATTAAATTCTTCTCAACACTAAAGAGTGATGGATCATGTTGGGAAATATATCTAGAACTCTTAATATTGTGGTTTATATAATTTTAAAATGTTTTTAACAATGCTACCAGTAGTCAAACATTAAGACATAATTTTTGAATCAAGGTATGTTGGATTTAATTAAGGAGACCTAATTTTCCCAAATCCTACCTAATGTGGCCTATAAATCACCAAATCATGCATACCATGATCAAATACAACCTTAGTTCCCATGATTTATCCTATATTGACTTGAATGAGACCCAATCCTTCCAAATCATACTTACTTCCCCAAATTAGATGTAATTACCTTAAGAAATAAAAACAACTAGTTATCTTTGAGCTATGCCACTCAGATCTATGAGTGAGGCACTTCTTTTATTTTTATCTGAGGGGACTTGTAAAGTACTTTGCAATCCTTAAGATTCACTGTGAAGTTGTATGTATTGCAAGAGATTATAAATATCATAATGGCTAGATCCCTAATGTTTTCAAATTGAGGTTTGTTTGGGTCTAGTTAGATCTGATTAGCCTAGCCATGCTAGCATAGGTCTGATTTTGGTCTATTTAAGGCTAACTTGGAAATATTATCTAGGCATTAGGCAATTACTTCCACCAAGGAGACCTAATTTTCCCAATGCTGACCTAATTTGGCCTATAAATAAGACCTAATAATGCATAACATGAGAAACTCAAACCTTAATTCCCATAATTTATCCTATAATGAATTAAATGAGACTCAATCTAGCCAAATCAGACCTATTTCCCCAAATCAAATGTAGTTCATTCAATAAATGAAAACAACTAGTTAACTTTGAGCTATACCATCCATATCTATGTGTGAGACACTTATTTTAACTTATTTGAAGGGAACTCCTCAAGTACTTTGCAATCCTTAAGATTCACTATGAAGTTATATCTCTAAATATTTTTGCAGGAGATTATAAATATCATAAAGATAGACTCCCAATTATTTATCTTCAAGATTGAGGTATGTTTGGATCTAATTAGATTATATTTGGATGACTAGGTTACCATAGGTCTGATTTTGGTCTAATTAAGGATAATTTTCTTATATAATTTGCCCACATCCTACCTAATTAGGCTTATAAATTAGACCTAATCATGCAGTGTCAAACCTTACTTCCCATAAATTATCCTATATCAACTTCAAAGAGACTCAATCTAGCCAAACCAAACCTACTTCCCCAAATAAGGTGTAATTCCCTCTAGAAATGAAAATAACCAATTAACATTGAGCTATACCACTTGGCTACACACAAATTAGATCCTACAAATAGGGTATTATAGCAAAATAAACTTTATTTGAAATTCCACAAAAAAGTAGCTCATCTTGTGCAACCTAACTACATATAGAATACATATCCATATGAGTTATTCCAACATTTTTATATGACTATCTGTACATGTGAAGTTGTTTATGCCTAACTAATATACAAATTCAATCTATTGTCTTATAATTTGAAGTTCTTCCTTTCTTTGAAAATGTATTTATGATTATGTGATCCTCACAATATTTGGTGCTTCTTCCATTTATGAAAATTCATGTTTGTCATATTTACAGAGAGGGATATTTGTCTAATTTCTTCATTGGGTCTAACAAGATCTGATTGTCCTAATTAGGCTAGATTCCTAATTATTTATTTTCATTTGATGTCATACTTTATCTTAAATCTAGATCTATGAGTGAGACACTATTTTATTTTTATTTTAATGGAAATGTTGAAGTACTTTGCAATCCATAACATACCATCAAGTTGTATGTCCAAATATTTTTAAGGAGATTAAAAAATATAATAAAGGCTAAACTCCTAATTATATATTTTCAAATCGAGGTATGTTTGGGTCTTTTTAGATCTAGTTGGCCTCAGTAGACTAGTGTAGGTTTTATTTTGGTATATTTAAGGCTAATTTTTCTATATTATATAGGCATTTAGGCAGTCTCTTCCATCCAAGGACACCCAATTTGCCGAAATCCTACCTAATTTGGCCTTAAATTAGACCTAGTCATGCATAACATGACCAAATCAAACCTTATTTCCCATAATTTATCCTATATTGACTTAAATGAGACCAAATCTAGACAAATCAGACCTATTTCCCCAACATACATAATTCCACAAAGAAATGAAAACAACCAATTAACTTTGAGCAATACCACACGATTACATAAAATGAAATCCTACAAATAGTGTATTGTCACAAAATAGTCTTTTATTTGAAATTATACCCAAAAAAGGTAGCTTAGCTTGCATAATATAACCACATATAGTATACATGTCCATAATATATGTTCCAACATTTAGATATGATGATCTATAAATATAAAGGTGTTGATGTCTAATTCATATACGAATTTAGGCTATTGTCTTGTAATTTGAAATTATTACTTTCTTCAAAAATGTGTTTATGTTTGTGTAATACTCACAATGTTTGGTGGTTCTTCCAATTATGAAAATTTATGCTTGTCAAATATACCAAGAGGAAGATATGTCTAATTGCTTTGTTGGGTCTAGTTAGACCTGATTTATCTTTATTAGGCAAGACTCCTAATTATTTATTTTCGTGTAGATGTCTTTGTTCATACTAAATTTTGATCTATGAGTTAGACACTTGCTTTATTTTTATTTGAATGGAACTCCTAAACTACTTTGAAATCTTTAAGATTCACTATGAAGTTGTATGTCCAAATATTTTTGTAAGAGATTATATATATCATAAAGAATGGAATCCTAATTATTTGTTTTCAAATTGATGTATGTTTGGGCCTGATTAGATCCTATTGGTCAGACGAGGCCAACATAGGTATGATTTTTGTCTATTTAAGGCTAATTGGGAAATATTATCTAAGCATAAGGATAGTCCCTTCCACCCAAGTAGACCTAACTTGCCCAAATCCTACCTAATTTGGCCTACAAATCATACCTAATCATGCATAACATGACCAAATCAAACCTTACTTCCCATAATGTATCCTATATTGACTTTAATGAGATTAGCCAAATTAGACCTACTTACCCAAATCAGATGTACTTCCCTCTAGATAAGAAACAACCAATTCACTTCAAGTTATACTTCCTAGTTGCATACAAATAGAATCTTGCAAATAGGGTATTGTGGCAAAATAAAGTTTTACTTGAAATTTTGCAAAATTGTAGCTCAGTTTGTGCAATGTAACTACACATAGAATACATGTCCATAAGAGCTATTACAACATTTAGATATGAAAATTTGTATATATGAAGTGGTTGATGTGTAAATAAGATACAAATTTTGTCTATGGTTTTGTGATTTGAAGTTCTTCCTTTCTTTGAAAATGTATTTATGCTTGTTTGATCCTCACTATATTTTTTTCTTCTTCCATTTATCAAAATTTATATTTGAAATTTTCTAAGAGGGAGATTTGGATAATTTTTTTGTTGGGTCTAATTAGATATAATTTGGCCTATTAATTATTTATTTCATTTAGATGTCTATGTTCATCTTTTATCTAGATCTAAGAATGAGACAATTCTTTTATTTTAATTTGAAGGGAACTCCTAAAATATTTTGCAATACGTAATAGTCACTATGATGTTGTATGTCCAAATATTTTTTTCAAGATAAATACCATAAAGGATAGACTCCTAATTATTTATTTTTAAATAGAGGTATGTTTAGGTCTGATTAGATCTGATTGGCCTGACTAGGCTAGCGTAGGTCTGATTTTGGTCTATTGAAGGGTAATTTGGCAATGTTATGTAGGCATTTAGATAGTCCCTTCCACCCAAGGTCCTACTTAATTTGACATATATATCAAATCTAATCATGCATAACATAAGAAAATCAAGCATGGATTCCCATAGTTTATCTGATAGTGACTCAAGTTAGAACCAATCATAATTCCCTCAAGAAGTGAAAACAAATAGTTGACTTTGAGTTGTACCACCCTGTTGCATACAAATGGAATGTTGAAAATAGGGTATTTTAGCAAAATAAACTTTTATTTGAAATTATGAAAAAAGTAGATCAGCTTGCGTAATGGAAGCAAATATAGAATACACGTCCACAAGAATGTTCCAACATTTACATATGATGGTCAGTACATATAAAGTTGTTGATGTCTAATTAAAATACAAATTTAGTCTATTGGTTGTGATTTGAAGTTTTTCCTTCCTTTGAAAATGTATTTAGGATTGTGTGATCCTCATAATATTTGGTGCTACCTAAATTTATGGAAATTTATGTTTTTCATATATGCATAGAGGGAGATCTATCTAATTTCTTTATTGGTTAAAATGATATAAATATAGTACGGCTATTTATATTATAGAACTAATATAAGATGTTTCTAAGTAGTATGATGTGAAGTAAAATGTAAACATCAAATATAGTAGTAGTGTGCTTGTAGGAATAAAGTATTAGTATGAACCTTCTCTTAGTTATTTACAGGTCATTTTGGCATCACATGACCCAATCATAACTTAATTCCCCTAATTTACCCTATATTGACCTAGAGGAGACCCACTTCTACGAAACTTGATTTAATTTCCCAAAATCATTCATGTTTGCCCCCAAACAAGACATATTTCATCCATTAAATGACCCAAGGTAATCTAATTTGAAGAAATCCTGACCAAGGTGTGTTTTTTTATCAACATAGGTCAGATTTAGGTAAATAATGGCAAGAAACATAATATTATGTTGAGGTTCAAAATAAATTGTTTTTATATAATCAAACATTAGTTCTTGTACACTAATGGCAATCTAATAAAATGAAATTATCATTTTCTGGGGAGCCATGGATAGGAATTGGATGGGTAGAGGAAGATCTAAACATGAACATCAACAAGAGGCATTCATGGAAGGGTTTAATATTTTTAGATTTTGCATTTAGAAATCATATTGAGGTTAAGTTCCCATGTGTGAAATGTGATGGAAAAAATAATAATAACGAGACAATTACATGGCATGTTATTAGATTTGGATTTCTATTTACTTACAGTGATTTGGTATATCATGGTCAGAGAGACAGATACGATAATATTATCAATCAACATGTGGCTCACTCTTTTGATGATGTCAAGGGTTGACAAATGATGTATGTTATAAGAATGTAGAACTAAATGTAGACTTTATTAATAGTGGTAGTGGATGGTGGTGGTGATAATGAAAATCATGTTCATGGAAATAAAAATTTTAAGCCTAGTAAAAGATGCTTGTGAACCATTGTATTTGGGTTGTGATAACTACTCAGATATTTCCTTTTTTGTTCATCTATTTAGACACAAACTCTTGAATAAAATAAGAAATAAGGTGATTTTAGGATATTTGGACCTTCTATCTAAAGTGTTGCATAAGGGAAATAGGTTGCCAACAATGTTGTATGAATGTAGAAAACTAATGTCTTTGTAGGGTTGGATTATGAGATCATCCATGCATGCCCCAATTTGTTGTGTACTTTATATAGGAGAAAACTTGAATTTAGACAAACGTCCAAAGTGTTCTACATCAAGGTGGACTGGTACAAACTGGGGAAGAATGATAAAGATCAAGAAAAGACACCATGAAAAGTTCTTTGCCACTTCCCAATTATTTCCTAGATTGAAAAGATTATTCAATTCAGTAAAGATAGTTCCTTGGATTATTTGGTATTCTAAAAGTATGACTAGCTTAGTGGGTAAGATGGAACATGCAAGGGTTTTTGAGGCTTGGAAAGATTTTGATACCACTCATAATTCATTCAGAAATGAGCCACAAAATCTTAGACTTGGCTTAGAAATAGATGGATTTAGACCTTTCAATATTTTCAATGGGGAGTAGTAGAAGTATTTGGTCAGACATCTTGATATTTATAATACTCCTCCCCTATTTTCTATGTACCAATATTTATTAATGATGTCACTTCTTAATGATGGCCCAAAATCATCAGACAATGATATTGATGTTTATCTCCAACCATTTATTGATGAATTGAAGATGTTGTAGGTTTGTGTGAACACTTTTGATGCTAACATGGGTAAGGTATTTAGCATAAGAACAATTCTTTTATTTTGCATTACCAACTATCATGCATATAGTAAGTTGTTTGGTTGGAGTACAAAAGGCTACAAGTATTATCCCTACTTCCATGTTGACCATGGTTCTATTTACCTTCCTATAGACAAAAATGTATCTATATAAGGCATTGCCTCATTCTACCAATTGACCATCCATGGCTTGTTGATAAAAAAACTATGATGAAGTTGAAGAAAATGAACTCACACCTCAACCTTTAGTTGGGAAACAAATTGAATATTTGTGCGAAGATTATGATAATGTTGTCTTGGGAAAGGTTGCAAAGTATAACTTTACAGAACCAACATGAACTACCTGAGGGGTAGAAAAAGAGGTTCATTATTATGAGCTCCCTTAGTAGAGGTTTGACACAATTTAGATTTTATGAACATAGAAAATAATGTGGGACTTTAAAGGGATGGTAAAAGTAAGGACAATATTAAAGCTTGATTGGATTTACAACACTTGCAAATACAAAAATAATTGTAGGCTAGAGTTTTAACATCAAATAATATTAAGGAGATTCCATATGAAATATTATAGTACAACAAATGAAGAAAGGGAAAACTTTCATTTGTATTCAAGGACATTAAAATCCCAAAAGTATTTTCATTAAACTTCTCTCGTATGGTTCTTTAATAAGAAAGGGAAGTTAACGGGTGTGAAGAGTCATGATCATAGCATATTGATACACCATCTCCTTCCAATATCTTTGATTAACATATTATCAAAGCATATCATAAAATTTCTAGTAGAATTTTATGTTTCTTTCCAAAGAATTCAATGCAAGATGGGTCACTACAAATGAATTGTTGAGAGATTGGAACAAAAAAATCTCTATCATAATGAGAAATTTAGAAAGGATTTTCCCTACTATATTCTTTGATATCATCATCCATTTAGGTGTGCATCTAACAACTGAAGCAAAACATGATGGTCCAGTTTAGTTTTGATGGATGCATCCCATTGAGATATGTCTTTACAAATTAATGAATTAGATTTATAACAAGAATAAACTAGAAGGTTCTATTGTTGAAGGGTATTCAAAGGAGGAAACAAGGATATTTTATGATTGGTGTCTATATGATGTGGATACAAAGCTACATAGACCTATAAGGCATCCTGATAGTCCATTTGTCACTCATTATATAGTGACAATATTTGTTGATGAACTACATAAAGATGCTACTGAGGAAGGTCAACCTTATGCGAAGTAAGTATCAAGTTATTAATATTGAAGAATTTGTGGAAATTACATAACAAATCTTAGCGTACATATATAAATATGGGAAGTATAAGGATGTCTTGAGATGCCAACACCCTAGTTGGGATGATTTCACCTTGCACTCACATCACCATAAATCATTTGTAAAGTGGTTTGAAGATCATGTAAGGCAATGCAGTTATTTGATTTAACATAATTTTTCATCTATCTTATTTATTGGTTTGATTCATATTTATTTTATTCCTAGGTTGCTTCCATACAAGAATTCAACAAACTTCTCAATCCTATTGAATATTTTTCTTAAATGCTTAGGATAGGAATATATTCATATAAAGGTTATGTTGTGAATGGATACAAATTTGAGTGTCAAGATCTTAATAAAGAACAAATAAAACAAAATAATGGTGTCACCATAATAGGCCTTGAGATGAAGCCTATTATGGACTTTTGGATAACATCTATGAGATTCATTACCATGGAATGAATCCTTATTTTTTATTTCAATGTTCCTACTTCAATATTGATGAGGAAGGATTGTCAATTGATGATCTTAACATTGCAAATGTTAACACGAGTAAGCAAAGCTTTGAAGATGAAGCATTTATATATCCAGAATAAGTTGAACAAGTCTTTTACTAAATGAATCATGTAGATGGACATTGGAGTAATGTATGTCACTAAAAACCTAAAAATGTTTATGTCGACGTCGATCTCATTATTGAACAAAAAGAGGAAAACTTGGGAAGATGTTATGAGCATTCTTTTGTTTTTTTTTGGGTTCAATGATGTCTGTGACATTGGATGGACTAGGTCTGGTATATCTAGATCTTTAAAAGTTCCTAAAAGTGTAATCAGTACAATTTTACAATCAGAAAAGAGGAAGAGAGTAGAGATATAATCAACATAAGTCTTTTGATGATATTTGTTATCTTTTTTGTAGGATTATTGAATATTTCACTCCAAATGTTAACCTAAAAATTAATAAAATATAACTTTATGAATATCCATGCCACTTAAAGCTATCTTCAATTTCATTAGTTAAATCATGGATATGGAAAATCAGGGTGTAAATCTTGCATCAAGAAAAGCAGGTATGTGGAATTTTGTTTAATTTATTGCATATACTTTTAGTTTTTTTGTCAGAAATTTAGTTGATATCTGAACTTTTCTATTAGTCTCTAAACTAGATTTGATTAAACATGGAAAGTATGCACCCAACTTTAAGGATCCAATTAAGGAAGTGAGTTGCAGTGCAAATTTTGTTAAGGGAGCAAAAAGAAAATCTACACCTAGCCTTAAGGAAATTATGAGTAAGATAAGTTAAACTCAAGTTAGTTTGAGGGTGTTTAATTATCTGCATATAAACAAATAAACCTTAATATTGCATATATTTTTGTTATATGAATCAACAACAAAAAGACCAACGAACTCAAATAGTGTGTATGAAGACATTCCAATTTCTAATGCATTTAAAAAAATTCAAAATTGTGGTATGATCTTGCTACATTGATATCATAATTTATGTTTTTGACATCATTTCCACTTATTAAAATAAATAAATTGCATTTTTTTAGGTACATATATAAATGAAAAAGGTGAATCAAACACCTTCAAGAAAAATGTGCAACTAAGTTTGAAGGGAAAGTCCATTGCTGAAAATGACATTCACCTAGAAGAGCATGTGAGAATAGATGAAGAAATTCAACATGCCATTTTGATTTTTAATAAAACTCATCATATTTTTAATGGTTAATAATCTCTGATAAAGTTGATAAATTATTCACAATTACATTGTAGTTTCTAGTCAAGGTATCTAAGGGAGCACACCACTCCAAAGAACCAACTACATAGGTATTATTTTCTATATCCAACAAATTTGCATGTTAGAATGTAACTAGGTTGATACAAACTTAGAATTTATTTAAAACACATTGTGTTTAGGATCGATCAAAAGCAATAGAGAAAACAATAATTTACATCATTGTCATATATTCAAACCAGGTACATGTTATAATTATGTGTGTCATTATTTTTCCTTCTATTAGAAAACATCATCGATAATGATGTCTTCTAGTTTTATTAGTGAGAGAGAGTACAGATGCAAATCCAAATGCCAAAGTAAATTCCTTCCCCGTCTATAACAATTCACTAAGAACATTTGAGTGTGATATTATACTAAATATGTTCTTGTAAGTGGTGATGAATACTATTTAAATTTAATATATATATTTAGTTCTTAAATACACTAACTTTCTAAATATAGTAATGACCATTAGTAAAAATCTATTGATGAATGCATAATATGCAGGATAGACAACACATGAGATCCATTAGAGTTTTCATCATTTTTTAATGAAGTGATTGGAAAATATCATGAAGGGTTTGAAAGGGGGTTTGGTGCCATGGTATGTCGTTAAGACATGCACAACTGCAAAGAAAAACAAGTTCTACACGGTATTGTAACACAAATTTAACAGCAACTACAAGATACTAGAAAGGGACTAGAGGATAGTAACAAAGAACTCTCTAAATCTTAATCAAGAACAACTACACTTGTATGGTATTTATATCTCCAATACTTAATTTTCTTTCGATGTGAAATGTCAATTTTATTTTTGTGTGTACCATTAGGAGGGAAGAAACGAGAAAAGGAATGCCATTGAAAGAAGGCATGATCTTTGTCTAGAAATTCTTCTTAATGTGGTTAATTAAAATTTTATAGATTCTACTAACATTATAATCAAGACTAAACATGTATATTGGATTGAATACTTGTAGCTTAATTTTTTTTGTAGGTTCGTCTTTGCACATGTTGCAATCATCCACTCCATCAATAAAATATAGACTCAACTTGGTGATTAGAAATTAATTATCTACTTCATATAAAGTTCTAGAAATAGCTATTTGTTCTTATGAAGACTTTTTCATATCTGAACTTTTCATTTTATTCTATTTACATAATTTGCTTTATCTCCTACTCATTTAGATAATATATAGATATATTTTAGCTATTCTAATATTTTTTTAGGACCATTTAATATATTTGTAAAATTTTAAAACTTTCTTGTCCGTCTTTCATGAAATCAAAATATCCTTATCCCCTTTGGATGTGTCATATATCTTGATTAGAGTTGTTCATGTTGTATGTGTGTGTTCATTTTATTTTAATTGTGTATGTAGTTGGGAGACCCAAAGCCATGGTGGGGAAATTGATGGTGAACCCTATGATTGATTTGGGTGCACATGACTTAAATTCATCTACAAGTCACATTCGTTGTTATTCTTCCATAATTGAGGGTGATTTTACATGCTCATACAACCAAGGAAAGGTGTTGGGGACTCTAGACACTTTGATACAGCATCGTTGTGACAACTTGACTTTTTTTTCTCCTTTTTTGTTCTTCCTCTCTCTCATCAAGTAGATTCCTACTTAATTTGATGTCAATTTCATAGTTTGAATGTTGTCATGCTCCATTTTGGTCACTGCAATGATCAATTTTACAATGTGTGTCATTGATTTACACTTTTGATCTAAGTTTCATAGTTCCACAAACCATCCTCTTGCAATGAAAGTAAACATAATAGATATAATGTTCTGGTCTTATAATGTATGACTTGAGGTAAAATATTCAATTTCAAATTCAATTGCACAAAAATCACCTCAATTAGACGTTTGTAGCCTAACATATGAAATTTTAGATTTGCCTTCTTTTATCCCAATTTTTTTTAATCCTTTTGTGTGGATGTTTGTCCGAACTCATTGTATCCTATGAGAGGGATCACAGCCTATATGCCACCCCTCCCATCCCTTATCCTCAATACACTTCTAATTTGAACTATTGATTCATGGAGAGGAGATCTGAGGGCTCACAAGCCTTCTTCATCCTCGATCTATACTATAGAATAAGGAGGTGTGCCCCCATACACATTAACCCCTTATATGCCTCCTTTATCATAATTGATACATTCTTTTGGCCCATTTCTTTGTTTTCATTCTCTCCCCCTTTTTTCACATCGTCCTTGTGCCTTAGAACCTCTCATTTTGCTCTCTTTCCCTAACTCAACCCAGAAGCTTTGGTGCCCTAGCCCTTTTGGGATTTTGCTTATTGTTGTCGACCAATCCCAAAGAAGTGGCACACCACCCTATGGCACTGAGGCAAGGGTGGACGACTCCTCAATGATGGCAAAGGGGCCTTGTGGCCCTACAGTCACCTCGCATCGACAAGCCCTGGAAGACACCTCCATCGTGTCATGCACAGGGTTGTAGAACGCAAAGGGCAGGGTTAAGGTTTAGTCAACACAAACCATGGCCCCTGACCGATGATATGGGTCAGTCCATGAGGGACCCACATGTTTAGAGTCAGAGGAGGCAAGGGCACTCTCTATTCATTGGATCGACAATCTAAGGCCCCTTTCATCACAAAATCAAATACTTGGTAACACGCTATCTTATTTTACGTAGACTTCAATGCAAATATTATAAAAATCATAACTTCCTCATCTTTTGAACAAAAAATATAAAACATATATACCATTTTGTGTAGATAGAGGATCACTACATAATGAGAACAATTTCATACTCCAAATCACCTTGTTACACCCGTGTTTTCCAAAATAGCAAACTTAGTCATCTTTGTCATAATTAATGCATGAAAACATGATAAAGTTGGGGATTTGATGCACCTCTACCTTCCTTTTGATGAACCTCTACCTTCCTAAGTAGAAGATCAGTAATGTTTGTGCACCATTGAACTATGTCGAGCCCATAATTTCCCCTTTTGATCAATGGTTGCCCCTATTTTGTGTTTGTAGCATGTTTTTGGACTTTGATGTATAATGTCAATTTATCGTGATAATCTTGTTTCCTTGTGACATATAGACTCTCCTAATCTTGAAAATCAGTAACTTTATGCTCTCTAAGTTTCTTTTATCACTCATAAAACCCATATTTTCTTGTTTGGTTGATATCCCATGATATGTGAATGATCCATACATGTTTAGGCTTTATTATACTTGATCCAAAATGATATCTTTGACCCCGTTGATGCCTCCAAACCTAGTGGATCTTTGAGAATAGTAACGTAATGATATTTTGCGACTCAATTGGCTAAGGCCAATCTGTTTCATGATATAATTATGTATGTGCCCCTTTTGACCTAAATGTCCATATATTGCTTGTTTTTCTTCAGTGTACTCTATTTCTTGATGTGGGTTTTAATATTATTTCTTTACCTCTCAAATAAAAGGTGATTGACTCCATATGATCACTTGGGTGTTGATTTCCCACATAGTCCATACGTTGTTCCCTAACGATACAGGTAAACTATGTTGATGTTTGCATGTATATAGAATATGTTGGAACCAATATTTGATAGATAGTTAGACCTTGGATGATATGCATCCATCTTATTTTGTGCTTACTATGTCCCTATCTGGTTGATGTAATCTCATTTACTTTCTATATCTCATGCCTTAACGGACCTTGGCATGTTTGCTCTATTATGAGTCTTTTTCCCTTGAAATGTACATATGTGCTTAAAAACATTGAAAAATAATAGAATATAGATGAAAGCTTGGAAGGACTTGAATCTTGGATCCAATCTTCATCTTGACCCATAATGTGATATAATATCATAAAATATTTGATTAATCAACTTGGAACCTAACTTAATTGAAACCCTAACAATAAGCCTACATAGGGTTGATGATGAGAATCTAATACATCCATGTAATCTTGTTCTCAATTGGGTGTTGCTTATGGCTAGATGGTCAAGGATGAGTTATGTTAAGAATCTCTAAATCAGGTGTGTTCTTTAATAATTATATGGCTATGGATTTCTTGCATGCAAACATAATATATATGTATGCTTATTTACTTTCTCAAATGTTACCATGTAGTATTGTAGTATTCTACTCGATGCTTTCACTTGTTATTTTATAACTTGTGAACATAATATTGAAATCCATTGTATAAACCTTGTGCACATGCCTATATTCTTGAGGTAAGGACACGAGTTTGGGTTCCCTACTTGACTTGTCAAGATAGGGCGGATCATGTCGATGAAAAGGGTTAGCTCATCTTGAGCACCCTTACAGACCGTTTTTTATGGGAAGTTAGTCAAAGGAATTATCATATATGATGTTTTTAGTATAATTGGAATAAAATGAAATAAAACATGGGTTATCATTGTGCTAGGTACTTAAGTTGTTTATTCTAGTTTGCTGACTTCTACAACATTTTGCAAATTATACAAAGCTTATATATGTGTATCTTTCTACCCTATACTCAAAAACTCGTTTGTTGACCCACTTGTTTCACTTATGTTTTAGGTTCAAAGATGGCTAGGAATCAAAGGCTTGGTGAGCTGTGTTTAGGTGTACTTGTTGTAGATTCAGGTTTAGTGTGCATGAGCAGACTTGTACAATTTGACTCTTCAATGTGTACTTGAAATGTTGTAACAAACAATGTTGTTATCAATAATACTTGTTGAATGTGAGACTATGATGGTGGTTGCACCTTGTTATTTGTTCATGTATGCAAAGCTTCTACTCTTCCATGTTCACACTTTGATAGTAGCACTCTTGGGACAGACGCTTGGGCCCTTCACCCTTAGACTTTCTAGTCATTTGGAGGTTATATTTGAGTAATAAATGGTTCTATGACAATTACATTGCACTCATGGGAAAATTTACATACATTGCACTTGTTGTAATATATAATTTGTAGGTGTGTCATGGACCTCTATAATATAGCTTGATGAAAACCTTTCTTTTTCCTTTCTACCAAAAGAAAATGTCAAGCTATATTGCCATGTTTCATAGTTAGTTTCAATTTACTCTGTAAATTCCATTCCTTGTAGAGTATCTTTGTTGATTACTACCATGCAATTCATCTATGTCAATGTTTTTAAAAATGTTAGTGGTAAGCATGCGGACAGCACCTTGTAACTGGTTAAGAGGTAAACGGGCGATTTTTGAAAAAATAGGTTTCAATTTTCTATGTACTTTTATGCAAAATTACACATATATGTATACAAATATTATATTTTTAGGAAATTTTATTTATATCTAAACACCTACAGAATAATATAAACACTCAAATAGTTTATAACACAAATAAAAAATTATGATTGAACAAATACAAATAAATTACATAAATTTAAGACATTAAACTATAGACTTATCATATGTTTACATAGCTCAACATTAAACAATAGACTTATCATATCAGTAGATACAGGCTACAGTAGTATTTTGATCATCTAAATCAGCAATAGATTAGTATTTAATACAAGAGAAGTAAGATAGTAGGTGAATGATGAACATAAACGTAGTTACATTGTTACACAGTACTTCAGAGCATAACTCATTACAAAAAAGTCTCTCACAAAAACAAAATACAAACTTGTAGAAGATAAAGATTATGCAAACAACAAATAATGACATACATAACTATATAAAACTAGATATATGACCATTATACCTCAATTTACAGACTTTAGCATACATATAGATAGGTAGAAAAGGTTATTAGGAACAAGTCCAGTAAATTATGGGCCTTTTTGTGGTCCAGCTGGATGTTTTTTTCCAAAAAAAAGGGGTTGAAGTGGCTGATTTTTATCCCCTCTAAGCGATTGATTAATTGGTAAAATTGGGCATTAAGTGGGCAATTTAATCTAAAACGTCTAGCCAGTGATTTTGGGGGAAATCGAGTGGTTGAAGTGTTGGGCCGATGAAGTGGTCGATTAATCAGTCGCTAAGTCTGATTTTCATTTCACTGATCTATGTACTACTACAAGTATAGGTTAAAATTAGATTGAAATTGTTTGGGTAAAAAGATTACATAGGTCAGAATTAGATGGGAATCATCTAGGCAGATATTCTGAAGCTAGTTCCTTTTCAGAATGAGACATGTAAATCTTAAAATTAAGATTTTATAGGCACTACCATCTACATCAGTTTGTTCCTTCCTAAATGTTGATAGGTTTTAGATTTCAATTAGTAACTTATATGTTTCCTATATATCTTGTAGTCATGTATATTAAAGTTATCTCTCTGTATAGTATTTGATTAGCCATTCTACGTTTTGTTACTATATTATCTAAAAAGTCCATTAAGTTTGAGCGTTTATAGTCATACAAGAACTTTGTATATACATGTGTACATGTAAAGATGTTTAAACAACATTTATTAATTTTTCTTTGGGTGAACCTTGGATTTGTTGTGTTTTAAGATGTCGATGTGTATGTGGTGATGACCTCATGTGTCCCAAAATGTGGGCATACATTGTCTTTTGTTGTATACCCATCTGAGTTTGGACTAAAGCACATGGAGATTGAAGTAACTCAAGACCCTTTTGCTCTTATCCATGGTGAGGGGGCACATTATGGTGTGTCAAAGATTTATCTTACTTTTTTTTAAAGTAAGCATACTTCCTGCTTTGAGTGGTATTTTTGTCATTTTTGTGTTTTCATCCCCTAAAGTACAAATAAATTAGTCTAGGATATATTTGTATATGCTAAGCTCTTATCTTGTTAGATGGTATGCTCGCAATAGTTACTTGTTGCATGACATTACATGATACCCTCACCCTATTAATTCTACAAGGTATATTTGGAGGTGATCATTTACCCAAGAAAGGACTAACAGGAAAGGTTTTGTTTTCCTTGTTATATCCGATCAAGGTATACTAATTGAAGGGTTTGTTCTTCCATGTTATACCACTCTTATTTAATAGTTATATCTTGCTATATATCAATGTTGTCAATTATATAATAAGTCTAGCAGTCTCATTCTCTTTAGGATGTACGATTAATATTATTCTAATGATCTTTAATATAACTGCTTCTATTGTTCAAATTAGTCTAGTCTATATACATATGAGATAAAGTATTAGCTTGTTAGATGTTGTGCTCACAATAGTTACTTGTTGCATTACATTACATGATACCATCACCCTATAGACATTTACTTTGTTGTAACTAAATATTAACCCATGACTTAATTTTCATGTGAAGATGATTGTGCACATCATTACATAAGGATATGTAGTAACTTTATTGGTGTCAACCCATCAATGAGGAACAAGCTTTTAGTAAAATAATGGAGAAACAAGTGCACTATCAATTATCTACAAGGTATGTTTTTCAACACTTGTCATAATATTTATATAAGTATATGCATTGTGTAACTTATTCAAAGGCTTGGGTTTCAGATGCAGATGGATGAAATACAAAAAGTACACTGTGAGGATAAAGAGCTTTGGCACCTTCAAATGTGGCATGGCCAACGACGGCTACAATTGGAGGAAATTTATGTTCATCCTTCTGTTGAAGCTCTTGTTCAAATAAAAAAACTAATTGCACCAACATGAGGTCTTTATCATTTCTAATCCCCAATGATTTTTGTCGAGAAATTTCATTTTGTCCCATTATTGAAGGTTTTGTGGTTTACATTGTCTTAACAGGATGTGGTTAGTACCTATTCACAACAACATATAGATGTTCAATTGAAAGAGTCATCATAAAGCAACTGCCTTTGATTTTAACACATGATTCTAGTCATCCATAAACTCATGGTTTTCATGGCTTTTTATGGAAATCTCCACCTATAACATATGAATGAAATGAATATTTTTTCTCTATTCTTGATGACACAATATTGGTTATTACATTTTATATAAATAGTACATGAATCCATAGTTAATACTCATAATGGTCTCATAGATTTAACTGTACTCTATATTCAATCACATTGATCGATCATAGTTGGACACTTCTTTTTATGCCATTGGGTTGTTCTTCTTCCCCAACTTGGAGCCCCTTCTCCACAACCCATCACTATTGTCTAAACCTATTGATGTCTGAATCTCACAACTCTTCCATTGCCATCATTCCCCACCCATTTACCCTTTACATTTTCATCTCACTAGACCTTGCTTCAATCCATCCTCACCATTTCCACCTTCACCAACCCACCATAGTTATACAATTTGATTCTGAAAGTAGCATCGAAGATTATTGTGGAGAGATTGAAAAAGATCATCCCTAGATGGATTTTTCCTAACATAGCAGCTTTGTTGTAGGGAGAAGGATCATTGACAACATTTCTCTAGTGTAAGAGATCATACATGGCATGAAGGGTGTCCATGGAGCAAAGACTATGGCATTAAAGATTGATCTAACCAAAGCATATGATCGGATGTCTTGGGCTTTTATTGAAGACACATTAGAACATATTGAGATACATGTGAGCATCAGAAGCTTCATTATGAACTCAATCACTGGTGTTCATGCAATAATAGTCTAGAATAGGAAGCAATCTAGGCCATTCAAAACAAGTCGGGGTCTGAGGTAAGGTGACCCACTATGCCCCTATATGTTCATCTTATGCTTAGAAAGATTATCTTAGATGATACATGAGAGGGTTATGAACAAATTTTGGAGACCAATTAAGTTGTGGAGAACATGCATAGATGTGGCACATGTTTGTTTTGTCAACGACTTGATCCTGTTTGCACAAGAAAGGCTCAAATTATGACAATACTGTAGTGTTTTAAAGAGTTCAAAAAAGCATATGGACAACCAATCTCAGTTGCAAAGTCATGGATTTTCTTCTCTAGGAGTGTATTGAGATCCACTAGGAGGTGTATACAGACTGTGAGTGAATTTCAGGAAATGGAGGACTTGGGAAGATACTTGGGTGTCTAATTCATACACTCAAGGGTTACGAAAGTTATGTATACTAACATAGTAGATATGGTGGACGGTACAGTTAATGCCTGGGAAACTAAGAGCCTATCATTAGAAGGGCTCATTTGTTTAGATAAATCCACTATAACAATCATATGGACTTATATTATGTAGACAGTGATCATTCCTCTAAGTCTACACGACAGAATTGATGGAACAGTGTGACGGTTCATCTGGGGTGGTAGATAAAGCAAAACCAATATTGTTGGTGGCATGGGATAAGGTGACGATATCCAGGAAGAATGGTGTGTTGGATATAAAAGTTATGAGGGACTGGAATACGACTCTTATACTCAAAAACTCAGGGTAGATGGTGACTGGAAGAAAGTCAATCTAGTATGAGGTGATGAAGGATTGTTTTGAAAAAGTTGTACCCGGGAAGCCACTATCTGTATCATGTCTTGGTCATGAAACAATTGAAGGCAAAGGGAGTTTATAACTAATAATTCCTTGATGATATTGGTGGGAGGAGCATTTGTGAGCTTTTTTAATGATGCTTGGGTAGAGCCTGGAACTTTACTAGAGAATCATACTAAATGACTAGTGCCAAATAACTTAGAAGACCTTCAAGTCAATTGTCTGGTGTTGGACATAGAGAAATGGGACAAAGACTTTCTGCACCATTGGCTTGAGGAGGACAAAGTACAACATATTCTGAAGAAAAGGGTGTGGCTGGGAAATGATTTTGTGGAGTATCGATCGTGGCTCCACACAGCTGATGGCAACTACTCATCAGGATCTTCATATATTGTGCTTAGAACATAGATGGAGATTGTATGTTAGGGTGATTTGGAGAGCCTATGAAACCTAGACATGTCAGTCAGAATCAGGGTGTTTTCTTGGTTAATCCAACATGAGGCATTGCTCACTAATGACCATCGAAGGGAAAGATACATGACTATTGACGGTCTATGTCGATGATGTTTGAAAGTAGACGAATCCACTCTTCATGCTTTATGGGATTGCGACGCGGTGAAGGTAGTTTGGCACACATTGATCACACCAGAGGAAAAAGTGCAATTTTTCATACCTAGTACCAAAGAGAGGTGGATAAAGACGGTTTATAGGAAGCTTAAGATATTGAAGGAGGCATTTTGGATCAGCTATTATAGTCTTTGGTGATACAAGAATGACTAGGAGTTTGTGGGCAAATTCAAGCCAGTAGAGCACCAGGTTGAGTGAATAAGACGAGTGATAAAACTTAACTATGAATCTAGGAGGAAGGAGATTGTCAGTCAAAGGACGTCTAGATCAAGAAGTTGGAGTAGACCTACCTGGTTGATTAATTCAATGTTGATGTTGTTGTTGACCAATCTAGAGCAGTGGTGGCAGTTGTCGCTAGGACTGCGTTAGGCACTTGGCTAGGAGGATGGGCAAGGAATATTAGTACCTCGATTGTCATTGAAGTGGAACTGGAAAGGATTCTTCTAGCTAGTCGAGCAAATATTATAGATAGCTAAGGGTGAAAATCGTGACAGATTGCCTAATGGAGACGCAGGTGTTGAGAGCTGATGTTAATAGGTACCTGAGGTTTTCCTACTGGATGAACATATGGAGGAAGGGGGTAGAAGATAACACTGTGTTTTAGTATAGATGTCGTGAAAGTAATCAAGTTGTCAGTGGTCTGCTCAAACTACACCTTAGAAGCAACTCAGATCAACTTATTTATGAAAATCCCAGGTAGCATATTGAGAGAATATCTCTCTAAAATGAATGTAAATATTAAATATATTGAACCAAGAGAATAATATGAAGAACCAAGATGTATCTCCTTGTGTTTGGCTTTCATAGGGTGTTGGTATGTATGCCCAGAGAGCCAATCATATGATGATTGGAGTGTGGCATTAGATACGTAATTTAATAATAATAAAGTTAATTATGTCTGTTATGTTTGTATCAGTCACAATATGATGGCACAAATGTAAGTAGATGTTTAAATAATGATGTTACTCGATGAAGTATGTTTTCAAGTACATTACTTGAGTGATGAGATCATACGGATGTTAAGAGTATACATATACATTCTTGCTATGTCCCAAGTTAGATATTAATGTGGAAGAAAAATAGATGATAGTTATACATAAGACAGAGTGTGTGTTGACTGATGACAGAATCTGATTAGTCATGATATATGATATCAAGTCCCCCACATAGGTACATGTTAGAGACCAGTGTATCAGACAGACCCACCATGAGAGTGGTACATGGAGAACATGGAATGGTAGTTAGAATCATCTCTCATAGTGATAGTGGTGATTGTAGTTCTTAGACCTGAAGTCACTACATTCATCATGTGTCGTTGGGTATACTTTGACATCATCAAGCGTAATCCTAAAATATGGTTGCCATAAAGGTGATGATTGGGTAGCTTTGACACATGGGACTGAGTGTGAGTGATGTAGATCAGATTTGTCCCTCCTACAAAATTTTGATATCCAAGCCTCTTGATAAATGAGATTGAGAAATATACAATCGTATTCTTGTGGTTCAATATGTGATATGTGAACTCACATGCATCTCAAACAGTCGGCTCTAGTTAAAGGAATGTGGATTGAATGTTGAGAGGATGATGATTCCATCCCTCGAGTTCAATCTAGATAGTAGAGACAAAGGAACTATACAATCATGATAATACTAATCACGGATTGTAGGTTGAAGTTTTTCTCCAAATTTCCAAATTACATGGGTAGCATTGATGTGTGACTAGGCACCGCTCTTTTCTTGTGTTATCATAATTACTTATGGACATTCATTGCCAGCATAATTCTGGACCTATAGGGTCACACTCAAAGGATACATTTAGATTGAAGGAGTATATTCATGAATGATGTTTAATTTGATTACTAAAGGTGTTTAGGTATTCAATTAAACAACGAATCAACTAACTGGACTCAGAATCATCAAGTCCAAGTGTTGGACTAACTGATTGAAGTATCACATTGATTGAAAAAATTATTGGTTGATTTGTACATGACTCAGGACACCAACTGATTGGCTCAGGCTAGTGAGATGTCCAGTTCATTTAGTGAACTGATCAGCTCAGACTAGCCAGCCGAAGGTTTTGGTGTCTTTCTCGAATCATGAGAATAGTTGTGTCATCCCACTTGTTCAATTTGATTAGTACAAGGATTGATGTTGAAAACTAATTGGAAACAAATTGTGAATTCAATCACATAATAGGAAAATACATGAAATGACTGTCTCGCTAAGCGAGACTATCATCTCACAATTTGCATATTCTAGAACATTTGTGATTCCGGCCCTTCTACTCCCACATTGATTGGGAACCCTACCCCTTGCCTCTACTATAAATAGAGGGGTACTGGGGATTCCCAAGACACACAATTGAAAAGTAGTTGTTGTAACAATTATTACCCTCTCTGGTTGAGGTAAACAATAGAGAGCCTGAGCAAGTCCTACCAAATGAAGGTAGGGATAGCAAGGGAGAGAAATATGAAGGATCATTTTTAGGAGAGAGTGTCGACAACTAGTACATTGACAGGAGGGGACAAATCCTTCTTGTTGGCTCTGGTGGCACAACATGGAGTTTTCGATGGTCCACATGGAATACTCTAGAGTTGGGGGCTATCGTTTGTCACTAGGAAGACAATGTCAACTCAAAGTTCATGGAAAGGCCATAGGAGCCACTGCAGACATTGTTCCAGTCTGTTGTCTATGGTGAATACCAGGAGTTGCACAGACACCATCCAAGAGAAACTAGAAGACAGTTTTGCATCTACAATTATGAGGAGTAGGTCATTGTACTTTCTCTAGGACCATGTATCCTCAAAGCCATCCTTTCCATTATATAGTTATTGACACAATCAACAATTTTATGGGGAATATGGCATTAATTTATTCTACCTATTGTATCACCCTATTTCCCTACAGTAGTAGGAGAGCTACGTCAATCTACTATATTTTGGGATAATCGATATGATTGGATTCTGGTTTTATCGTTTAATTATTGCATCTATGTGAATGATTTCTTATCCAATCGAAAACCACAATAATCCTAAACAAATATATATGATATATATGCAATTTACATATGTCTCTCTAAAAATGAGTTTTGATGATAGATGTGTAGCATGGTTATGGTCAATAACCCCTATTATTTGTGCATGGTTGTCTAGTTGGTTAATCTTGTTTTATCTCAGTCTACAATTCGAGCCTCTATCTTATCTTCCCAATGTAAATTTAATTCTTTCCTACCCTTGCTCCCCATGAATGTAACTTGAGGTTTCTCTATAATCATGTGATAGTAGGATAGTTTACTTTCCTTTAATGATGAAGAAGAAAGACGTTCCAACAATGCCAACCGACCATCTCAAAGACGAGTCGACCGGCCAGAGGACCATGGAGGACCAGAAGAATGAGTCGAACTGATCAGTTGGTGGATCCAACCAACTGGAGGAGCCAACAAATGGTGAACAGAAGAACTAGATGACCACTGAGATGACCAAACAACTGACAAGGAGGTGATCTGATCATTTTAAAGTTTAAGCCAAACAACCGGGATTGCCAAGTATGGATCTTCATCAACAATAGGTTTTTGCATGTGATGTAGACCTAGGTTGTGGTAATTCCTTGTGGCTCCAAAGAATTACATTAGGTTGGAAATAATCATCACTTTTTGTTTGTTGCATATATTCATTGTGGGATATAGCATGTATATGATATGTACTATATATGTGGTGATTGAATAAAGTATATGTATTTATAAATACAAAACCCCTCAAATAAAATAGTAAGTCTTAGATGCTTTCCAAAAGTAGCACACATGAAAAGCTTGATTGGTCAAGTGTAGGTTATGCCCTAGCATGGTGCATTGTCTATCTCGTGAAAGTGTGATGGTATTAATGTAGGTTCCGCCCTAACTGGGTGCACTATAATTGTGTCAGCTTTTGGGTCAGGATTAAGTGGTGATTCTTAGAGTGTCTATGTCCAAAGGCATGAAGATGATTATGGAAAGGAGTTGGGCATATCATCTATCCAGAATTACATATGGTGCAATTGGAAAAAGTTTCCTACCTTGATAATTGACTATTTATTGTGACATTGGTTGGGCCATAGTTGAATTATCTTAGATGTTGGCCCACTCGAATATTATTCTCTGCAATATTTTGAGTTGATATGTGAGGGCTATCAATTTGAACAAAATAGTGGGAGTGATAGTTAATTAAAAACCTAATTTATATTGTTAACTTATCAATCAAACAAATCAAAAATATTTAGAAAAGTTGTAATATTTCTTTGTAGAATCAAATGTCAAACACAAACACATTCATATTGCGATAAGTCCTTTAGAAGGAAAAAATGGGGTAAACTTCCAGATCTAATGTAGGACTTTGAGAAGAGTTTTCAATCATTAGTGAAAGGTTTATGTTCTTAAAAGACTAAAGTCAGAGGAACCCACTCCAAATGCACCTAAAGGCTAAATAAATGCTTATTGGAAACATGCTAATGATGCCATAGACAGTGGGTACCTTATGCTTTTTTTTATGAACTATGAGTTACATGAACAACATGAAATCATGGACATTCTCGAGATGGTAACACGTATTAAGAATCATGTAAAGCAAGAAAGGTATAATGTTTCCAAAGCGATGTTTGAGTGCAAACTAACAAAACAGATCTAGTAGAGCCCCATGTGCTCAATACAATTGGGCATGTGGAGTGACTGGGATTTCTCTTAGGTCAAGAGTTGACCATGGATTTGATTCTACACAATGTTGCATGAATCATACAATCGGTTTATCAAATGACTGGCATGTTGATGCCAAAGCAAGGAAAAAGAAGGAAAAATCCATAATGATGATCAGTGGAAGGGAGTCCTAGGGAAAAGGAAAGGCCAAGAAAATTTCATAGGATAAACTGGAGTCCATGTCTTATGCACTCAATTTATGGAGAAGGGTAAGTGCAAAAGGGAATATGCCTTTTCACTTAAAGGAATAAAGGAAGAAGAAAGAGATAGAGATCTCTACTTAAGGAGCTAAGAAGAAGTAAGCTAGAATGGTATGGAGCAAGGGTTTTTGCCTCTACAGTTGGAAGATGTCATTCATGGGCACATAATAGAATTAGTGAATTTCTATTATGTACTTGACATTGATTAAAACATCATATGTCTTGTGTGATAAGAACATTATGTTTCATTTTTAAAGATATGATCTTTTATGACAATACCATGTGCCTCACAAACTATATATGTTAGTTCTAAAAGACAAATATGTGTATGACACATATATTGAATGACTTGGTGACTCAAACATTGAAGACCTATAGCATTGTCATCTAGAGCACACAAATCCTAAATGCATTTCTAGAATCCATGTGATGGTTATCAAGACTCTTTTGGTTATTGAACCAATATAGACATGCATATCTTATTTGTTGTGCAATATGGAAAAAGAATCTTCACTAGATGTAGCGGGAGAGAGACTATTCTGTTAGGGATCATACATGCAGATGTATATAGACCTTTTAGAATTAATACTAAGGGTAGTTGCTGATAACTCACTATATTTTATTGATTCTATAAATAAGTATGATATTTGTATTTAATCAAATACAAATATGAATCTCTTGAAGTGTTCAAGGAGATTATAAAAATAAAGTATGTAACTAACTTGGTAAATGTATTAAGATACTTTGATGTGATCGCTTTTGAAATATTTTATACAAGAGTTTGAGGACCTTCTGGGGAGATCATGATAATGTATCATGATGAACTCCACCTAAAACACGATGATAATGTATCATGAAAGTGTATCAGATAGAGGTATCACACCCTATTAATTCATGGTGTTATTATCAATTAAAAATCTAGCTAGACTTCCAATTTCTTTTGGGCACGTGCTTAACACTAAACAATGTACCGTATAAAATTGGTTCAAAAGACACCATATGAGATATGGCATGGGAGGTGTCCCAATGTGTCTTTTATAGTGGTTAGGGATGAATACATTATATGAGAAAATTGTTTCTTAAAAGGCTTCATCCACAAATCATATAAATGTTATTTTGTTGAATACTGCTCTTATCCCAATCCGACAACAAAGTATTTGTTGATCTAGATGGTTGTATTCCTAATGAGGAACTTAGTTCCAAAGGAATCAGTGGGAGTAAAAGTAGAACTCAAAAAGATCAAGACAAACAAGAAAACATTGAACCTAAAGAGGTATAGTGGGAACAATGAGAATCACAAAGTGGTGTGAAATCTCAAGTTTCTTATGTAACACATAGAACTCATAGTTCTAGTACAATACACCTTGAGTTTGAAAGATAATTATATCTTATAACTCAAAAAAGTGGTAAGTTGATCATAGATGATGAGTTAACAACCTACCTAGAAACTATTGAGGGACTAGAACTTGATAAATGACTTGAGGCCATGAGATCTAGGATGCACTATGTGTACACCAACAAGGTATGACCTTGTTGGATCCACCTGAAGGGGTAAAACCCTTAGGGTGCATTTGGTTCTTTGTAAGAAGACCAACATGGAAGGGTAAATTAGTTGAAAAGAGTTCCAAAACTAGTTCAAGGTGTTGAACATGATGAAGTCTTTCACTAGTTACCCTAGTTAAATCCATCTAGATCATGCTTGTTGTTGCAGCTTAGTATGACTATGAGATTTGGCATATGGATGTTAAAATTGCATTCTTTAACTGGAATAATTATGAGGATGTGTATGTGACGTAGCCTAAAGGTATTATAAACCCAATAATGCAAATACAGTCTATAAGCTACAAAGGTCAATTTGTGGATTGAAGTGGGCATCTTAGAGCGAGAATCTTCAATTTGACAAGATAGTCAAAGGGCTTGACTTGAGTTGGAATGAAGATGGAATCTTTGTTTATAAAAGATTTAGTGGAAGCATATGTATTTTAATGCCCCTACAAGTACATACATGACAACGGAAGAAAACCCTATGTTGTCCATAACATGGGTTACTTGGCTTGGAGGACATTGCAAAAACATGATACTCAATAGCAATAAGATAAATGAAACACCACGCATTAATTGGAAATATAGATTCATACATTTTTCTTTAAAAGGGAAACCATAAACTATCTCACCTTGATCTCAAACCTAATACATGTAGTATAAGAAAATCTAAAATAAGAAATGATAAAATAGACTAAAGAATCTACTAAGTGGTAGATGGAACCCCACCAAGCTAAAGTCTCCTTGATGTCAGCTAAGTTGGAGGGCTTGCTTCAGTTCCCTCTTGCTCCTTGATCTAGGGACATATTGTCCCATGACCATGCAAAACAAAGCAACAACATAAGTAAGTGGCACTCTACATTTTGTAAGAACCGAAAAATAAGCATATATACTTGAACAGAAATAAACTTGACATGGCTTAACACTAACAATTATCATTACACTTTAACATTCATTAGATCAATGAATGAAGAAACTTTATGCATTCTCTCCATCACTGCCCACATGGGGCACATCATTCTCGGAAAGCCCATCATTGCTAGCCCATAACGGCCATAAAGGTCCATCATTGCGAGAAACATATAATAAGTTACTTAATTCTCTTATTTTAATCATTAACATTAGTATTCTTAACTTGCCATTAATATAAATTATCCTCATCCAATAATTGCACCAAAGTATTCATCAGGCAGTTAAGGCTCATCTTAGTTGCACCAAAGTGCTAATCAATGCCATAAAAACAAAATAACAATAAAAGGAACAATTTACAACATGAGTGCATTATCTTAATCGTCGTGGGATTTCTCCCTCTTAATCTTGACATTAACATTATATGATTTACATGATTCTTTCTTCAATTTCTTAATCATTACATGATCATAGAATTAAAATAATGAGCATTAGTGATAAACATAGGACTTTATGATTATAGAAAACAACATGCAATAGTATTGCCTGAGGCATCATCATGATCTTAAATTCATTCATGAACTTTTAATTTAAAGCATAATCCTAAATCACACATAACATGCAATTCATCCAAAATACATATGCATAGTGTTATGGTCTGCTTACCTGGAGCAAAGTAAATCCTAACTTGGTCTCCCTATCTTTGTGTCAATCTAGTTTTCCTAAAATTAACATGATTTATATTATTTATCACTTTAAACATCGTCCTTAATCCTAATTTGGGTTATACTAAGGAAACATGGTTAGAGACAATGGAATTAGGGTTTCAAAACACTAAAATTAGATTCCACTCAAAAAATTCTTTCCAATGACTATTTATACGTATTTTTCTGACATTAGATAAATTTCCTATGAATGTCAAAAGATATGACCAATCAGGATATGGAAAACTTTAGGCATGACAAACCTTAGATCAAAATGAAATTGATGTAATTGAAATATCAAAAAGAATGGGAAACCATAGTCATGCAATACATTAAACTGCCAAAGCAAGGGAAAACTTGTCATCGAATGATTCAACTAGACCGTGGCAGAGACTCAAAAAGAAACGTGCTTAAATGTCAATAACACCCTTGTGATTAAAATCTCTCAATTAAAACAAGATGGGCATCAAGGTAAACCTACTCTTGCCTTTCTTCTTCAGACTTGGTGTGAGAAACATCCTCAGACCAGCAGGCGCCCAGACCTTCAACCAAGGTGGAGATCAGTGAGTTTTGTACAACACATGATCCCTTAACCAGTGTATCCAGTTCATGGGGCACTGACAAAACCAACCATGCACCTGAGGGTGTGAAAAGGACCCTTGTGTCCTAGGAACAAGTAACTGGAGCTGTGAGAATAAGGGAGACTTGTTGAAGGTTTGTAAAGCACTGAAATAGCAAGAAGGCACCAAATAAGGTGTGCAACACATTCTTGGAGGTCAAAAAGACTCAGACAATGCCTCGTGACGGTCGGGTGATCACTAAAAAAAACCTTTGCAATGGGCATCAACGTGATTTAGACAGAGGGGTACAGGTCATGGAGATTGGGGAACTCACAAGACAAAAAAAATGACACGAAATAATTGTGGAGGTGTATAGATACTTACCCAAGTTCCAATCTGAGTGAAGGTGGCAGAGAAGGTCGGGGTTTGCAAGGTGTTCGTCGGGAAACCAAGTCGAGTAGGTCGGTGGTCTTCAAAGCACTAGAGGGAAAATTAGAAGAGAAGGAGGGGTATGTGTGGTTCAGTGGTCATTTTTGGTCCTTTATTTATAGACTCAAAGGATGGAATAGCACTCGGTGACTTTAGGATGGCGAGGGGAGTCCAGTCCTAGAAGCGTGTTTCCTCGACAGGGCAGGAAGTCCCCTCAAAATTGGGATGGCTAAGATTGTGTGGTGATCATGACTCCATAAGTGAAGAAACCTAAGGAAATGAGGCACGGTGGAGAGAGATTAGGGTAGGAGAAGAAATCACAGCTTGGTTGTCTTCTATTCGGTCTCCTACCCAAGGTAGGAGATGACTTCTGAGTCATCTGATGGGAAATCCAACAACTACAAAAGAATTTGTGATCTAGGGTCCGTGTGACAACACGACATTAGTCAAGATATGTAATGCAAGTGTGACATTCAAACAAACTGGAAATTAGGTTAAACCAGCGGATAAATCAAATTTTCAAATAACATTTAACCATAACTGTATGTTATCTTACCTAATTGTTTTGAAGGGTCAAATAAAATCCTATTGACTTAAAATTTGAACCACAAGTTAATGAGGAAGTCTAGAATCTCCCTATCCAATTATATTTAGGTTTTCATTAATTTTTTGTTCATCAAACGCATATAGGTCACTATTTTATTGCATATATTATTAAAAGGTGAGATTAATGGAATTGTCTTTTCTTAAGTGACTTGGTTGAACTAATATTTGAGGTTAAGAGAATACTTCGTTATATTGGGATTTAAATGTCACATTAGGCTCTATTTGATATCCAAAATCTTCAATTTGCAAAATTAGAGTTTCCGGTTAAGGACCATTGATAAGTTTAAATTTTGAGGATGTTACATGTATATTACACATAATGATGGAGAATAACATCCTTATACTGCATATGTTAAAATCTGGCAAGGAAAGTACCTTCTATATGAAGGGCTTAGGTGAGACATCCTATGTGATAAGGATTGAGATCTATAGATCTGGAAAGCTTTTTTAACCTAAGTAAAGAGAACATACATTGGCAAGTTGTTGAAGGTTTTAGCATGAAGGACTCAATGAGAGAGAACTTATCCATGATACATGGAGTTAGTCTCTTAGGATCCTAGTATCCTAGTTCTTGTGAATAACAGGAACACATGGGATAGATGCCATAGGCATTCACAATTGGATCTATCTTGAATGCAATGTTATGTACTTATCTCTTTATCTCGTATGTATTGGACATGACGAGAGCATATCCAGTTATCTCATATGTATTGGATATGATGAGAGGATATTCGGACATCTCATATGTATTCAACATGATGAGAGGATATATATATATACCCATCTAGTAATCTCATGTGTATTAGACATGATAAGAGGGTATTTGTCAGATGCCAGTAAGAGCCATTGGACTACCATAAAGAACAACCTTAGGTGCTTGTGAAGCACTAAAAGGATTCGTTCCTTGAGTATGATAATAAGGAAGAGTTGGGTGTAAAGAGATACATTGATGCAAGCTTCCAAATTGACAAATTAATGATCGCAATCTAAATTTATGTTTGACATTACACGAGAAATGTAAGCTAGTAAAGGTTCTAAGCTAATGACAATTGTTCAAATCTATAAAAGAAGCTATCTCTGTATTGTGAGAACCATAGAGGATAGTTTATGGATCAAGCAGTTCACATGGGTGAACTTGTGTGAGGTTCCAACCATTGATGACATAGTAGAAATACTATGACAACAATGGAGCTACATATAGGATGGGAGTCTCAGATAGCATATTACGACACTTCCATCTTATATAAAATGTTGTACAACGAAGAGATGTGAAAATTTGCAAAATACTGACTTTAACAAACATTGCTAAACCCACTATAAAAGCACGTGCACAATATAAACATGATGGACATGTTAAGATCACTTGGAATATGATTTGTGGGTGATTGGCTCTAAGTACAAGTGGGAGTCTATTGGTATGTATGCCAAGAGAGACAATCATATGATGATTGGAGTGTGGCATTAGATACCTGATTTGATAATAATAAAGGTAATTTTGTCTATTATGTTTGCCTCAGTCATGAGACGATGACACAAACGTAAGTAGAAGTTAAAGAATGATGTTACTCAGTGATGTAGGTTTTCAAGTACATGACTTGAATGATGAGATCATACGAATGTCAAGAGTATACATATACATTCTTGTTATGTCCCTAGTCTGATATTACTGTGGAAGCAAAATAGATGATAGTAATACATAAGACTAGAGTGTGTGTTGATTGATGACAGAATATCATTAGTCATGATATATGATATCAAGTCACTCACATAGGTACATGTTAGATAATAGTGTATCGGAAAAACCCACCATGAGAGTGATACATGAAGATTATGGATTGGTAGTCAGAATCATCTCTCATAGTGATAGTCTTGATTGTGGCTTAGACCTGAAGTCACAACATCCATCACATGTCATTGGGTATACTTTGACATCATCAAACGTAATCTTGAAATACTGGTTTCCATAAAGGTGATGATTGTGTAGCTTTGACACATGGGACTGAGTGTGAGTGATGAAGATGGGATTTGTCCCTCCTACAGAATTTTGATATCCAGGCCTCTTGATAAGAGAGACTAAGATTTATATGGCCCTATTCTGCGATTCAATACATGATATGTGAACTAACATGTATCTCAGACAGTATGATTTAGTCAAGGAACATGGATTGAATGTTGATAGGATGACAATTCCATGCCTTGAGTTCAATCTGGATATCAAACACAAAGTAACTATATCATGGTAACACTAACCATGGATTGTAGGTTGAAGTTGTTCTCCAACTCTCCAAATTACTTGGGTAGCAATTATGTGTGACTAGGCACCACTGTTTTCTTGTGATGTCATAATTAGTTATGGGCATTCACTACCAACGTAATTCTAGACCTATAGGGTCATACACATAGGATACACTTGGACTAAAAGAGTATATTCATGAATGATGTTTAGTTTAATTACTAAAGGTGTTTAGGTATTCAATCAAACAATGAATCGATTGACTAGAGTCAGAACCATCAAGTTCGAGTGTTGGACTAACTGATTGGAGTGTCATGTTGATTGAAAATTAAATTTGCTAATTTCTACATGACTCAGGACACCAATCGATTGGCTCAGGCTAGTGAGATGACTGGTTCACCTAGTGAATTGATCAGCTCAGGCTAGTGGGATGATCGGTTCACTTAGTGAACCAATGGGCTTGGACTAGCCAGCCGAAGGTTTTGGTGACTAACCCGAATCATGAGAAAATTTGAATCATTTCACTTGTTCAATTTGATTGGTACAAGGATTAATGTTGGACATTAATTGGAAATGAATTGTGAATTCAATTGTAGAACAAGAAATTGCACGAAATGATCGTCTTGTTAAGCGAGATGATTGGCTTGCCCACAAGATGACTGTTTCACTATGTGAGACGACTGTCTCACAGTTCACAGGTTCTAGAACATTTGTGATTCTAGACCCTTCTAATCCCACACTGATCGGGAACCCTGGCCTCTTCTATAAATAGATGGATAATTAGGGCTTCCCAAGACACACAATTGAGAATCAGTTGTTCTGACAATTATTGTGCTCTCTAGTTGTGGTAACTAATAGAGATACCAAGCAAGTCCTACCCAATAAAGGGAGGGATATCAAGGGAGAGAACAACTGAGGATCAGTTGTGGGAGAGCATGTCTGTGACTAGTATGTCAACATGAGGGGACAACTCCTTCCCACTGGCTCTGGTAGTGCAACGTGAAGTTCCCAGTAGTCTATGCGGACTACTCTAGAGGCGGGAGGTCATCGTCTACCGTTAGGAGGACAACATCAAATCACAATTTGTGGTGAGACCGTAGGAGCCACTACAGACGTTGGTCTAGTCTGTTGTTTGTGCTGAAGATCAAGATTTGTACAGACACCATCCAAGAGAAACTACAAGACATTTGTGCATCTACAACAATGAGGAGTATGTCGCTAGACTTACTCCATAACCAGGTATATCCTCGAAACCATCCTTTTCATTATATAGTTGTTGACGTGATCTGTTGGTTTATGAGGAACATGGCAATAAAATTTTGTTTTCACTATCTATTATGTCACTCTAATTTCCTACACAGGGTCGCAAGAGAATAAATAAAATCCCATGTTGCCTCAAAAAAGGCGTCTATTTAATCAATATTAAGTTAGATGCAAATTTCTAATTCCGAGATAACCAAAAATATTACCAATATATTTACAAAAATTATTTATTGAGGGGATATATGCTAGTAAATATAAATATCTAAACTAATTATTATAGACATTATGATTTCATATCAAAAGGGTGAAAACATTATCTATCAAACCATGTCCCTTTTTTTCCTTGTTGCTAAGAATTTTAGGAGGTAATACGGAGGTTTACTACGGAATTCATTAATTCAAGATTTTTATTATTTGTTATTTGTTTTAGTAACTGATTATATAAATTTGGAAATGTTTATGTGTTTCCAAACAAATATATAATTGGGTTAAAAAAATCTTTCATTTATGAGATGTTAACATGATTATTTTATTTATTTATTTATTTCAAACATTAAGTAGAGAGAATTAGTTATTTAAATTTTGTTCTAATTTATTAAAATATCTAAAATATTCCACATTGATGTAATTACCTTGGTCACATTGTATTTGTAAAGTAAATATATTTTTAGATTTTCCATCATGATGAATTTTCCATAGATTTAACATGCATGTCAACATTGTTTTCCTTTATGTTACATCACCACTCTATTTATTACAACTTCACATAAATTATATATGTATAATCCATAAAAATTTCTTATACTATTTATTTAATATATTAGATGTTTCTTTATAACAATAAATTTAATATTTTTGGCCTTATCCTTCATTTTCTTTTCTTAATGAATTTGAGGCATCTAGGAACATTCAAATTATGAGAAACTTGGCCTATAAGTAAACTAAAACGTGAGGAGTCTGATTTTTCCATTAATTTTCCATTTTGGGAATGTTTTCCATTTTATTTAATATTTTGGACATTAAGTAATATTCTCTCTTCTAAACTAAATTAGGATGGATAAGATTGTCTAATTAATGTGGAAATCTACACATAGATTACTTTTGTTGTGTCAAATTTCAATTTGAGATTTTTTTCCACTTTTAAAATTATCAAATATATTATTTAATATTTTAGAGAAAAACTCCTATTTTCTTTTCTAAATTAAATTAGCATAGTTATTATCATTCAAACAATGTGAAATTGGGAAGCCAAGCTTATTTGGAACCAAGAAACATGCTTTTACCATTATATTTGGGGTTTGGAATTTCCTTTTGTGAGTTATGTCACCATTATGGTTAGGCAATTTATCTACATATATATTGATAATTTTCAATTACAGTTCCATTAATTTTACATTGTTACCAAAAGAGTAATATTTTATTATTATGCATGGAATTCCACATTTATACATTTAACATATTCATTCCATTAATTCCACTTTAATTTATATGGCTGTTCATTAACATTCCAAGTGTCATTCTAATACATGTGTTAAGCACATTATCCTCATATTTAGTCATTATATGAATATAAGTTGCAAAGAAAATATATGTAACATATTTCATGAATGTATTTACATGTTGGCATATAATTAAGTTATTACTAAGTATGAGCGTACTATGATATATGTTGTTTATTATAGACATGTTGCCATATATATATATATATATATATATATATTAATCATTAAGGTATAACTTTATCTTTGTTTGGTCATTTCCAAGGAACTAGCCTCATTAGCTTTCTAATCAGGGAATATAATAAGATCCCAAAATTAGCATAACAACTTATTACAACAATAAGAGGTATCTATGCTTCTTTCTTTAATGATGGGTTTGGTTACTTTCTAGAGTGTTTTTAGACATGTCATTTAAAGGGTTGTTACATTCATATCTTTAGAATAGATCAAAGTTGTTGCAAAATAACAAGGATGATAAACTATTATGAGAGCCATATGAAGGTGCCCCTTTTTCTGCAGTTTTCATTAAGTGTTGTAGGCATCTTATTGATGAAAGGGCTAGATCTTATTGTATATCAATGTTGATAATGAAATAATACTCAAATATCATATGATTATTTTTGGAAATAAAAATGTATCTGAAGAGATAGATTCTATTACAATAATCACCTGAATTAATGTAACAGACCCAAATTTAGGTAAAATGTCACCTTTTGCTCCTTTTACTTTAATATTTTATGTTGAACCCCTCTTATTAGGTTGGTGTCTACTGTTGTGTTAATTTTTTTCTAATATGAGAGTTTAAGACAAAAATACAAAGATTTGAAGCCTTAATACAAGAAATTGGGTTTATTCATTAGTTTTGGGATTGATTGTGCAAAATTGCCAAATTAAGGCATCTAAGTTTAAAATAGTGTTCTAGAATTTTTGTGTGAAAAGGTTTCGTTAAATGAGAGTTACACATGAAATTTGTTTAAGAAATAATAAAGGAATGCATTTATATAAAGAAAATACACTTTTCCTTAAATTGGGAGTCTTACTGTACCAACCAAATTTTACTTTATTTGGAGGTTATTTACTCATCCAAATTGAAAGAGAAAGAAAACAAATTAATTTCCTATCACTGTATTCGATTTTCATTTACATGTCACGTTGGTTTTGGAAACAAGGTCCATTCATGCGCTATTCTGACTGTAGGATTGCGATCATATGGCTTGTGATTCGTCATCTATCTTGCATTGTGTATAGTAACAAGACGTAGACATGGTGGTTGGGAAAATCTAGATTTTCCCCTCTATTCTCAAACGTTTCTAGAAACTTCTTTGCTAGTAGATTTGTAACTCGATTTTCCACTGACCGATCCATTATTTGTGAGTTTTTGTCGAGTAACAAGGCTCTTGAACCTCCCCCTCGGTCTAGCCCTAGGGATGAACCATATATAAGTTTGACCCCTCCTAGGGTTTCTCCACATCGCAGGCAATCATCCTCTTGAGACGATTTCTGCATTGTCACATATTGTGCTACTGCCAAGCTATTTTCCTCCCTGTCTTGCAGTGCATCATGCAATTAGGTGGCTCTAAAGGTCTGTGATTGCATTTAGGAGTAAGTTTCTCGAGCCTTGCTCTTTGTTTCAGTACCATCAGATCGAGGTCTGGATGTCACGTTGAGTTTTTCCCTAATCGAGACCAAGCTACTACTCCATTGCTTGTGGCAATGGCCTACGTGAATCCCCTGACGATTTCCCACTTTTTCCCTCGGTCTATTTCCTTTCCTCATTATCTTGTCAAGGTTAATAAGGAATTTATCTGATCCATCTTTGTATCCTACTTTGATGAGTTAGCATTGGGCCCAGGCCGGTTGGCCACTTTTGATTGCTCCAACTCGGCGGAGTTGACCAGATGACTGGGTCCTATCCACTGAAGTGGGTTTTTGGTGCTTTTTAATTGGTCAAAACTTTAAAAAATCATAACTTTCTCTCTACTTATCCAAAAATTACAAAAAAATATGTTTTAGAATCCTTAGAATTTTCTCTACATTTTGATCTAGATTTCATATCTTGATTCACAAGTTCTGAATATTTGATTTTATGGTCTTAAATCCTTATAATATCACATTAATATTTAAAGATAGGTTTCGAAAGATAAAATTGAGATCCTGGAGTCAGATCCATGATTAGTAACCCTGAAATAACTCTCTAAGATCTAATGATGTGTCAATCTAAGTTTTTATCAAAGATTTGAGTTATAGGGTTTTGTTCTCACTTATAAATTCAAAAATAACCAAAGACAACACGTGGATAATATCGTTGTGATTTTGGATCAAGAATCAGCAAGAAACTCTGAATTCATAATTAGGTCATTAACAAGAGCTGACCTAGGGTTTTACTGATAGATTTGGATTATCTAGGGTTTTTCAATAGATATTAATAAACCCTAATTTATGGATCTAAACCTAAATGTAGGTTGATCCGACTTTAAACTTGGAGGGTTAGGATTCAATCCCTAATTTAAAAAATCAAGATAAGGTATGTGCTTCTTTCCTGGTTATCAAGGCAATACTTTGTTCACCAACAAATTTCCCATATGAGCCATTCTTGGTTAAACTTGACCATATTTGAAGATACCTTCTTATTTCGTTGCTACTTTCTGGTTTATTGTTGATACCATGAGATTCTATTGTTGAAGTCCATCTGGCCTATTTATTGAAATAATCTCATTCTTTTATTTGAATCACATTTATGATGACTAAAATTATATCTTGCTTTTATATCATGTGTATGTACAAATAGACTAGGTTAATTTATAGTAGCATATACTTATGTACTTACCATAATAATTGTGTGTGCCTTTCCACCCGAGTGTTCCTTTCCATGGTATTTATATATTGGGTGTGCCTTTCCACCCAGGGTGTGCCTTTCCATCCAACTTAGGATTGAGGTTTATGGGTCTCGGCCCTACATAAATAAAAGTAGTCTAATTGTTTGCATGCACTGTTTAGGAATTATTATTGTTGTTATATGGAAAGATTTTCTTTCAATCAATCATCTCTTTTATTATACTGCCTCATCTTTTGACCTATTAAATCTTCTTGGAACTCCTTATTTTGAGCTACTCGTAGAAGTTGTTACCATGATCTACTTTTCCAAATACCTTATGTATTGCCTAGTTGTTAATAATTGCACATACTCAGTGTTCTCTGACGTCCCTTCCTTTTGTTTTCTTCTACCCTAGGTGTTGCATTCAACCCACCCATAGGTTGCACAACCTGAGGACTAGAAGATAGGTGGTGACATCCAAAATTAGCTGTTAAGGATTTTTGAGATGGAAAGGTTACTCAACACAGACTAATCTGAGTAGTTTAAGCTTTAATTTTCAGTTAGAAGTCTTCTATGACTCTTTCATTGAACTTTGTTGGGAGTATCATGTAATAGTTAGATTTAACAACAAAACTATGTCCATGCTATCATTCTAGTTTAAAGAAATATTGTGAACCCCAATTACTCGAGTGGCTCATATTTTGTGGGGTATGATTTATTGGGGTATTTTACAATTATTTCCTTAAATTTAAGTAAGGAGTGGTCCCTCTAGGGCCCGACTCGTTACAATAATGGTATCAAAGTGTTTTTGTGCTTAGTGATCTAACTATTTTAGAAGTCCTTGCCTAGTACGTATGTCTTACCCATTAAACATATATTTCAGGAGCAACAAGTTTGGCGATGTTGGTACTACCCCTCAATTTGGCGCTACGAATGGATTCTCCACTATAGAGTACCCTTGTTTTGGCATGGATCTCCTTTCTAGGAACAACTCCAACTCTGATCATGGGGTCGTCAATACCACCGCCTCTGCTTTGATTGGTTTCACCCCTGAGAAGGAGCTAGCCTTCCTATGACAGTTTCTCACCACGACCATGGTCGGAAAGTTGAACACCCCTCTGATGCCAGATAAGCTGAAGGAATACACTCTAACTGACTTCATGAAGATGAGACCCCCCTCCTTTAAGGGTGAAGAGGAATTGGAGAAGTTCGATAAGGTTGATGACTAGGTTTTAGCAATCGAGCGAAATTTTGAGGGTATGGCATGCCCTCCTCATTAGAAGGTTAGGTTTGCTCCGTACGTGCTAGACGGACCAGCGTCTGTCTGGTGGAATGGGATCAAGAGGACTCATCACATATTGACTGTGACTTGGGAGCAGTTCTTGGTGTTGTTTTGTTGGAAGTACATCTGCATTGCTACACTGAAGAAGAAAGAAGTAGAGTTGTATAGTCTAAAACAAGGATCGCTCTATGTCCCTGGTAACATGCAGAGATTCCTTCTACTTGAGAAGTACATGGTTGGGTTGACAGAAGAACAACATGTTGATTTGTTCTTACAAGGCCTCAACTATCATGTGGGATGTGCTTTAGTCCCTCAGCTTCCTCTGACCTTTCAACAAATGGTGGGAAAAGCCCTAGGAGTGGAGTCCTATCCTGAATTTCAAGCCCCAACATAGAACAATAAGAGAAAGAACTTTTATCAGAGCAACGTCGAGATAGGTGCAAGTCTTGTTCTCTACGTCATCCTCTAGGGAAGTGTTTTGGTGGTGACCCAACACCACAAAGAGGGGGTAGAGTTGTAGTATGCCATGAGTGTGGATAGGATGGACACTTCAGGCCCCATTGCCCTCAACTATAGAAATGTCCTCAGCCTACCCAACATCATGCCCAACAACCTACCAAGCAGCCTCAGCCTTGTCCTAATCAACCTCCTAGAAACAACAATCCATAGGGTCGACATCCTCTGGTAGAGCACATCATGTTGGACATGTTTTTGTGATGGATGTTGCTGATGCTAGTGATGAAAATGAAGTAATCGAAGGTGTTGTACATCTCCATCTACAACCCATAAAAGCTCTATTTGATTCCAGTTCTTCAAATACCTTTATATCTTTTAAGCTTGTTAAGATTTTACACATAGAGCATGCATATATGAGCTATATTCTTGATGTACACACCCCTAGTGATAAGATATCCTCTTCCTATATGAAAACATCACCCTTGGATTTATGTATATCTGGAAAGATGTTTACAACTGAGTTCATCCTCTTGAACATGATGACTTTTGACGTCATCTTGGGTATGGATTGGTTGAAAAAGTTAAAGGTGGCCTTATTTTGTGACGAGAAGAAAGTTAGCTTGCTTCATCCTGATGGTGAACAATTTTGCATAAAAGGTAGAAAATGTGTGGAAAGGTAATTTATCATATCACCCATGAAAGATGAAAAAATTATCTCCCATGGATGTCATCCTTATTCGGCCTCCATTTTCTTGGACCTTTCACCACCGCAGTTATAAAATATTGAAATGGTTTAAGAATTTCCTAATGTGTTTCCTGAAGAGTTACCTAGCATTCCCCCTTCTCGAGAGGTGAAATTCACCATTGAACTCATACCACCCCATATCAAAACCACCCTATCGTATGTCACTCGCATAACTTGCAAAACTTAAGAAACAACTACAAGAACTTTTCGACATGGGGTTTGTTCACCCCAGTGTCTCTCCATGGGGAGCTCCTAAATAGTTTATAAAGAACAATGATGGTTCTTTGAGGATGTGTATGGATTATAGAAAGTTGAATCAAGTGACAGTGGAGAACCGATATCCTCTACTGCACATTGATGATCTATTTGACCAGTTGAAGTCTGCTATAGTTTTCTCTAAGACGGATTTGCAAAGTGGTTACTATCAAATGTGGGTAAAAGATGGAGATATACTAAAAATGGCATTTCGTACTCGTTATGACCACTATGGGTTCCTAGTGATGCCCTTTGGGTTAACTAATGCCCCTATCACTTTTATGGACTTAATGAATCGGGTTTTCTGTCTGTATTTTGATGAGTTTGTGGTAGCGTTCATCGATAATGTTCTTATCTACTCTAGAACGATGAACGAACATAGGGAAGATTTGCAGATACTTTGTAAAAACTAGTTGTATGCCAAGTTTTCTAAGTGTGAATCTGGATAAAGGAAGTGATGTTCTTAGGCCATGTCATATCAGCATGTCACATAGTTGTGGATCTAACAAAAGTTGAAGTCGTGACTAAGTGACAACCTCCAAAAAAGACTTCTATGATATGAAGTTTCTTGGGTGTTGCGAGTTATTACAGACGGTTTATCAAGAGCCTTTTTGAGTTGGCTAACCCTCTAACCAAGTCGACTTGCAAGGACTCAAAGTTTATCTGGTCCCCAGAATGTGAAAAGAGTTTTCTAGAGCTGAAGCATTGTTTGACATCTGCTCCTATTTTGGCCTTACCCGTGGAAGGAAAGCCTTATGTTATCTTCATGGATGCTTCTAGGATGGGCTTAGTTTGTGTTCTTATGAAATAAGGAGGAATTGTAGCCTATTCCTCCTGATAGTTGAAGACAAATGAAGAATATTGGCCGACCCATGACCTTGACCCACAACTATTGTTCTTTCTCTCAAGAATTGGAGGTATTATATGTATGGTGTGCAATTTGAAGTTTTCTCTGATCATAAAAGTCTTTGCTATCTTATGACGCAAAAGGACTTAAATCTGAGACAAAGGCGTTGGATGGAATTTTTGAAGTATTAAGATTTTATGCTCACATATCATCCTGGAAAATCCAATGTAGTTTTCGATTCTCTTAGTCGTAAGAAGGATGACGTTTGTGCATCGCTTTGTAGTTTTTTATGGAAAAGTATAGATCATGTTTCTAGCTGGAGACCTAAATTAAAGGATAATGTTGATAATATTGTCATAGATAAAATATGTGTGTACATGAAAAGTCTCTCAGTTACTCTGTCTTGGATCTTTGAGGTTATAGCAGCACAAGCAGCTAGTCCCGACCTTGGTGAGATGAAGACCATGACGGAAAAACCACAATTTGATTTCTCTATTGTTTTGATGGTGCAATACATTTTCTTCACTAATTGTGGATACCACATGTGGATAACCTGAGACAAAAGTTGTTGAGTGAGACTTATGGTTTGAAATTTATGATTCACCTTGTCACCACAAAGATGTACAAAGAACTAGATAGATTTTTCTGGTGGAAAATATGAAGAATGACATCGCTACTTTTGTTGCAAAATGGTTGACCTATCAACAAGTAAAAATTGAACATTAAAGGCCGGTGGACTTTTGCAGCCTCTTAAATACTTGAAAGGAAGTGGGAAAATATTAAAATGGATTTTGTGACAAGATTTCCAAAGTCTAGAGGTGGTTATGATATTGTCTGGGATGTGATAGACCAACTACTAATTCTTCTCATTTCTTGCCTTTTAAGACTACATATAAGGTTCCAAACATGGCACAAATTTACGTAGACTGGATTGCGCCTCTGCATGGTGTGCCAAAGTCTATTGTGTCCCATAGAGACCCTAAGTTTACTTCTCGCTTATGGAGGCAGATTCAAGAAGATATGGGTTTGGATTTATGTTTCAATACTTCTTACCATCCCCAGACCGACCTTCAATCTGAAAGGACAGTAGTCCAAATTCTAGAAGATCTCTTGTGAGCTTGTGTGATGGATTGGGGAGGAGTTTTTGTAAGTATCTCCCTTTAAGTGAGTTTTCCTACAATAGCAGTTACCAATCAAGCATAGATATGCCACCCTTTGAAGCTTTGTGTTCAAGACCTTGTTGTTCACCGTTATACTGGGATGATGTGGGTGAGCATATTATGCTAAAGACTGATGACATGCAATTAATGAAGGACAAGATTGTTCTGATAAAGAAATAGATGAAAGCAGCACAGGATCATCAGAAGATATATGCTGATAAAAAGAGGATGGATGTGAACTTTCTTGTTGGAGATTGTGTTTTCTTGAAAATAAAACCTATTCGGTCTATTGCAAGATCTAAGGTGAAAAGAAATCTCAATCCTTGTTATGTGGGACCCTTTGAAATTGTGGATAAGATTGGGGAGTGTGTTTATCATTTGGCTTCACTACCTTCTTATGATAAGATCTATAATGTTTTTTGTGTGTTCGTATTGAAGAAATATGTGAAGGATCCATACCATGTGTTAACTATCGAAACTATAGAGATTTGTGGAGACTTAACTTATGAAGAATATCCTATGAAGATTCTTAATTCTCGAGTGAAGCAATTGAAGCACAAGGAGATTAAATTAGTGAAGGTTTTATGTAAATATCATGGTATAGAGGAAAAAACTTGGGCACTCAGAGAAGAAATGTTACAAACTCACCCTTCCCTCTTTGGTTGAGATTTCAGGTATGAAATCCTTGTAAGGGGAGGAGATTTGTAACGAACCCAAATTTAGGTTAAACATCACCTTTTGCTCCTTTTACTGTATTTTTATGTTGAAACCCTTTTATTAGGTTGGCGAGTACTATGATGTTAATATCTTTCAAATGTGAGAGTTTAAGAAAAAAATACAAAGATTTGAAGCCATAATATAATAAATTAGGTTTATTCATTTGTTTCGGGTTTGATTGTGTAAAATCGCCAAATTAAGCCATCTAAGTTTAAAATTAGTCTTCTAGATTTTTCCTATGGAAAGGTTTGGTTAAGAAAGAATTACACATGAAATTTGATTAACAAATTATAAAGTAATGCATTTATATAAAGAAAATACACCTTTCCTCAAATTGGGAGTTTCATGCATGAAAGTTTTCCAAAACGCAAATTCGACTCCAAAATTTAATTTTTCATGTCCTTATTACCTTAACCACCAAATTTTACTTTATTTGGAGGTTATTTACTCATCCCAATTTAAAGAAAACGAAAAGAAATTAACATCCTATCACTTTATTTGATTTTCGTTTAAATATAGCACTGGTTTTGGAAATAAGGTTGATTCGCACACCAGTGACCATAGGATCACGATCGAACATCTTGTGGTCTGTCAATTACCTCGTATCGTGTATGGTAACATGCCTCTAACATGGTGGTTGGGAAAATTAGATTTTTCCCTCGATTACCAATAGTTTCTAGAAATTTCTTTGCCAGTAGATATGTAACTTGATTCTCGATCGACCAATCCAGTACCTGTGAGTTTTTTTTGAGTAATTAAGTTTTTCCCAATTCACCTCTCAGGGCTCTCAAACCTCGCCCTCTCTATAGCCCTAGGGATGAACCATATATAATCTTGACCCCTCCTAGGGTTTCTCCGCATCGTGAGCAATCCTCCTCTAGAGACAATTTCTCCATTGGCCACATATTGTGTCACTGCCAAGTTGGTTTCCCTCCCTAGCTTGCGGTGCATCGTGCAAGTTGGTAGCTCCATTGGTTTGTGATTGCATTTAGGAGTAAGTTTCCCAAGCCTTTCTCTTTGTTTCTGTACCACCAGATCGAGGTTTGGATGTCGTGTTGAGTTTTCCCCCAATCAGGACCAAGTTGTTACTCCATTACTCATGGAAATGGCCTACGTGTGAGGTAGGGTATGAATCCCCTGATGATTTCCCACTTTTTCCCTTAGTCTAATTTTGTTCCTTGTTTTCTCGCCAAGGTTAATAAGGAAATTTCACCGATCCATCTTTGTATCCCACTTTGATGAGTTGCCATTGGGCTCGGGCCGGTTGGCTACTTTTGAATGGTCCAACTAGGCAGAGTTGACCAGTTGATTGGGTCCTATCCACTTACATGGATTTTTGGTGCTTTTTAATTGGTCAAAACTTCAAAAAATCCTAATATCCAAAAATAACAAAAAATATGCTTAAGAATTTTTAGAATTTTCTCTACATTTTGGTGTAGATTTCATTGCCTAATTCACAAGTTCTAAATATTTGATTTTTATGGTCTTAAATCCTTATAATATTACATTAATATTTAAATATATGTTTTAATAGATAAAATTGAGATCTTGGAATGACATCCATGATCAATAGCCCTGAACTAACTCTCTAAGATCTAATCATGTGTCAATCTAAGTTTTTATCAAATATTTAAGTTTTAGGGTTTTGTTCTCACTTATGATTTTAAAATAACCAAAGGCAACACATGGATAATAAATTTGTGATTTTGGGTCAAGATATCAGTAAGAAACTCTAAATTCATTAGTATGTCTTTAACATGAGCTGACCTAGGGTTTTACCATTGGATTTGGATTTTATAGGGTTTTTCAATACATATACATAAGCCCTAATGTATGGATCTAAACCTATATGTAGGTTGAGTTGACTTTAGACTTGGAGTCTTATGATTCAAAGTCTGATTTAACAACTCAAGAAAAGGTATGTGCATCTTTCACGATTATCAAGGCAACACTTTCTTCACCAAAAAAATTCCCAAATGAGGCATTCTTGGTTAAACTTGACCATCTTTGAAGATACCTTCTTATTTCCTTGCTACTTTCTGATTTATTTTTTGATATAATGAGATTCTATTTTTGAAGGTCATATGGCCTATTTATTGGAATAATCTCATTCTTTTACTGGAGTTGTAGTGATGATGACTGAGATTATATCTTGATTTTATATCACGTGTGTGTGCATATAGACTAGGTTTATTTATAGTATCATGTACATCTAAACTTACCATAATAATTGGGTGCGCCTTTCCACCCCAAGTGTGCCTTTCCACTCATATTATATATATTGGGTGTGCCTTTCCACCCAACATAGGCTTGAGATTTATGGGTCTCGTTCCTACTTAAATAGAAGTGGTCTAATAGTTTACATGCACTGTTTAGGAATTATGATTGTTGTTATATGGCAAGATTTTCTTTCAGAGGATCATCTCCTTTTTAATGCCTCATCTTTTGGAATGTTAAATCTTCTTGGGACTCATTATTTTGAGATGTTCTTAGATATTGTTACCCTGCTCTACTTTTCCAAATACCTTAAGTATTGTGTAACATCCCAATTTTTCAAGAGTAATTTAAAACTTAGGATGTAGTTCTTCTTAACTAAAAATAGTTGAGGGTCTTAATGCAAAAAGACAACAAATTAAATTGCTTAAAAGATAATGAAGTGAGAAGAGTAAAATAGGACTCAAAATACAATTTTCTTCCATATGGGTATCACGTGTCACAATTAACTCAAAGATATAAATGTTGATTTCCTTCTATCTCTCCTATCCTTGAAAACATTTAAAAGAAATGAAAGAGCAAGAGGAATGAATTGGAATTCAAAAAATATAAATGTGCATAGATTGATTGCATAGAAAGTTTTTCCCTTTTTCCTTTTTTAGTTTTAATATAAGGAGAAAGTACAAGTACTCTATTTTTCTCTCTCTTCCATGAAAGTTTCTCAACATGGCATAGAATATATATGACATGGTAATAAGTTATCGTCTTGAACTTTGGCTTCAAGATTTACAAAGGAAAGACTTTTTCACAATATCTAATCAATTAATGCATTAAAGTTAAAGTTAAATGATTAATAGGGAATTGCATGGATATTTCTAGAAAAGGTATGTTGAGGGTAACCATTGGGAATAATTCGACCCTAACTTGCATCCAAGAGAAATAACACCTAAATAAGTTTGCTTGACAAGTTTGGATGTAAAATGAGGTTAATTAATGTCTTAAATAAATCAAATAATTTAATTTCTTAAGGGGCAAGAAAAGTGTTATAACCTCGATTTTTGCTTATATGGGTTGCAATGCAATTTTCCCAATAAAATACATATGTATGGAAATTGTATGGTTTATGCTCAATGAATGGGTTTCTTCTGCAATTTTTTCCTTGTACATATGTTTTTGTGCATCCCAATAAATTAGTGAGTCTAATGTGATAAAAGGGAAGAAAAAGATGAAAGAAATATAATAATAGATAAAAGGAAAAAGAAATAAAGATGATGGTGAGAATTATGTAGAATTCTCTATAAAGTGGTATGAATGACCTTAATTGATTTGGTTTCGAATCCATTTGGTTTCTAATGGTAAAAGGAATCCAAATAAAGGAAGTAGAAGAGAAAGAGAGAGAAAATATGAATAAAATATGCCTTTAGAATAGATAACTTGCATATAAAGAAAAGCCTCTCTTATTTTTTAATATTGACTTGAAACTTGGCACGCAAGTAAATATGGTTATCAAAAAGGTTCCCTTAAAATTTGGGATTAAAAGTATATATGGTTTAAGAGTTATGAATTTTAGAAGATTTCCTAAAGTGAGAGGGACATACATTGATGTCAGATTTTAATCGGATTAGAATTGAATTTAATCAGAAAAATGAATATGCACACACGATGTGAGTCCTTGGATCTAAGCATTTGATGGCTCAGGATCGGGTCCTCCTCTAAGTCACGTGGAGCGACTAGAATAGGGACAGAGCTACTTCCAAGTCGAAATGCTCGCTACCTAGAGGACGAGCAATCCTAAAAAGGGTCTCATTGGCTTTAGGAGAGCCAGCCGCTTCAATTGATCCCAAGTTCCAATGGGATTGGGACTGTCCTGGCAATTTTCCCAAATCGCTGCCGCCATATCTACGACCCTCGAGTATAAATAGAGGGCTACACTATACCAACAAAGCCACAACTTGCCTCAAAGATTCATCTCGACCTTGTGAAGAGTTTTGGGTGATCAATTGCAAGTTCCATCTCGATCTTCACCATCAACTGGCTGGAGGTCTCATCATAGAAGATAAAGGTTGTCCTAACACCTCAGAGTGCGTGAAAAGCAATTGGTAGCCTCGTTCAACTCGGGGAGTCACGACGGAGGAGAAGGTGTATCCATTTGTGCCAAAGCGAGTCGCAATCCTTGAGTCAACTCAAGAGTTGACTAAACTCAGGCAACAGATCACATGAGAGGATGAATATGATGGGTTGGCAAATTACCGAGTTGCCTTTCGCGTGTCTACAGACCGGGAATGGGTTTTTAGTCTTTTTACCCTTTTATATTCATGCATAAGCAGCCTCTTAGATACTAGTCGGGCCACTGAGGTGGAAAGCATCGATAGGCTAGCTTAGCCAGTAGGCAGGACCAAGGGTTGCTCTGCATATGTGGCTAGCACTAATTGGTTAGAAAGCAATTAAATTTAGGGAAATCGTAACTAATTATGGGTATATCAGATGATGAAGAGTTATATATGATTTTTTATCAGAAAAATATGTAGAATCTATTAAAAATATAATTGAAGCCTAAATCTACTTGTAATTCGCAAAGTGTATAAAGATGTCATCTTTAGTGGTTTTAATAATGGGAAACCCTAAGCTTTGATGATAAATAGATCTAATGATGTTCCCTGAATATTTTGAGTTAAATATTAACTTGTTGACCCAAAAAAGAGGGATTGGATCTAAAAGGATAATCTTTGTACATAATTTTCTTAATTTAGGGTTCCAAGTATATAAAAGTCCATTAATGGGCCTAGAAACATAATTTTGAAAATTGTGAGTTTTAATGGTTTTAATTATGGAAATCCATTAGTAAGATAGAGATATAATATTCTTAGTCTTAATTGAGAATAAGGACCCTTAATATGGATAATTTAAGTAATTAGGTTTTATGAATAAGAAAAGTGCTTTTAGGGTTTGTTGACCTAACAGGGGTAAAAATGGAAAATAGAACCAAGAAACCCTAAGTAAACCCTAATTGGACTTAGAAACCTTAGAATGGAATCCCAAGTCAATAAAAGATGATTGGATGAGATTGTAACAATTAGGTATCATACATGCTTTTTAGGATCAAGATTTGCTTGATTGGTTGCTTGACTTGGTTGATTGGACTTCTTGATTGGATTAGTTGTCTTGCTTGGTTTGAGGATTCCTAATCAGGTATGTGGTTATGTTTATGGTTAATCACTCTAGTTTCATGGTGATTTCTGAGGTTTTACCAGTTTCTTGAAATTAACTGCTTGGTTGACTTTTATTTCATGCAACTATAAAGTGACTGTGGCTATCACCATAATATGTGTGCATGACTAGCTCAGATCCTAGTCCTCCTCTGTAGCTTTGAGTACTTGTGAGAGATGGATGACCTAGTTATTGGTCTACCCTTGGGGTAGGATCATTTAGTTATCATGATTTGATGTTTGGTCTACCTTTTGGTAAGATCATATGACTATACAGCTCTATGTCTTGGTCTACTTGTAGGGTAGGATCAAAAGGGGCTATTTGGGATCTACCATATGAGAAAGGTAGTATGCATGTCCACTGCAGAGACAGCACAGAGGCAAGGATATGTCAGGATTGAGTAGTTATGTTTAAGATGTAAATTTTGATATGTTAAACAATAATTTGGTTGCAATGTGTTGTTACAAATATATGCAAGCTTTTGATTCCCCCACATACTGGTATAATTCATTATGCTGACTGACGTTTTGTTTGTCAGCGTTTTAGGTCACATGCAGTTATATGCTTATCAGAAAGTGAATAATCATTAAAGTGACATAGAAAGAATAAAGTTAAATAAATATTGGAGGATTGTAGATAGATAGTTTCCTATCTGGGGTAAAGTTCCTCAAATCCTATATTCTGCAAGGTACGTGAAAAGAAAAATTTTATAATGTTTTAAGCTTAGTTGTGCTAGAATTTAATTTTTTATTATTTGAAAAACCATATGATCCTATTTTGAGATAACATCTCTAGCTTCTTGGCCTTCCTTAATTGGGGGTTATCGAGGGGTGGGGTCATTACATTTGGTATCAGAGCATGGTTTTCCATATAATCTCTAATAATTATTAAATTTTACAAATTCTTTAGAGCCCAAGGGAGTTATTAGAGAATTTTCCAAACTGGTAAGATTTTCCTCCACCCCGCTAGTCAGTTTATGAGGATTCCCAGAATCCTCATGACTTCCTAGCCAAAATTTGAGGATTTGACTCGATATAAGATACATCTATGTCTTCTCATCTATTTTTATCCCTTCTTTACCTCTTCTCTTTGGAGAAACTTTAAGTGCTTAGGGTTTTCTCTCTCCACCACCTCCTGTGTCTAGGAATTCAAGGTGTTAAGGATTATGGAATCCTCCATCAAACAATAAAGTGCATGTAAATAAGATGACACAGATGTAAGTTTAAAGCTTATATATATTTTTTCAAGTTATAAATTTGTGGTTAAAAGATTTTAACTTGTGTGAACCAGCATGGCCTGTATCAAGACCGTAGTTGTTCCCTACGACGCTACCAAGAACCCTTCTGGAGGTAGGCCCTTTTGCAAGAGGAAGGGATCATCCAAGAAGAGGAGGAGAGATTGTGGTGATGAGTCATCGAGGAAGAGGGAGAGACCTGATAAAGTCTCAGAGGAAGGCTCAGACCTTAAGCCAGTTCCCTTCAATAATGCAAAGATGAACTGGGAGGAGGAACCAATGTCCGAAGATGAAGTCATTCCTGAGGAGAACCCGACTGGTGGCCCATGACCTACAGTAATAGATCATACTCCTTATGCTCTCTGTATGGAACAGTAGAAGAAACTAATTGGTGCCATTAGTACCCTGGCCCTCAAGGATATAGCCAGAGATGGAAATGGTGAGCCACTTCTTGTTCATCCCCATCTTGGAGTCACCATTATGGACTTCATAAAGTTGAACATTGAGAACATCTGGGGAGAGGAAAAGACCGAGGTGGTCAACAAAGCATATGCTTGGCTACTAGCGGTCAAGAATGGTTTCTGCATGCTAAAGGTGCAGTTGAATAAGAAGGTCTCATTTGCTACTCACTTGTTGGAAGGAACAACTAAGATCTGGTGGGTGAACCACATCATGGGTCGAGATCTGAATGAGGACCTGATGGCTTGGACTGACTTCAGGACTATCTTCACAGCCAGATTCATTCCAATCTCAGCTAAGAAGGAGAAGGAAAGGGAGTTCACCAAACTGATCCAAGGTAGCCTATCTGTCACGGACTTTGGCCGTAAGTTTCTCCTCCTGGAGTGATTCAGACACATAATGACCAAGGAAAGACGGGTCGACCATTTTGTGGAGCGTCTACACCCTACCATCAAACCTCATGTGATGACAAGAAAACCAAAAACCTTCACTGACGCCTATAACACCACCCTGGACATGGAGAAGACGGTGATGCATGCCCAGAATCCATCTAAAGGATACTTGGGTTTCATTGAAGGCAGCTCTGGCCTAAAGAATGATCACAAGAAAGGACAAGGATGCAATCATGCCAAGGGAAAGCATGGAGGTAAAGGAAAACCCTGCAACAAGTATAACTGTCCCAGGTGTTGCACCTGTAGAAAATGATATTCAGGCGAGTGTCGCTATAAGAAGAAGGTGTGTTACCATTGCCAGCAAAAGGGACACTTCCAAGCCAACTGCCCTTTGCTAGACCCGAGAGGCCCAGGCCCTGTAGCAGCCCAAGCTAATGCTAATCAGTTAATAGAGGGTAATAACCCTTATAGTTTTCTTTCTTTTTCTAAGACGAGCATGTAGTAGTCTTACATATTATGAAAATAATGTAGGCATGCCTGAAGTCATGGAACACAATATAAAATCTCTTTTTGACTCTCGTTTTACTAATACTTTCATTTAGAGAAATATCACAACTATGATTTGTTTGGATATCAAGTATTTAGGATATATTTTGGATGTCACAACCCCGAGTGGTCGGATCTTTACATATCTTTTGAAAACCCAAGTAATACTAGTTAAGTATCTGGATCATGAGTTCTCTACATATTCTATCCTCCTTAACATGAATGACTTTGATGTGATCATCAGTATGGATTGACTCTATACTTATAGGGAAAATATTGATTGTAGGGAAAAGAAAAAAATAATCATGAAACCATGTCATCCACCGTTCACCATTAGAGGTAGGAAGGATGCTACCACTAGCCTGTATGTGCCATCCTTGAAGGCAGAGAGGATGATAACCAAGGGTTGTCAAGCTTTCCTAGTAGTGGTTACCGAGCTGAAGCCTAAGGTGCAGCCCTTAGAGGAAATAGAGGTAGTCAGGGACTATGCAGATGTGTTCCTGGATGATTTGCCTGGGATTCCTCCTGAGAGAGTGGTAGACTTTTCGATAGAACTAGCTCTTGGGACAAACCCTATTTCAAGAGCACCTTATAAGATGGCCCCTACTGAGTTGCTTGAGCTGCAAAAAGCAATTGTAGGAATTTCTAGACAATAGTTTTATCTGACCTAGCACATCACCATGGGGAGCACCAGTCCTCTTTGTGAAGAAAAAGGGTGGGTCTCTCTGAATGTGCATAGACTGTCGAATGATCAACCAGGCTACCATTATGAACAAGTATCCTTTTCCCCATATATATGACATGTTTGACCAGCTTAAGTCCTCTCTAATATTCTCAAAAATTGACTTGAGTTTTGGGTACCACCAATTGTGAGTCAGGAGTGAGGACATCCGAAAAATCACTTTTTGAACCTGTTATGGCCATTATGAGTTTGTATTTATGCCGTTTGGGTTGTCCAATGCCCCGAATGTGTTTATGAACCTCATGAACAATGTGTTCCAACCTTTCCTCGACTCTTTTGTCATAGTGTCCATAGATGAAATCATGGTTTACTCTGAACCTAGAGAAACACTGGGACCACCTGGGTAGAGTCCTTGATATTCTGAGAAAGCAAAAGTTCTATGGGAAATTCTCAAAGTGCAAGTTTTGGATAGACTGTGTCATGTTCCTTGGACACATCATATCTAGAGGGACCACCTCAGTGGATCCTGCTAAAGTGTTGGTTGTGCAAGATTGGCCAGCACCGATGAACCCTTCAAAGATTCACAATTTCTTGGGATTGGCCAGATATTATCGGCACTTTATAAAAGATTTCTCAAAGAATGCTTTACCACTCACCAAGCTCACCCAGAAGGATGACAAGTTTGTGGTCAGACTTATGTGAAGATTGATTCCAAGAGTTGAAGGAGAAGTTAACTATAGCTCCGGTGTTGACTCTACCATCTGGTAACAAAGGTTTTATGATCTTCATCGATGCATCAAAGATGAGGCTTGGATGTGTGCTAGAGAAAAATAGGCATGTTGTTGCTTATGCCTCTAGACAGCTCAAGCCCAATGAAGTGAACCATCTGACACATGATTTAGAGTTGGCTACATGCCCTAAAGATTTGGCGACACTATCTATATGGAGCCACCTTTGAAATCTTCACCGACCATAAGATCATGAAGTATCTCCTGACTCAAAGGGACATAAACCTAAGACAGAGACGGTGGATGGAATATATGAAGGACTATGATTTTACAATCTCCTATCACCCTAGAAAGGAAAATATTGTAGCAGATGCTCTTAGCAAGAAATAGCTCGGGTGTGCGGTTGCCTTGTCTAGCCAATGGAGATGACTGGAAGAGTTTTCTAGGTGGACTCCACATTCACTAGAAGTCTGGATCCGAGTGGCTAACATCCAGATTAAACTAGACATGTTGACCAAGTTGGTAGCTGCCCAGTTAGTCAGCCCCGAGCTTAACAAGATGCAAGGTCTGTTAGAGAAACCTCGGACACATCTCTTATTGGGAGTAGATGGTGGAATCTGCTATAAGAGTCGTATTTGGGTTCCTGAAGATTCACTGTTGAAGGATTGTATCTTACAAGAAGCTCATGGTCCTAAGTACAGGGTACACCCTGGCACTACCAAAATGTTTAAGGATTTGTAGTGATACTTTTGGTGGCCTGGAATGAAGAGAGATATAGTGGCATATGTGGCCAGTTGTCTCACTTTCTAGATGGTGAAGGCTGAACATCAGCAACCCGATGGATTGCTACATTCGATTGAGATTTCTAAGTGGAAATGGGAACAGATCGTCATGGACTTTGTGGTGAGTCTCCCCAAGACCAAGAGAGCTCATGACACAATATGGTTTGTGGTAGATCACCTTACCAATTTGGTGCATTGCCTTGCCTTAAAGACCACTGCCAAAGTGATATATCTAGCTGAGATTTATATTAGAGAGATTGTATGACTGCATGGTGTTCCGACTTCAATCATTTCTGATCATGACCCAAAGTTCACTTCTAAGTTGTGGAAGTAGGTGCAAGAGGAACTAGGCACTAGACTAAATTTTAGCATAACTTATCACACCCAGATAGATGGATAGTCAAAAAAGACAATCCAAACTCTAGAGGATCTGTTGAGACCAAGTGTGCTCAATTGGGATGGATCATGGGAGCAATACTTGCCCCTTGTTGAGTTTGCTTACAACAACAGCTACCAGGCCAGTGTAGGGATGCCTCCGTATGTAGCTCTCTATGGGAGGTTGTGTCGGTCATGGGATGATGTCGATGAGAGGACCTTGTTGAGGTCATAGGAGTTGTAGTTGTATTCTGACAAAGTTGCTCTAATCAAGCAAAGGCTGAAGAGAGCCCAAGATCGACAAAAGTCATATGCTGATGTGAAGCAGACTGACTTGCATTTCACTGTGGGCAAATATGTGTTTTTGAAAATCCGACCCCTCTGAGCTATAGCTAAGAACAGAGGACATTTGAGTCCCTAATATGTGGATCCGTTTGAGATTTTGGAATGGATTGGTGAAGCTTATTATTGTTTGGCCTTACCCCCTTAGTATAGTATGATGCATGATGTTTTCCATGTGTCCAATCTGAAGCTCTATGTGAAGGACTCGATCCATGTGCTGAGCATTGAACCTATTGAACTCTAAGGGAGACTGACATACCCTGAGTCACGTGTGTGGGTACTGGATACCAAGGTGAAAGATCTCAGGAATAAAAAGAAAGGGATGGTAAAGGTTCTTTAGAAGCACCATGGAGAGGATGAAGCCACATGGGAGCTAAAGACGGACACGGAAATGGCCTACCCTAATTTGTTTGTTTGATTGGTTGAATTTTCGGGGCAAAATTCCTATAAGGGGAGAGGATGTTATAACCTCAATTTTTGCTTGTATGGGTTATAATGCAATTTTCCCAATCAAATGATGTACGGTTTATGCTCAATGAATGGGTTTCTTTTGCAATTTTTCCCTTGTATGTATTTTTCATGGGTCCTAATAAATTAGTGAGTCCAATGTGATAAAAGGGAAGAAAAGGATAAAAGAAATCTCATAATAGATAAAAATAAAAAGAAATAAAGATGATGGTGAGAATTATGTTGAATTCTCTAGAAAGTGCTAAGAATGACCTTAATTGATTTGGTTTCGAATCCATTTGGTTTCTAATGGTAAAAGGAATCCAAATAAAGGAAGTAGAAGAGAAAGAGTGAGAAAATATGAATACAATATGCCTTTTGAATAGGGAACTTTCATATGAAGAAAAGCCTCTCTTATTTTTGAATCTTGACTCCAAACTTGGCATGCAAGTAAATAAGGTTATCAAAAAGGTTCCCTTAAAAATTTGGGATTAAAAGGATATATGGTTTAAGATTTATGAATTTTAGAAGATTTCCTAAAGTGAGAGGGACATACATTTATGTCACGATTTTAATCGGATTAGAATTGAATTTAATCAGATAAATGAATATGTGTGTGTGATGTGAGCCATTAGATCTGAGCATCTGACGGATCAGGATCGTCATTCACCTCCAAGTTATGCAAAGCGAATGGAGCAGGGAAAAGTCGAAATGCTTGCTACCCAAAGGACGAGCAATATTGGAAAGGGTCTCGTTGGCTTCGGGAGAACTAGACGCTTCAATTAATCCCAAGTTGCAATGGGATTGGGATTGTCTCGGCAATTTTCCCAAATCGTTGCTGCCATAGCCACAACCCTTGAATATAAAGAGGGCTACACTATACTAGTAGAGCCACAACTTGCCTCAGAGAGTCGTCTCGACCTTGCGAAGAGTTCTGGGTGATCAATTGCAAGTTCCATCTCGATCTTCACCATCAATTGGTCAGAGGTCTCACCAGAGAAGATGAAGGTTGTCTTGATGCCTCGGAGTGCCTAACGAGTAATTGAAAGGCTCATTCAACTCATGGAGTCACAGCGGAGGCAAAGGTGTCTTCACTTGCGCCAAAGTGAGTTGTAATCCTCGATTCAACTCGGGAGTTGACTGAACTCAGGCGACAGATCACGCGAGAGGAGGAAGATGAAGTCAAAGGGCTGGCAGTGGTACCAGGCAAGGATAGAGTCATTAGATAGAGAAGTCATGAAAAGTTCGGTCAAGCAAGGGAGAAGGATCAAAGATTCGCTAGCCCTATGCCTTTATGTACTTCTCTTGGGTCTACCCCAACTGAGCCGGATTTGAGCTCCTACCTTTCGAAGGAAAGGGGAGTTGAACTTGGTGAATTACTGAGTTTCCCTTCGTGTCTCTATAGACTAGGTATGGGTTTTTAGTCTTTTTACCCTTTTGTTTTTGTGCATAGCCAGCCACTTAGATGTGAGTCAGACTGTTGAGGTGGCAACCACCGATAGGCCGACTTAGCCAATATGTGGGACTCGGGGTTGCTCTGCCTATGTGGTGAGCCCTAATTGGTCAAAAAGTAATTAAATTTGGGAAAATCATAACTAATTATGGGTTTATCAGATGATGAAGAGTTATCTATGATTTTTTATCAAAAAAATGCGTAGAATCCATAAAAATAGAATTGAAGCCTAAATATGCTTGCAATTCGAAAAGTGTATAAAGATGTAATGGGAAACCCTAAGTTTGATGATAAATAGATCTAATGATGTTCCCTGAATATTTTGAGTTAAATATTAACTTGTTGACCTAATAAAGAGGGATTTGATCTAAAAGGATAATCTATGTACATAATTTGCTTAATTTAGGGTTTCATGTACATAAAAGTGCATTAATGGGCCTAGAAACCCTAAATTTGAAAATTGTGAGTTTTAATGGCTTTAATTATGGAAATCTATTAGTAACAGAGATATGATGTTCTTAGTCTTAATTGAGAATAAAGACCCTTAATATGGATAATTTGAGTAATTAGGGTTTTATGAATAAGAAAAGTGATGTTATAACCCCATTTTTTGGGTTCATTTGGTGAGAAATGAAATTTCTCATATCAAAGATAATTGAACGAAGAATGGTATATTTTGTTTTGAGTACATGGATTTTGTTTACAATAGCCTTGATATATGTGTTGTGGGCTTTATTGGCTATTGGGCCCAATAACAAGGAAATAACAAAGAAAATTCAATTAGTAATGAATAATTGAATATTCGAGGAAAGAATAATGTGGAAACCTCTAGAAGGCACATCCAAAGAAGATTTCATGCTTCTTGGGATCCTTGGGTTCCAAGGAGTCCAAATTTGCATAGAGAAGACAATAAGAAAAGAAAGGTTTAATTAAGTGCTTCTTTATCGAGAAATAAATTGAAAATAATGGTAATATGTGGAAAATAAGTAAAAGAGGTATAAATGAGATTTCTTGGGGAAATTTCGTATCCATGAGATTGTTAATATTAAAAAGAATGACAATGAGGAAAATAAAAGAGAAATAAAAAGAAATCCTCAAAAAGGAATATTTAAATGAGAAATAAACAAGATAATGTGAAATAAGGCATAAAGATGCATCTAGAAGGATAATAAATATCCTTGGAAAAGGATTTCGAAATAATGAAGTGTCTTGGGATCCAAGGAGTCCCAATAAAGAGGAAAGAAAGAGAAAATACTAAAAAGGCAAAATAAGAGGATAATTTGTTGCTTTATTAATGAATTATGTGGTATTAATTAAAAGGATGATATTTTCTAATAAAAGGGAATATAAATTCGTGGCCAATGAATTAAAGGGCAAGTCTAATGATGATAAGAGGAAGGATTTTCGAAATCCTAATATTTATAGAAAAAGGTATATCAAAAGATAAAGAGGAAGAAAGAGAGAGTATATTACTTCTTATGGGAGGAATATGTTTCCTTTTCATATAGGGGCTTGCTTCCTCTGGAATCTTGTGAATAAGCTATCTAAGCCCTATCTATCTCTCCTATATAAGGGGTACGACCCTGGGCCAAGCCCAGAGGATCCCCTACATCATTTTCCTCCATTGCTTACATCTTCAACCCTAACCCGAGTAGCGCCTTGAGCATGGTGCAAAGAGAGGGAAACAGAAGGGTACGATGAAGTCTTGGTGTTCTATGGAGTCAGGGAGAGGCGTGGCCATCAAATCTGTGCCGTAGGGTGGGTGTGGTAGCAGCGCCTAGGCTGCAGCGACGGTTGCAAGCGCTTGGCCTAGCGAGCAAGAGAACGACCGCGCTGGCTGCAACCAGGAGGTGCCCCAGGTGCGTAAGGGGGCGGCGGATGTAGGGATGAAGTTGGGATGAGTTTCAAGGTCCATGGGCGTAAGGAAAGCCCCACGCAGGGCTGCTGTTGGCGTCCTGGGAGGGCTGGCCGGAGCTTGAAGACGACCAGGGCAGACTGGACGGTTCTACCCTCCGCGTGACAATGGACGGAGTTCTTAAGTGGAGGGCCAAATAGGAAATTGGTTATGTTTCCTGAACTAAGGGCAACGTATTACAGGGATCAAGCGACGTGGCGCTTCCCTATTGGCCGAAAGTAAGTAATTTTGTTAAAATCGTAACTTTTTAATGGTAACTCCGTTTAGGACAAGTTATATATGTATTTTGATCAGAAAAATGCAAGGAATTCATTAAAAATAGTTTTATAGCCTGATTCCTTATGCAATTCGAAAATTAATGAAAGATATCAACTTTAATGTATTAATATTTAAAGAACCCTATTTTGGTATGATTAAAGTGATTAGTAGGGTTTAATAGATGATTAAAGTTGGTATTAGCCTGTTAATGATAAAAAGGATGGTTTGGATCTAAAAGGATGATCTTTATACATAATTGGTTTAATTTAGGGTTTCATATACCTAAGTTTGCATTAATGGAGTTAGAAACCCTAATTTGGGAAAATATGCCTTTTAATGGTTTTAATTGTGCAAATCCATGAATAGGATAGAGTTATGATGTTCTAAATCCAGTTTGAATATAAAAGTTCCTAATTATGGATAAAACCCAAAATGTAGTAATTAGGGTTTTCTCATGAATAAAAGTTAAGAGTTATGACAAATAAGTTCATATGTTAATTAGACCCTAATGAACTTGGAAATTGATGATTGATACGGATAATGATCTTGTTATGGATTAAAAGGATAAAATAGTAGCTTTAATGAAAATATGAAAATAGGATTATATTTTGGTTAAGATAACTTTAATATTGAAGAATAGATGAGATAATTAGGGTTTGTGAGTAATGGCATAAATATAGAGTTTAATATGGTAAAGGATGAAGGAAAACCCTAAATGCAAAACGAAACCTTAAAATGGATATAGAAACCTTAGGAAGTGATTTCAAGTTGAATAGAAAGAATCTTGATAAAGTGTGTAGTAAATGGAATACATGTGTTTTTCAGGATTCTTGAATATGTGGTTGGATTACTTCCTTGGATTGCTTTCTTGGTTGGAATTGATATTATCTTGGGAAATCTACTAGACAGGTATGTGGTTACTTATGGTTAACCGCTTATGTTTCCCGATGTTTCCCGAATGTTTAATCGCATTAAATGCAACTAAACAGTTTGGATGTTTATTTCTGTCATGCAAAGTATAAAGTGACTATGACTATCACTTAATGTATATGCCTTCTATCTCAATCCTTGATTCCCTCTGTGTCGTAATGGATGACCTGATAAAAGACTACCTAGAGGGTAGGTACATTAGGTCATGAATGACTTTGACTACCTAGAGGGTAGGGTCATGAATGACTTTGACTGCCTAGAGGGTAGGGTCATGAAAGACTTTGGATGACTAGAGGGCAGGTCCATCAAGTCACCTTATAGAGGTACCATATAAGTCCTTACAGGGACAACACAGAGTTGTGGATAGGTATGGATTGAGTAGTTTGGCTTAAAACGTAATCTTGTTTGTTAAATGATTAATTGAATGATTACATGGTTATCATAGTTGCATGATTATCTATTTTCCCCACATACCAGCTTCGGTTGACCGACGTTTTGTTTGTCGGCGTTTTAGGTACAATGAAAAGAACAAACAGTAAAGTGGCACATGTGATATTAAAGAGAATTAAAGTACAAAGGAGGATTAGATAGATTAGTATCGGTGTGGATAGAAGTTTAGAGATCCAAGTTTTCAAAAGGTATGTAAAGAAAAATTTTATTACCATTTTCAGTATAGTCTGTTAAAATTTGATAATTGTTTATGGTTATATGTCGAACCTTTGATCCGGGATTAATGGATGCGGCTCAACCTCTTGGTCTCCCTTAATTGGGGGTTATCGAGAGGTGGGGTCTTAACATTTGGTATCAGAGCCTGGGTTTCTCAATTAACCATAAATAATTATTAAATTTTACAAATTCGATAGAACCCAAGGGAGTTATTATAGGAGTATCCGAAAGATGGATGTGTCTAGAAAGGGATCACGACTGGGGGCTGGCAAGATTTTCCTCCGCACCGCTAGTCGGAATATGAGGACTCCCGGACCTGTGTGACCGCCTGGCCAAAGTCTTAGGGTATGAATCGAAATAAGATACCTTTAGGACTTCTCATCTTATTCATCCCTTCTCATCACAAAATTCGCATAAGGACATAAAGGATTAGGGTTTCCTTTCTTCTCCTCACCCTCTTGAGGTATGGGTAAGGTTAATAAGGTTTAAGGAATCCTCCACTAAATTAATGAAAGGCATGTAAATAAGATGCCATGGACATAAGCTTAATAGATTAAGCGCAAAATAAATAATAGATACATGCTTAGGCCGTATGACATAAGATGTCATGTCCTCAAAAGAGACCTGAGGCTAGACCTTCTGGTCAGAAGGATAAGTTAGTCTTGGAGATAGAGATCTCCATTCCAAGTAGAGACCTGGCACATCCTCGGGGGATGATGCAAACCCTAACCCTAAGTAAAGGTTAGAGAGAGATGAGTGGGACCAGGTGTTTGAAAGGACACACCTTTGGATGCCATACAATCCATGGGTGACCTAGCACCTTTGACAACCCAACCCTGGATAAGGAATTATGATGGAGCATAAAGGGTTATGGATGATCTTCAGCAACCATAAGTTTGAACCTAGGCTTCACCCAAGTAGAGCATGCTTTGGAGGGTGATCCTTCATGATGAGAGGACCTCTAATGGTGAGGTTGGATGTAGGGTTAGCTCTAGAGGGGGCAGGAAACCCAGCAAGGAGGTAGGAAGCCTTAAACCCTGGGATATGAGGAACAATGGATAATAGTGGTTGCCTCATGATTGATCCCTGAAGGATTGATGATATCTTGGAGGGACCAAACCCTAAAGATAGAGGATGAAGCATCTGGTGCCTATGTGCCTACGGTATAGGTGTTTATCCTCTGAGGTGGGAAGAAGAGTTCCTTAGACCTAGAAAAGATTAGTAGTAGGTTCTGAGGCCTTGTACCCTGTTGGTTGTCCTTAAGGAGGACCCAACCCTAAGTGTTGCTCGAGTTGAAGGATGACAAGAAGTGCATGTCATGCCTTTTTTTCATGCTTGGTTTGTAGTTAAGAGACAGAGCATGCTGTGAACCTAGGTATAAGAGGGGAAGTGGTGTACCTAATGCTCATGATGAGAAGTTGAGTTCCTATAGAAGCGAGCACGGTACTCCTCATGTATAAAGGAAAAAGGAAACTCCTTAAAGGTATTTGATGAACCCCTCATAACTAGGTTGATGATAAAAGAAAGTATGATCTTCATCCAGCAAAGAGAACAAGTATGACCTAAGCAGGGTTCAGTAGGTGTTTTGTTTGTGTCTTAATAGTTTTCTAGGGTTAAGTAGGCTCATGTGGATGTAAACCCTAGACCTAAGAGCATTTGTGACCTTGTTGTCAAGAGATAGTTTTCCTCCCATCCTGGGAGAGGGACCCCTTTGGTAGGGTGTAAATCAGTTTTGTTGGTTATAGGTAATCTAAAGAGGTCTCATAGGATCTTGAGAAGCTAAGTGAAAAGTACATGGTATGAGAATGAACCCGTAGGCCCATAGATATCCATCTCTAAGTGCATGCAGATGTGTTACCATGGAGGTAACCGGTATAGGGCTTGACCAAGGTAGGCAGGTTGCCATGATCCAGATGAAAGGATGAAAGTCAGCCCATGAATGCAGAAAGAGAGATGATGAAGACTTGGGTAAGGTTCTAAGTGAACATGTATTATGATCCTAAGTCTATCCTAGGGTTAGGTAGGGATAAGACCGATGAAAGTAGGAGTTGCCTAATTTCCCCGTTGCACATGACCATAGGGTCGGGAGGTAACATCTATCATTGTCTGAGGGCCATGGGTTAGGAGATTGATCACCTTTGTGAACTCATGGGACCCAAAGGGCATATGAGTAGGGCACTCTCTTGATGCATGAGGGAAGAGGGATGACCCCAAAAGAGTCGGAGCCCTATAGACCTAGAGGAGATGACCAGGGATATATACCTCAGGAGGTTCAAGACTTGTTTGATATCATGATGTCTGTGATGTAGAGACATATGTGGCACGTTGCAACTTAGATGTAAAGGTGTATTGACAAGGTGGGATGTACCATCTCTACCCTTGGAACATGAAGAACTCTGTATTTGGACTGCAGCCAAATGCTTATTTCCTCTTGTTATGGGGGTGAGAGATGGGACATTACGCATGCCATACACCAAGGATGAGAGATGATGTAGGTTGGAACGTTGCCACGAGATATGGGGATAGAGAAGATAACCTACCCTGGTAAAGTGATGATACATGGATGGTTTACTAGCACTTAGAGAAATGAGGTAGGCACCTTATGAGGATGTGGAACTTACAAGTTATACCAGGTTGAGTTTGGTCACCATGATGATGAAATCAGAGAGTGTTCTTAATAGAGATAGACTTGGAGTTTGAGGTAATATAATAAGTGAAATACATGGAAGTGTATGTCTTCAATGTTACCTAATACCTAAGGGTGTGAAGTGGTAATTGATGCTCTGGTTAAGATACATCTGATTTGTTTGACCAGAAGTTAGAAGAGTTTGTTTGGCTAACCCTAAGTTTGAAAAGGAGAGGTGTTTGGATAACACTCAGATGTAACAAGATGCATTGAAAAGTTAAGGGTTGTTTGGTTAGCCAGCCTAGTTCTTGATACGATGAAAGGGTGGTGGTAGAGCCTCAAGTGCGCTTCTTCGGAAAAGAAGGTGATGAAACCCTAACAAGAGTGGTTTGGGGTTTCGAAGGAATCGATCTTGAAAGAATCATGACATACATGAAATCATAATACAAGGCAATAGAACGTTAGATGCTTAAGATGAGGTTGCATGTGGTTTATGGCCATGCAAGCCAGGAGTAAAGGACGAATCCCAGTAACCCAGTGTATCGATATGGAGGACAAAAGAATCCCTGAGAGGGAATGAGATCTCAATGGATGTTGTGATAAGTCTTCCCTGGATCGAGGAAGGTCGAGATACAATATGGGTTATGGTAGATCGCCTTACCTAGATGACATAAGAAAGAAAGAGTTCTGTGAAGGGACAGATCTAGTTAAACTATCCATGAGAGAGATGGTTCGACTACACCATGAAGCGAGTTCAAAGGTTCTTGAGTTTGACCTAAAGGTTCCCTTCCAAAGGATGGAAGTAGGTGCATGAAGGACTCGATGTTAGTATAGTTTATCACCCCTAACTATGGTTAGTATGATCCAGACTAAAGGGTCTGATGAGAGCATATGAGCTCGTTCAAGGTGATAGCTAGAGACAATACTTGTCCTATGAAAGATGTGATGATGACCACCATAGCCAGTATCGGGTTTTATAAGAAGCTCTGTAAGGGAGGTTGTGTCGGTCACCACTTCAGTAAGGTGATGTTGGTGAAAAGGACCACATGATGGTTAGAAAAGGACCACAGTGCGTGTAGATGAAGTCACTTTGATTGCGCAAGGGCTGAAAGAAGCCTAGAGACGATAAGAGTCATGAGCAGATGCAAAGTAGACTGACATACAAGTTACTGTGGGAGAAAATGTGACATGAAAATCCGACCCCTCTAAGTTATATCTAAGAGAGCTGAGTCCCCGATACATGGGTCCATTAGAGATGGATGGGTGGAGAAGGTTAGGTTTGACCCTACCCCTCAGGATAAAGTAATGTGAGATGTTTCCCAGGTGTCTAATTTAGAGCACTATGTGAGGTACCCGACCATGTGCTAAGCAATGAACCTAGTGAGCCCCAAGGGAGGCTGAAATGGCCTGAGTCACCTGTGTAGTTTATAGACGCCAGGATGAAAGAACTCAGAGGAAAGAATATGTGATGATCAAGGTTCATTGAAAATGCCATGGGTACGGTAAAGCCACATAGGGGCCAATGGTGGACATGGAAAAGTCTTATCCTGAATTGTTTGTTTGCTTGCTTGAATTTTGAGGACAAAATTCCAATAAGAGGGGAAGGATGTTATAACCCCAATTTTTGGGTTCATTTGGTGAGAAATGAAATTTCTCATATCAAAGATAATTGAATGAAGAATGGTATATTTTGTTTTGAGTACATGGATTTTGTTTACAATAGCCTTGATATATGTGTTGTGGGCTTTATTGGCTATTGGGCCCAATAACAAGGAAATAACAAAGAAAATTCAATTAGTAATGAATAATTGAATATTTGAGGAAAGAATAATGTGGAAACCTCTAGAAGGCACATCCAAAGAAGATTTCGTGCTTCTTGGGATCCTTGGGTTCCAAGGAGTCCAAATTTGCATAGAGAAGACAATAAGAAAAGAAAGGTTTAATTAAGTGCTTCTTTATCGAGAAATAAATTGAAAATAATGGTAATATGTGGAAAATAAGTAAAAGAGGTATAAATGAGATTTCTTGGGGAAATTTCGTATCCATGAGATTTTTAATATTAAAAAGAATGACAATGAGGAAAATAAAAGAGAAATAAAAAGAAATCCTCAAAAAGGAATATTTAAATGAGAAATAAACAAGATAATGTGAAATAAGGCATAAAGATGCATCTAGAAGGATAATAAATATCCTTGGAAAAGGATTTTGAAATAATGAAGTGTCTTGGGATCCAAGGAGTCCCAATAAAGAGGAAAGAAAGAGAAAATACTAAAAAGGCAAAATAAGAGGATAATGTGTTGCTTTATTAATGAATTATGTGGTATTAATTAAAAGGATGATATTTTCTAATAAAAGGGAATATAAATTCGTGGCCAATGAATTAAAGGGCAAGTCTAATGATGATAAGAGGAAGGATTTTAGAAATCCTAATATTTATAGAAAAAGGTATATCAAAAGATAAAGAGGAAGAAAGAGAGAGTATATTACTTCTTATGGGAGGAATATGTTTCCTTTTCATATAGGGGCTTGCTTCCTCTGGAATCTCGTGAATAAGCTATCTAAGCCCTATCTATCTCTCCTATATAAGGGGTACGACCCTGGGCCAAGCCCAGAGGATCCCCTACATCGTTTTCCTCCATTGCTTACATCTTCAACCCTAACCCGAGTAGCGCCTTGAGCATGGTGCAAAGAGAGGGAAACAGAAGGGTACGATGAAGTCTTGGTGTTCTACGGAGTCAGGGAGAGGCGTGGCCATCAAATCCGTGCCCTAGGGCGGGTGTGGTAGAAGCGCCTAGGCTGCAGCAACAGCTGCAAGCGCTTGGCCTAGCGAGCAAGAGAACGGCCGCACTGGCTGCAACTAGGCAGTGCCCCAGGTGCGCAAGGGGGTGGCAGATGTAGGGTTGAAGTCGGGATGAGTTTCAAGGTCCATGGGCGCAAGGAAAGCCCCACGCAGGGCTGCTGTCGGCGTCCAGGGAGGGCTGGCCGGAGCTTGAAGACGACCAGGGCAGACTGGACGGTTCTACCCTCCGCGTGACAATGGACGGAGTTCTTAAGTGGAGGGCAAAATAGGAAATTGGTTATGTTTCCTGAACTAAGGGCAACGTATTGCATGGATCAAGCGACGTGGCACTTCCCTATTGGCCGAAAGTAAGTAATTTTGTTAAAATCGTAACGTTTTAATGGTAACTCCGTTTAGGACAAGTTATATATGTATTTTGATCATAAAAATGCAAGGAAATCAGTAAAAATAGTTTTATAGCCTGATTCCTTATGCAATTCGAAAAGTAATGAAAGATATCAACTTTAATGTATTAATATTTAAACAACCCTATTTTGGTATGATTAAAGTGATTAGTAGGGTTTAATAGATGATTAAAGTTTGTATTAGCCTGTTAATGATAAAAAGGATGGTTTGGATCTAAAAGGATGATCTTTATACATAATTAGTTTAATTTAGGGTTTCATATACCTAAGTTTGCATTAATGGAGTTAGAAATCCTAATTTGGGAAAATATGCCTTTTAATGGTTTTAATTGTGCAAATCCATGAATAGGATAGAGTTATGATATTCTAAATCCAGTTTGAATATAAAAGTTCCTAATTATGGATAAAACCCAAAATGTAGTAATTAGGGTTTTCTCATGAATAAAAGGTAAGAGTTATGACAAATAAGTTCATATGTTAATTAGACCCTAATGAACTTGGAAATTGATGATTGATACGGATAATGATCTCGTTATGGATTAAAAGGATAAAATAGTAGCTTTAATGAAAATATGAAAATAGGATTATATTTTGGTTAAGATAACTTTAATATTGAAGAATAGATGAGATAATTAGGGTTTGTGAGTAATGGCATAAATATAGAGTTTAATATGGTAAAGGATGAAGGAAAACCCTAAATGCAAAATGAAACCTTAAAATGGATACAAAAACCTTAGGAAGCGATTTCAAGTTGAATAGAAAGAATCTTGATAAAGTGTGTAGTAAATGGAATACATGTGTTTTTCAGGATTCTTGAATATGTGGTTGGATTACTTCCTTGGATTGCTTTCTTGGTTGGAATTGATATTAGCCTGAGAAATCTACTGGACAAGTATGTGGTTACTTATGGTTAACCGCTTATGTTTCCCGATGTTTCCCGAATGTTTAATCGCATTGAATGCAACTAAACAGTTTGGATGTTTATTTCTGTCATGCAAAGTATAAAGTGACTATGACTATCACTTAATGTATATGCCTTCTAGCTCAATCCTTGATTCCCTTTGTGTTGTAATGGATGACCTGATAAAAGACTACCTAGAGGGTAGGTACATCAGGTCATGAATGACTTTGACTACCTAGAGGGTAGGGTCATGAATGACTTTGACTGCCTAGAGGGTAGGGTCATGAAAGACTTTGGATGCCTAGAGGGCAGGTCCATCAAGTCACCTTATAGAGGTACCATATAAGTCCTTACAGGGACAACACAGAGTTGTGGATAGGTATGGATTGAGTAGTTTGGCTTAGAACGTAATCTTGTTTGTTAAATGATTAATTGAATGATTACATGGTTATCATAGTTGCATGATTATCTATTTTCCCCACATACCAGCTTCGGCGGACCGACATTTTGTTTGTCGGCGTTTTAGGTACAATGAACAGAACAAACAGTAAAGTGGCACATGTGATACTAAAGAGAATTAAAGTACAAAGGAGGATTAGATAGATTAGTATCGGTGTGGGTAGAAGTTTAGAGATCCAAGTTTTCAAAAGGTATGTAAAGAAAATTTTTATTACCATTTTCAGTATAGTCTGTTAAAATTTGATAATTATTTATGGTTATATGTCGAACCTTTGATCTGGGATTAATGGATGTGGCTCAACCTCTTGGTCTCCCTTAATTGGGGGTTATCGAGAGGTGGGGTCTTAACAAGTGCTTTTAGGGTTTGTTGACCTAAAAGGAGTAAAATTGGAAAATAGAACCAAGAAACCTTAAGGAAACCCTAATTGGACTTAGAAACCTTAGAATGGAATCCCAAGTCAATAAAAGATGATTAGGTGAGATTGTAACAATTAGGTATTATACATATTTTTCAGGATCAAGATTTGCTTGATCGGTTGCTTGACTTGGTTGATTGGACTTCTTGATTGGATTAGTTGTCTTGCTTGGTTTTAGGATTCCTAATCAGGTATGTGGTTACGCTTATGGCTAATCACTCTAGTTTCATAGTGATTTCTGATGTTTTACTGGTTGCTTGAAATTAAATGCTTGGTTGACTTTTATTTCATGCAACTATAAAGTGAATGTGGCTATCACCATAATATATGTGCATGACTAGCTCAGTTCCTAGTCCTCCTCTGTAGTTTTGAGTACTTGTGAGAGATGTATGACCTAGTTATTGGTCTACCCTTGGGGTAGGATCATCATGTTATCATGAGTCGATGTTTGGTCTACCTTTGGGTAGGATCATACGACTATACAACTCTATGTCTTGGTCTACCTGTAGGGTATGATCAAAAGGGGCTATTTGGGATGTACCATATGAGAAAGGTAGTATCCATATCCACTATAGGGATAGCATAGAGGCAGGGATATGTTAGGATTGAGTAGTTATGTGTAAGATGTAATGTTTAATCTGTTAATCAATAATTTGGTTGCAATATGTTGTTATAAATAGATGGAAGATTTTAGTTCCCCCGCATACTAGTATAATTCATTATACTGGCCAACATTTTGTTTGTTGGCATTTAGGTCACATGCAGTTATATGTTTATCAAAAAGTGGATAATCATTTAAAGTGACATTGAAAGAATAAAGTTAAATAAAGATTGGAGGTTTATAGATAGATAGTTTCCTATATGGAGTAAAGTTCCTCAAATCCTATATTTTGCAAGGTATGTGAAAAGAATTTTTTTATCCTGTTTTAAGCTTAGTTGTAGTAGAATTTATTAATTATTTTTTATTATTTGCAAAACCATATGATCATGTTTTGGGATAATGTCTCTAGCTTCTTGGTCTTCTTTATTGGGGGTTATCGATGGGTAGGGTCATTACAAAAAGGGTATCTAACTTATATATTTTTGCCTCAAATCTTTCTCACACTTAGATAAAGTCATTAAGGACTTTCCTTCAAAAATTGGGATTAAAAGGATTAAAAAAGTGAGAGATGTGGAATTTAGAAATTTTCCTAAAGTGTACATGATTATAGGAATATGATATAAATATCACGAGTATTAATTGAACTGGGAAACTAGGGCCTGACCCCTTTGATGTCATGCTCATTCTCAACCCTAGATCGTGAATCCAATGGCTAGGAGATTATCTACTTCCTTCAGCTGATTAGGAAACTAGGAACAGTACGGTTCCCTATTCCTTCTCGACTTTCTTCTCTCCCTAATTCACTAAAACTCCTAGAAACCATCCCAATGTGATTAGGAAGCAAATTTGTGCCTATTTATCCTAGGTTTGACCCCCTTTTGAAGTCTATACAAGAATCCCCTAATCCTCAGGCCCCTCTCCGGCCACCCTCCATAGACCAAGGCTATATAAATAGATTGAGACCCCATACAAGGATGCTTTTCACTCTAAAAGACTTCACCAAACTTCTAGATACTCTCCCTGCCATCAATTTGTCTGCTAGCCCCTCCTTCACCTGTGACCTTCCCAGGACCCTGCCATAGAACCCCTTCATCATTCTCCCTATCCCAAGCATCTGGAAGTAATTGGAGATCGTCGTCGAGTCTGGTAGATTGTGAATAAGGGCTTGGTGCCTTTGCTTGCTGATCGGGAGGACTAAAGCTAGGAGTCAATGTCGAGGTTGACTGTGCCAGACTGCCACTCACGTAGGAGGAATCAAGATGAGGTTGAAGATGAAGACTGGCAGAATTACCAGTATGCCCTTGACTCGTACGCAGGAAGTTAAGGGCCCTTTCATCTTTTAGGTTTTCTATAAAGAGCCACTCATGTGGATAGCCTAGCTGAGGTAGCTATGAGCCATTGGTTGTGCCGAGCTTGCATGGCCAAATAAGGTGATTGTATTTTTTCTAATGTGGCTTGCTCCCATTGGTCAATTAATGATAATCTTGTAAAAATTATAATAATTACTAGGATAATTAGATTAAGATGAGTTATATATGAAAATTGATCAGAAGAATGCAATGAATTCAATAAAAATAGTTCCAAGACATAATTCTACTTATACTTCTAAAAGTGCCTAAAGTTGTTAACTTTAGTATGTTAAACATATAAAAATCCTAATTCCTTAGTTTTAATGATCATAATATATTTAAATGATCTTAATAGTAAAAGTATAACCTATTTGGATAAATAGATAATCTTGGATCTAATTCAAGATGAATAACTAATATGTTATCAAAATTAGGGTTTTAGTTGATATATGGAATGCAATTTGATAGGTTGAATGTTATGAACAGGGTGTTTAGGTTTTTCAAACCCCAAGGACGTGATTAGGGTTTATTGAACCTAGGAAGAGAAATTTGATCTCCTCTAAGTGCAAGGTAAGTGATGCATGCTAATTGAACATAGTTATTGTTTGGCTTTATGTATGCATATATGCAATGAATGTAATGAATGTTTTATCGATTTGAATTGCTTAAAGTCAATGAACTTGTGATGAATTGAATGTTATGTTTTTACTGTTCATATTATTGCATTACCTTCATGAACATTAAGAGTAAATTCAAATTTAAGTTTTAAGAGCAAAGAAAGAGTTATTTTAAGAGAAAGATAATGATAAAAGTAAACTTATATAAGTTCCTCATTAAGAGGTTCCTCAGAGCAAACTTTAATAGGCACTTCAGTGCAACCCAAGAGGCACTTTGGTGCATAGGAGAAGAGGCACTTTGGTGCATAAGAGAAGATGAAATTTAGTGTAACCCAAGAGGCACTTTGGTGCATAAGAGAAGAGGCACTTATGTGCAACCTGAGGATCCTTATATAAGTCAAGATAAAAGACAAAATTTAAAAGCAATTTTGTCCATTTTTATGTTTAATGTTCAAAGTTTATTTCTAGTTTACATGCTTCCTTTAAATTATAATATGTTCAATTCCACTTACCATAGGTTTTATGAATGGTCGGGGGTGTGATGTCCGCAGGTAAGGAGAAAGCTTAGGAGGAAGAAGCTTTTTGACATGCAAGGAACATCTCAATGATTCTTTAAGAAGAAAAGACCTAGTGGGTGCCTTTTACCAAGCTGATCCAAAGTTTATATAGCATTTACATTATGTTTAGTCTTGTTATTAAAGTAGATTAGATGAACTTGATGTAGTTTTCTTTTGCCCAAACTATGTATGAATATGATTTCAATCAATGCAAAGTGTTTCATTTGCTTTAAATTGCAAAAAATATCATCTTATGACACCTCCTTGAGTAAAGTGCTTCCGCTTAGTGATTTATACATGTGATGAAAAGTGAGGTGTTACAATATGGTAATAGAGCAATTTGGTAAATGGCCACTAGTCAAGTATGATTCACATAGTCACCCTAGAATGAAGATATGAGATTAAGGAAGAGGAAAGGACTCAAAGGAAGAGTACCAAACCCTAAGATAACAAGAGTTTTCACCCTAGAGTGTGTGTGTATACATATATATATATATATATATATATATATATATGGGATAGTGTATATCTATTTTAGATCTTAGGTATTGACCTAATCTTAACTAGTGGCATATCCTCTCTTATCTTAATGGTTGGTGCACACCATGTGAGGAATGTAGAGGGATGTCATAAGCAGTAGACTTATTGTGCATCTTTCCCCTTCATAATAGTATGTGTAGTATGGAACATGTGTACTATTAGGTTTGTGAAGGGTAGCATAATAGTATCTATCATCGTTGCATATGTTCCTAATCAACACCTACCTGAGGATCTCAAAAATATGGGCAATACAAAAGACCTAAAATAGGTTTTCATCTTCACCTAATGTTAGAAAGTCATGCCCTAGGTATAGTTAGGAGTTTGTTTCTTAACCCTAAGTATAAGTTGAGAAGATGAGGAGCAAAGGAATAGTTAATTCATGTTCACATGAACATAATGAATTTATATGTCTTATGATACATAATTATTTTATGCAAAATTGTGAACATAAATGAACCTTGAAATATTGTATATCATTAAATGAAAAGGTCAAAAAACCCTAAGGTGGGTAGTATCCTAAGGGAAATTTCGAGGTTGAAATTTATTTAAGGTGGGTAGAATTGTAACATCCCAATTTTTTAAGAGTAATTTAAAACTTAGGATGTATTTTTTCTTAAATAAAAATAGTTGAGGGTCTTAATGCAAAAGGACCACAAATTAAATTTCTTAAAATATAATGAAGTGAGAAGAGCAAAATAACTCAAAATACATTTTTTTTCATATGGGTATCATGTGTCACAATTAACTCAAAGATATAAATGTTGATTTCCGTCTCTATATCCTATCCTTGAAAACGTTTAAAAGAAATGAAAGAGCGAGAGGAAAGAATTGGAATTCGAAAAATATAAATCTAAAATAGACTGCTTGCACAAAAAGTTTTACCTTTTTCCTTTTATAGTCTTCATATAAGGAGAAAGTACAATTACTCTCTTTTTCTCTCTCTTCCATGAAAGTTGCTCAAGAAGGGCATAAATATATATGAATGGTTAATAAGTTATCATATCAAATTTTGGCTTCAGGATTTACAAAGAAAGTCTTTTTCACAATATCTAATCAATTAATGCATTGAAGTTAAAGTTAGTTGATTAATAAAGAATTGTGTGGAAATTTCTAGAAAAGGTATGTTGAGGGTAACATTGGGAATGATTCGACCCTAACTTGCACCCAAGAAAAATATACACCTAAATAAGGTTGATTGCCAAGTTTGGATGGAAAAGGAGGTTAATTGATGTCTTAAAAAAACAAATAAGTTCATTTATTACGGGGCAAGAAAAGGGTATCTAACTTTTGTATATTCATCTCAAACCTTTCTCATACTTAGATAAACTCATTAAGGACTATCCTTCAAAATGTGGGATTAAAAGGATTGACATAGTGAGGGATATGTAATTTAGAAATTTTTATAAAGTGTACATCATTATAGGAATATGATTTAAATGTCGCGAGTATTAATCAAACTATGAAGCTAAGGCTCAACCCCTTTGATGTCGTGCTCATTCTCAACCCTAGATCATGAATCCAATGGCTAGGAGATTATCTCCTTCCTTTGACTGATTAGGAAACTAGGAACAATATGGGTCCCTATTCCTTCTTGACTTTCTTCTCTCCCTGATTCACTAAAACTCCAAGAAACCATTCCAATGTGATTAGGAAGCAAATATGTGCCTATTTATCCTAGGTTTGAACCCCTTTGGAAGGCTATGTAAGAATCCCCTAATCCTTTGGCCCCTCGCCGCCACCCTCCATATCCTAAGGCTATATAAATGACTAGAGACCCCATGCAAGGATGCTTTTCACTCCTCGACTTCCAAATTCTTTCTCTACCACCAATTCATCTACTAGCCCCTCCTTCACCCGTGACCTTCTTAGGACCCCGTCGGTGATCCCGTTCGTCGTTCTCCCTGTCCTGAGCACCTATAAGAAATTGGAAATTGCCATCGAGTCCGGTAGGTTGTGGATAAGGGCTTGGTGCCTTTGCTTTCCATCTGGAGGACTGAAGCTAGGAGTCAACGTCAAGGTTGACTGTGCCAGACTATCTCTCGCAAAGGAGGAATCAAGTCGAGGTTGAAGATGAAGACCGACGAAATTACCAATCTGTCCTCAACTCGTACACAAGAAATTAATGGCCCTTTCATGTTTTAGGTCATTTATCAAGAGCCGCTCACATGGACAGCCTAGCTGAGGCAGCTGCGAGCCATTCGCTGCACTGAGCCTGCATGGACAAATAAGGTAATTGTATTTTTTCTTCTGTGGCTTGTTCCCATTGGTCAATTAATGATAACCTTTCAAAAATTATGGTAAAAACTAGGATAATCAGATTAAGATGAGTTATATATGAAAATTGATCAGAAGAATGGAAGGAATTCAATAAAAATAGTTCCAAGACATAGGTCTACTTCTAATTTTAAAACTACCTAAAGTTTCTAACTTTAGTATGTTAAATGTAAAAAACCCTAATTCCTTAGTTTTAATTATCATAATATATTTAAATGATCTTGATAGTATAGTCTAACCTATTTGGCTAAAAAGATCATATTGGATCTAATTTACGATTAATAATTCATATGTTATCAAAATTAGTATTTTAGGTGATATATGGCATACAATTTGATACATTGAATGTTATGAACAAGGTGTTTAGGGTTTTCAAACCCCAAGGACATGATTACTGTTTACTAAACCTAGGAAGAGATCTCCCTTAAGTGTAAGGTAAGTATTCCATGCTAATTGAACATAGTTATTTTTTGGCTGTATGTATGTATGTATAGGATTAAGAGAGAAATATTTCTGCCCCCCCTCTACCATGCCCGTGGCAGAGGTCGAATGCCCAGGAGGGTGGTAAATCAAGGCAGCAACTGGGATTCGAACTCGGGTCCCTTCATGAGGAGACACCGTGCTTGACCACTTGAGCCACTCCTTGTCGGTTGTATGTATGTATGTATGTATCGGAATTGGGTAAATTTTATTCCGAAGACCCTAACAAAGTTAGGTCCAAGTACATAGTAGCCCACCTATGCTACTATACTCTTTACAAGAAAGCAAACTTGTAAACAAATTGAAACTGGACTCACTCCCTATACATTGAGTCTACTTTTGTAAGCTTTACAAATCTTTTTACTAATTGATTCTAAACTTTTCCTTTTGGAATTGTGCTTTCTTTCATTCCTTTCCTTCCAAGTATGGAAGACAGTGGCTGAGTAGAGAAGGAGTAATTTTTTCTTCTCTGTCTAGTATCCTTTCCCAAAAGCATAATCATCTCATTTGGTTTCTGAAGCTGTATGAGAGTTGATTCAGTGTTGATGCTAACCGAGCTCCATAGATCCTTGATAAAAGGGCATGTTTTGAAAAGGTGTTCATGTGATTCAGTTCCATCACAGAAGTAGCACTTGTTGATTGTTCCTGGATACCATTTCTCTAGTTTGTCCATTGTATCCAGTGAGTCATTCGCCACCCTAAACAGGCTCATAGACCATTTAGGGACTTCATACTTGGTCCAGATGTATTTAGTACAACTGCCTTCACCTCTGTTGCATATCAGATCCCAAGTGTCTCTGCTCAAGTCATTTTGTATCCAGATGCCTCTATGTATAATGAAGAGATGTTTAATTTGCTGCCAGATCATCATCATTATGTTGATCACCCTTGAGTATCCTTATCTGGTGTTTGGCACGAAGTCAATCCCTTTGGGGTATCTTCCCTTCATCCACCTCACCCAAGGAGAAACTCCATGGTTGTAAGCAAAGATTCTTTTGACAGTAGCCCAGTTGGCTATTTCATGTGGAGTTCTGAGACCCACTCCTCCTTCATCCTTCGGAAGATCCAATCTTGCATATTTCATTGGGTGGGTACCTCAGGCCCATATGAAATTCGAGATTGTCATCTCCATACGATCTAGAACAGCGTTTGGAATTTCCCCTTGTTGTACCCAGTAGATCAACAATCCTTAAATGGTTGTCTTGGTGAGAACAATTCTGCCTGCCATTGAGGTTTTGGTTATAGGCCAGCGAGCTATCATGTTTTCTAGCTTGTCTGTATAATCTATGAAATCTTTGATCTGCAGGTTGCCACCTGCCAGGGGAATCCCAGGTATTTCGTGGGCAAGGTACTACATTCGATCTCTAGAGCTTCTTCAATGGCATCTTTTAAATGTATGGAGTTGTCCGACATGAAAAGTTGAGACTTCTGTTGGTTGATGTGAAATCCAGTTTGCTTGCCGAACTTGAGGAGGATCGTTTTGAGGTTGGTTGAGTAGTGTGGTTTGGCTTCGAGGAACACGAGTACGTCATCAGCAAAAATTAGATGACTCCAGACTTTTATACCATGAACTGTGTAAGTTTTGATTTCTTTCTTTACTTCGGCTTCCTTCATCAGTTGGGTGAAGTACTCCATAAGGATCGTGAATAAGAGCGGTGATAGTGGATCTCTCTGTCGAAGGCCATTGGTGCTTTTGAAGATGCCATTTGGGGTGCCATTGACCAGAACTGAGAAGCTAGGAGTGCATACATATTGCTTGATTATATTTATCCAGTTGTCTCTGAATCCCAACTAATTCATAATCCACCGGAGCTTATCCCAGTGGACACTGTCAAAAGCTTTCGAGACATCTAGCTTTAGACCAATCTTCTTGTGTCCACACTTGACCCCGAAGTCTGCCATGAATTCTCCTACAAACAGTCCACAATCTGCTATACTTCTGCCCGTAATGAATGCACCCTGTTGCTCCGAGATGAGGATCGGGAGGACAACTTGCAGGTGATCCGCAAAAATTTTGGTTAGGATTTTATAATGGACATTGCAGCACGCAATTGGTCTATAATCAGCAAGTGACATGGTGGTTTTCTTCTTCGGTACAAGAACCAGGAAAGCGTGGTTTACTTGCCTTAGCATTTCTTCTCCATCCATGATCCATTTGATGCTCTTATATAGGTCGTCCTTGATTGTGTTCCAAGCTTCTCTGTAGAAGTGGGAATTAAATTTGTATGGGCCTGGGGATTTCTCCGTGCCTATGCTCCAGAGGGCTTCTTTGACTTCTTCTTCAGTAATAGACCTGCACAGGAAAGTGTTGTGAGTATTATTGAGTTTCACTCTCCATTTGAGATCTTCTTCTTCCTCCAGTTGATCGTTTAAGGGTTTATTGTAGAGGTTTGTATAGAAATCAGTAGCTTGAATTTCAAGGTCCCGCTGGCTGTTCACCATATCTCCTTTTGGTGTGACTAATTCAGTGATGGCATTTTGAGCTTCCCTTTTCCTCATAGCATTGTGATATAAGCTGGTGTTACGATCCCCATCTGAGATCCATCTTTGTCTACTTCTCTGCTAGGTGAACTTTTCTTCAGCAGTTTTAAGATCTTCCATCATCATTTTAAGACTTAGCTCTTCTTCGATTAGGTTGTAGTTTAGAGGCTCAGTCAAAAGCAGGCTTCTTACTCTGATTAAGTCCTTTCTTGTACCTTCCAGCAAATTTGGATTATTAACAGATTCCTTGGACCAGACCTTCAGTTTCTGTTTAAGATACATAAGCTTCTTAGCAAAGATGAACATCGGGTTACCTTCGACCTTTATTTTCCAGGCTTCTTCTAGGATCTCATTGTACCCCTTCCATGAAGTCCAGAAATTCATGAATCTGAAAGGACGACGTTTCCTTTCCTTTTCATTTAGTTGCATTATGAGTGGAGCATGGTCGCTGATGTCGACACTGGCTACTTTGATTTGAACAGTTGATAGTTGGTTGAGCCAAGTTGGGCTAACTAGAGCTCTGTCTAATTTACTTGCAATGTGTTTCTCTGGTTTGCCTTCATTGTTCCATGTGAAAACTTCTTCTCCAGTCATAGGTAGCTCGCATAACTCAGCTATATTGATTGCATATTTGAAGGATTTAATAATTGCTTCATCAACAAGACGACCTCCTTTCTTTTCCTCTTGGAGTCTGACATTGTTAAAATCCCCCATTAGAATCCAAGGATCGTTAATGGTCTTAGATAGATTGATAATGTCCCTCCATAAGCTCTGTCTTTGGTTGTGGTGGTTGAAAGCATAAATTGCAGAGAAAACCATCTTCAGACCTCCTTTGTTAGTGCATTGAGCAGTAATCATCTGATCTGACTTTTTGTGAATATGGACCTCCCATATATTTGGATTCCATCCAAGACATATTCGTCCTAGATCAACTTCCTCTAGGTTATTTACATGGGACCAACCCCTCGGAAAGATGGTGTCAGTATATTTAGAGTTGCATCTCTTTATTTTTGTTTCAATAATTACTGCTAAAGAGGCTCCACTAGAGCTAATCCAGTTCCTAACCTCCCTTCTTTTTGTGATCTCGTTGATGCCTTTGACGTTCCAGGTAAGAACAAACATTTAAGTCTTCTTGTTGTTCCTGGTTCGCCTTGTGGGCTCCTTTTCTTTTCCCTTCTCACCTCCTTTAGACTTCAATTGGCTTCCTTTTTCCTTTAGTGGGGTTTGTGGGACTTTCTCTTTCTCCAGAGATTCTATTATTTCTTGCTCTTCATGATTTGAGTCACTTAGCACACTGTATGGGTTGGAATCGGGGTTTAGGATTTCTCCTTCCTCCATCTCCTTGTCGGTCTCTTTGTTTGTTGCAGTGGGTTGTTTCTCCTTCCAGACTTTCTTGTGTATTTGAAATCCATCACTGGTCACCTTGTCCTCCTTGCTTTCCTTCTCGGTTCTAGGACAATCATCAGTTCCGTGGCCAAATGCACAACAGTGTGTGCACTTTTTTGGTAAGTATTCATATTTTATAGAGAAGGATATCTCTTCTTTGCCTGGTATGTTCACCCAGACCTTGTATGGGGTGTCTTCTTCTGCTTCGATCTCTACCATAACTCTTGCTTCGTCTGCACCCGATGTCTCCATAGATCTTGTCTCCACGTGCAAGACCTTCCCCACTCCTGAGGCAACCGTTCTTGTAGCCTTTCTTGTCCATGTCTTCCCATTTGAGGGGATTCTAATCCATATAGGGATCGTGTCCATGTCTTCATTTACTAGGTCATCACCATAAAGGTAGTGCTTAGTGACGACGAGATCGCCATCAAACTAGCATGGGCCGCTGTTCAGACAAGTTTTCTTATCATCTGTATTGGAGAACCGGATCAAGAAGAATCCATTTTCCTTTCACAGAAGATCAAAGTCTCCTTTAGGGTTCCATACCCTGCGAATCCAAGCTTGAAGGTGTGGATAAAAAGGCCTTTTACCCATGACGTAAATAGATACAGAGAATTCCCAAATGTCTTTCATACATCTGTATTCTTCTGCGTCTAAATCTACGATCACTTTGCCATCCTTCTTCTTTAGCTTGGGGAAACTCAAGGTTTCCTTCTCTTGTGCAGGGGTTCTCTTCACGACGTCGATCCAAAGTTTCCTCTATTTGTCATCGTTCTTCTCAGGGTTATCGAGGGTAGGGTTTTTTGGTGGTTGGGATGTGGATGAGGTATTGGGAGGGGTGTTTGGTGGGGTGGATGGGATGGCCTGCCTCGAAGAGGATGCCATGGCCGCTGGTCCTTCTCAAGATTGCCCTGGCTGTCGCCAGAGAAACCCTAGGAGACGGAGGGGGTGGGCGATCATGTATGTATGTATGTATGTATGTATGTATGTATGTATGTATGTATGTATGTATGTATGTATCAAAAATTGGTAAATATACTCCCGAACCCATAAATGGGTACAAAGTTACAAGTCGCATTCTTACATATGACTTACATAGAAGAGAAATGGGCCTAAAGAAGGTCCCAATTCCTAAGAATAACACTAGACCGTGAGTCAAAATTACTCTTATAGAATGAGTATACATTCTTAAGTTCCTTCTCTAGAGTAAGGAAGATTCCTAACTCATCCTTCTTCTTGTTCCCAAGCCACCTAGAGTTTCTTTCACGCCACACTAGGTGAGTGCAGGCTGAAATAATCCATAAGTTGAGGGTTTTCACAGCTTTAGGGAGGGCTTGTACTTCATTCATTGATTCTACAAGACTCATGGAACCAGTCTTGTTCAGCTTGAGACGAGATCTGTAGGATAAGTATCTCCATGTTTTGCAGTCATTGTATGTATGTATGTATGTATGTATGTATGTATGTATGTATGTATGTATGTATGTATGTATGTATGTATGTATGTATGTATGTATGTATGTATGTATGTATGTATGTATGTATGTATGGGATAAAGAGATGCATTCTCTCCCCCTCTCCCACGCCCGTGACAGAGGCCGAACGTCCAGGAGGGTGGTAAACCAAGGCGGCAACTGGGATTCGAACCCGGGTCCCTTCGTGAGGGGACACCGTGCTTGACCACTTGAGCCACTCCTTGTCGGCGTATGTATGTATCGGAATTAGGTAAATTTTATTCTGAAACCCTCAAGCAAATAGCCTTTGGGAAAAAAATACAATGTAGTCCTTACCACTACATTACACATCTTTAAAACAAAGAACTTGTTTCTATCTATCTATACATTTGATGATGTTGTATAGAACTTTATTGATATTGCTTGCTAGACTCTCCATGTCCTTCTTCTTCGCATTATGCTTCATGTTGTTCCTCTCCTTCCAGATATGAAAATAGAAAGCCGATAGCACCAACTTCTCTATCCATTCTTTAGTGACGATCATCCTCTCCACTGAACATAGCTGCTTCGACTTGAGCTTTCTCTGCTTCCACATCATCTTCCAGATCTCTCCAGTGTATTTACATGATTCAAAGATGTGCTCCTTCGTCTCCTGCTCATCCTCACAAAGCAAGCAGGTATCATCCGTGCCTGGGTACCACTTTGCAACCTTGTCCATGGTAGCAAGTGAACTATGTACTATCCTGTAAACGCACATGTCCCACTTTGGAATACCATGGTCATACCAAATGAATCTTGATATATGTTGGATGTCCTTCAGTCGAACGAGCTCCCATAGCCTGTCCTGCTTCTCCTTCAAGGTACAGTCCCTTCTTTCGTCGTCTATGCTCTTGATATCCTGCCAAACCTCTGTCATCATGTTAATTACCCTTGAGTAACCTTCTCAGGTCCTTGGTTTGAAGTCCAAACCTTTTGGGTAAGGAGTCCTCATCCATTTCTCCCACAGGGAGTCATCCATTAGGTATTTGAAAACACGCTTAGTTGTACCCCAATCTGCTATGAATCTTGGAGTTTTCAGTCCTACTCCTCCTTCTTCCTTCGATCTCGCCAACCTGCTTTACTTCATTGGGTGGACTTTGTTAGCCCAGACAAAGTTCAAGATTGAATTTTCCATTCTGTCTAAGACCGCTCCCGGTATTTCACCCTGTTGAACCCAAAAGATCAACAACCCTTCAATCGCAGCTTTTGTCAGTGTGATTCTTCCTGCCATGGATGTTCTCACGATGGGCCACTTGCTTATCAATTCATCTAGCTTGTCTGAACACTCCACAAAGTCTGCTACTCTCAGGTTGCCTCCTGCCAACGGGAATCCAAGATATTTAGTGGGTAGCTTGCTTATTGTAATGCCCATTGTCGCCTCTACTCCCGCTGAACTCGTTTCACATTTCTTAGATAGGAAGAGTTGAGTCTTCTGTAGGTTTGTCTTCAAGCCAGTGTCCTCACCAAACTTTTCCAGTAGCTTCTTCAGTTGGGTCATATAAGCTTCCTTTGCTTGCAGAAACACCAAGACGTCATCAGCAAATATGAGGTGACTTAGAAATTTTGTATCGTGCACTGTGTATGTTGCTATCTTCTTCAACCTTTCTTCCCTATCCATTAACCTGGTGAAGTACTCCATTACTATGGTGAATAGTAATGGTGAGAGGGGATCTCCCTGTCTCAACCCATTGCCCCCTTTGAAAATGCCACACGGGGATCCATTTACAAGAACTGAAAAGCTTGTCGTGGTCACACACTGTTTCATCAGATTTATCCATTTTTCCTGGAACCCCATTTTAGACATGATCCACCATAGCGAGCTCCAGTTGACATTGTCATATGCCTTCGAGACATCCAACTTCAAGCAAGCCTTCTTGTGTCCCCTCATCACATTAAAGTCCAGAAGGAATTCCCCTGTAAGCAAAGCACAATCATTGATGCTCCGGTTGGATATAAAGGCCCCTTGATTGTCTAAAACTATCAACAGGAGCACCATCTTCAACCTCTCAGCCAATATCTTCGCTATCACCTTGTATTGGACATTACAGCATGCTATTGGTCTGAAGTCAGCTAGTGATGAGGTTGTTTTCTTCTTCGGAATCAATACCAAGAATACATGGTTGACCTGTCAGAGCATGCAGCCCCCCTCCATAAACCATTTAACAGAATTACATAGATCATCTTTGATTACCTCCCATGCCTCCCTGTAAAAATGTGAATTGAATCCATCCGGGCCTGGCGATTTGTCAGTACCTATGCTCCAGAGCGCTTTCTTCACTTCGTCTTCATTGGTTTGTCTACAGAGAATATTATTGTGAGTAGTTGTGAGCTTGTACCTCCATTGGATATCCTCCTCCTCCATATTCACTGCCTCCTCGTATCTTTTATTATAGAGTTTCTCATAGAACTGAGTCGCTTCCCTTCCCAAATCATCTTGATTGTTGAGGGTCCTGCCTTCTTCATCAATCAGTTCTGTAATCGTGTTGAGTGCTTCTCTATGCTTGACTGCATTATGATAGATTTTTGTGTTGCGATCACCATCTTGGATCCATTTTTGCCTACTCCTCTGCCACATGAAGCTTTCTTCTGCCTTTTTCAGATCTTCCAGGATGTGTTTGAGTTCCAGTTCTGAGTTGATAAGGTTTGCATTCAGCGGATCACTCAACAACTGATTTTTGACCTCCTTTAACTCTTTCTTGTTTACTTCAATCAGAATGGGAATGTTAACATGTTCCTTAGACCATCTCTTGATTGCTCCTTTCAAACGTTTGAGCTTGTTGGCGAAGATGTAGATTGGATTCCCTTCCATAGGTTCAGCCCAGTTCTGCGTTACCAACTCATTGTAACCCATCCACTTTGTCCAGAAATTAATGAATCGAAAAGGTCTATTACTCTTGGGTTTCTCTCTCATTTGCATTAGTAGAGGCGCATGATCACTAATGTCAGCAGGCATGGCCCTAGTGCAGGTGTTTCCGAACATCTCCAGCCATTTAGTATTGACTAGAGCTCGATCTAGCTTGGAAGTGATCCTTTTACCTGGTTTACCTTCATTGTTCCAAGTAAAAATATCCTCCCCTTACATAGGCAGTTTGCAGAGCTCAGCTTCATTAATTAGTTGATTAAAGGACTTTAGAACAGCCTCCGGAACCAGCCTTCCTCCCCTCTTCTCCTCTTGGAGTCTAGCATTGTTAAAATCCCCCATGATCAACCATGGGAGTTCTGTCCACTTTGCTTGTGCCATCAGTTCCTTCCAGAGGGACTGCCTCTACGAATGTAGGTTGAAAGCATATACAGCCGAGAAGAAGACCTTCAGTCCACCCTTGTTTGTGCAGATAGATGAGATGACCTGATCATCGTTAAACTCCGCCTCAACCTCCCATGCGTTCGGGTTCCAACCTAAACAGATCATGCCCAGCTCGACAGAATCATGGTTAGTAATGTGCTTCCAACCATTTGGGAAAATAGAAGGAACACTCCTAATATTCACTCTCTTTATCTTCATCTCCAGGATAGCCGCCATTGAAACACCACTGGACTTAATCTAGTTCCTCACCTCACGTCTCTTGTCTGGGTCACAAATGCCCTTGACATTCCACGTGAGTATGGACATGGATATCTAACGTTTGTTCCTGGTGCGCCTACCAGGCGCCTTCTCCTTCCCTTCTGTCGGGGTCTTCTCGTTTTCCTTCCCTTTATTCTGTCTTGCATCCTTCTGTGTTGAGTTAGGGTTCTTCTCAGTCTCCAAGATTTTATCAATATCTTCCTCCGTCTCGCTCAGAGCACCGAAAGAATTAGCATCCACTTCACCTTCTTCTTTATCATCTGATGTGCTAGCTTTCTCAGTAGAGCCAGTATTGTTGATCGGTTTTGCTCTCCATGTCTTCTTGGGTACTTGAAAGCCATCATCATCCCCTTTTGCAGGTTCAGTATCCTTCATCAATGGACACTCTTCATGGCCATGTCTGAAAACACAGCATGTTGAGCATCTTTTGGGAACAAACTCATATTTGATACTGAAGGGGATTGCTTCCTTTCCCGGAACATTGACCCACACCTTGTCAGGGTTGGTCTCCTCTGCTTCTATCTCGACTAGGACTCTGGCTTCATCGGTGCCTTCCGTCTCTGTAGCCCTCGTCTCCACGTGCAACACCTTGCCTACCCCTGAAGCCACCGTGCCTGTCACCTTCTCCGTCCACATCTTGCCATTAGAGGGGATGTGAATCCAGATAGGGACCGACGACACGTCTGTCTTCTCCAGGGTATCACCATACGTGTAGTGCTTCATTACAACCAGATGGCTATCAAACCATTGTGGACCACTGTTGAGGCATGCCTTCTTGTCTGCAGCATTGGAGAATCGGATTATGAAGAATCCCTTCTCTTTCGAGATCACATCGAAGTCGCCTCTTGGTCTCCAGACTCGCCTGATCCAGGCCAGTAGATGTGGGTAAAACGGACATTTGCCCATGACGTAGATTGAGACTGTGAACTCCCAGACGTCCTTCATACGCCCATATTCCTCCGCATCTAGATCTACCATCACTTTGTCGTCCTTCTTGGTAGGTTTAGGAAATTTCAGTCCCACACACTCCTTTTCCTGCGCCGGAGTTCGTTTCACGATCTCTGTCCAAGATCTCCTCTTCTCCTTTCCGGCGCCGCTCTCCTTTTTTGTTTTTAGGTTTTGGTTATTTGGTGGTGGTGGTGGTGGTGTGGCGGTGGGTGGATTGGTGGTTGGATTGATGGGGGTGGGGGTGAGGGCAGCAGCCGCCGCCATGGTCGCCGATCCTTCTCAGGATCGCCCAGGCAGTCGTCGGGAACCCTAAGAGAAGGAGAGGGTGTGTGGTATGTATGTATGTATGTATGCAATGAATGTAATGAATGTTTTATCTATTTCAATTGTTTAAAGTAAATGAATTTGTGATGAAATAAATGTTATGTTTTTACTATTCATAATATTAAACCACCTTCATAAACATTAAGAGTAAAGTCAAAGTTAATTTTCCAGAGCAAAGAAAGAGTTATTTTAATAGAAAAATAATGTTAAAAGTAAACTTATATAAGGTCCTCATTAAGAGGTTCCTCGGAGGAAACTTTAAGAGGCACTTCGGTGCATAAGATAAAAGGCGCTTCAGTGCATAAGAGAATAAGCACTTCCATGCATAAGAGAAGAGGAACTTATGTGAAACCCAAGGATCCTTATATAGGTCAAGATAAAAGACATAATTTACATGCAATTATATCCCTTTTTATGTTTAATGTTTAAAGTTTATTTCCAATTTACATGATTCCTTTAAATTATAATATGTTCAATTCCACTTACCATTAGTTTATGCATGGCTGGAGGCGTGATGCCCACAGGTTAGGAACAAAATTAGGAGGAAGAAGCTTTTTGACATTCAAGGAATAACTCACAGAATCTTCAACAAGAAAAGACCTAATGGGGTTCCTTTTACAAAACCAATCCAAAGTTTAGATAGCATTTAAATTATGTTTAGTCTTGTTATTAAAGTAGATTAGATGAACTTGATGTAGTTTTCTTTTGCCAAAACTATGTATGAATCTTATTTCAATCAATGCAAAGTGTTTCATTTACTTTAAATTGCAAAGAATAGCATCTTGTGACATCCCCTTGAGTAAAGTGCTTCTTCTCAGTGATTTATACATGTGATGAAAAGTGGGGTGTTACACATTGCCTAGTTGTTAGTTATTGCACATACTCTTCATTCCCTAACGTCCCTTCCTTTTGTTTTCTTCTACTGTAGGTGTTGCATTCATCCCACCCAGAGGTTGCACAACCTGAGGACCAGGAGATAGGTGGTGACATCTAGAACTAGTTGTTAAGGATTTCTGAGATGGAAAGGTTACTCAACACAGACTAATCTGATAATTTAATCTTTAATTTCTAGTTAGAAGCCTTCCATGGCTCTTTAGTTGAAATTTGTTGAGATTATCATGTAATAGTTAGATTTAAATTTCTGCTGCAACAAAACTATGTTCATGCTATCATTATGTTTAAAGAAATATTGTGAATCCCAATTACTTGAGTGGCTCTTATTTTTTGGGATATGATCTATTGGGGTATTTTACAATTATTTTCTTAAATTTAAGTAAGGATTGATCCCTCTTGGGCCCCATTCCTTACAATTTAACTCTCATTTGGATTTGAGTTGCTGAATAAACATATTGTTGTTTTACATTTAGATACCCATTTTGCCTTCCACAATATATTATATGACTGGATGAAAACAACACACATTCTACTTAATTATTGTTTCAATTTTTGAACCTTGGGATTTTGTTACTTTTACATTCATATTAATCGTATTCATTTTAGTGGTCAACTCATTATTGTATTTTTATTTGCCCTTCAGGTTTTCAAGAATATGACTACCGTATAGGCATCATACGGGACCTCTTTAAATCTTTGAGGTACGTTTTGGTAGTTTTGTGGTTTTGGTGGAAGATTTGGTGCCACTACCAAATTAACTGTTGCTTCTGGTGAACAATCAAGAATTTTTTTGTATTTGGAAAAGAATTTGAACTAAAGGTGTGTCACTTTCTCTCCCCATGACTTCTCTATTATTTGAGGTTCATGATCCATGCTAAAATTTGAACTACAAATTGTGGTTAAACCCAAATTGATGTTCGCAATGGTGTTTTTTGTAGTTTCCCTTGTTGCTTTGTGCTTGATCATCATCCAAGACTTTGATTTATTCTACTTTGTGCATAATGTGAGATTAAGAAATTTATCATCCAAATGATTGTTCTATGTTGTTGGTTTTTATTCAGTGGCCAAGATCCCAATGTGACACCCAATAGAGCTACTGCTATCCAATCACTGGTAAGTCATTGATTCAGCCCTATTTTAGGGCTTCATCTTGTGTCATTTTGCATTTCAATCCCATCTATACTTGTTAGATTACATGTTATTTCCCTCAATATGCATATTTTTTGTAAAATGCACTTATGGACATTATTTGCATGTTTTTCAGGCATTTGGACCATGTTTGATGGAAGAGAGAGAGAAGGAGTGATCCTAGGGTTTCTCTACCCTTGGAGAGGCCCAAAGTGAAGTCTGATGCTCCCTCAACCTACCCCTAGCTGCCAAAGACCCATAGAAGCAAAGATGTCCAAGGAAATCCCAAGAATCAAGCCCAAGTGTTGCAGCAGATAACACCACAGTCGTGCACTAAAAAATGGTCATGCAAGGGACAACCACCACGGTCGTGCCACATAGCACAGACATGCTACATAACTGAAGAACGGGTGTGGTGCAGCACCATGGCCACCTGCACCTTGCTCCCCACGACCGTACTACCCAACATGGCCATTCTACCCTTACCCCACCACGGTCGTGGTGACCACCATGGTCGTGCCAGTCTCAGTGCAAAAATGACCATCAACATGTGATTTGACATTTTAATTCACATGATCATTATACCCCACCACGACCATGCTCACCCCTACCTACCACGGTTGTGGGATCCACCACGGTCGTGCTACTCACAAAACCTAGTTACTTTTCCACTGCATTTCCCACTTTACCCCTACTTGACCAATTGCCTTCCCCCACACCTATATATAGGGGGGTGGCGGTTGTAGTTCTAGGTTAACTACCTTCCACCACCTCCTAGCTCCCCATTTTTTCCCCTTAGCCATTCCACTCCATTTCCACCTCCATTCCACTCCATTTCCACCACCAAAACACTAGTTCATCCTAGTTTGTACCCATAATCCCCTTCATTCCACACCCTTGCACCTTGGAGGAGAGAGGATGACGTCCTGCATCAGCTAGAGAGGAGGATTGCACCATATACACCGAGCTCCATGGCTTCTTCTACCTCTTTCTCCTTTCTTTTTATATTTTGCTTTGTTATGAGTAGCTATGCCCATTGGGTGGGTTGTTTGGAGTGTAAAATGTTACTTTGATACCATGTTGGGGGGAATGACATGTAAACTTTGTAATTCCATTTGCTAATGATTATGTTCTATTTGCATCTCATTCTCCATGAATTTCTTATTGATTTGTGTGTGAAATCACCTAGGAATTTAGGGAAATTGCTTATATATGTGAATTTTGGGATTTACCCCTAGGTCCAATTCTTGGATCCCTAGGCTGCCTCTCATCTTCCTATATCCTAATCAATCTCCCTAAGCCTAAGTGAGAGATATAAGTAGCTAGTTTAGGTGATTCTAGTGCAATTATCATGGAGCCTTCTCAAGGCTTGGGGTCCAAAGCCCTGATTTCACCTCCCCATTACTACCCTCGGCCCATTGCCCTAGGAGTGTCTAATCTAGAAACCTAGACTTGATTAGACTCTAATTAAATTAAACCTAATCCCTAACCCAATTGAGCCTCACAGGGGTAGTAGGGGGTGTTAGGGACTAGTTCCCCTATACACAACCTAGCATATCCATGGCCAGTTAGTAGCTTAGGTTAATTCATTAGACCCTAACTTGTTTTTTGGTTTGGATAATCTAAATGGAATCATAATGTTCATATGTAACCCTCCAACTTAAGTGATAAGTGCATCCCCTAAACATCCCACACCTTCATTAATTTCTCTAAAACCCTAGTTTTCATCTTGCTTAGCTAGTGTTAGCTTAGTTAGCTCTTTTCCTGCTTAGTTAGCTTCTTGCCCTATTTTTACCTTGTTCTTTCCAATTTATCTCTTTACTTGCTCTTGTGCTTTTCTTTTGCTTGCCTTAGTCTAAATTGCCTTTTCATACCTAGCTTAGTCTTTTCTTGCATACTTAGTCTTAATCTAGTCTAGGGTTAACTTAGATTTCATTCTTGCCTTTAATTGCTTTCTTTCTCACCTAGTTTAACAATCAAATCACCTTTAAACCCTTAACCCTAGTCTCCGCAGTAGGAACCCAACCAAACTAACCTAGCTCTAGTGCCCCCTTTTCTCCCTAAGGATCAACCCCTACGCTTTCCCTTCATGTATGCTACAATAGTATACCCCGTGCACTTGCGAGTGACCTATTTGGTATTGTGATCGACTGTGTAAGGGTTAATATAAAATTTGAAAGATCCACACGTGTGTTCGAGTCTCGTGGAGTGCATCTAGTCACCCCTTGTTGGCTAGTGTGTAGCCTTGGTGGGAATCACACCAAGCTTTTTGGCGTCGTTGCCGAGGAGAAGGCGCTCGGCCTAGCTAGTTAATTTTTCTTTGAATTTTCCTACTACCCTCATCATTGCTATTCTTTATTCATTATTCTTTGCATTCTTTGTGTATATTGGTTTGCTAACTTGTTCTCTTTTGTTTAGTTGTGCTTTTTGCATGTGACAAACCACTCAGGAGGAAACAAGATGGAAGATCAAAATGCACCCCACAAGGCGCTTCAAGACTACTTCATGCCTAGCAACTACAAATCGCCAATTGCTAGCAGTAGCAGGGTTGATCAAATGCCAGGGGAGCAATTCTGTATTCCTCCAGGTCTTCTTGGGCTCCTGCCCATCTTCTACGGCTCAGAGAGTGAGAACCCCTACAAGCACTTGGACTCCTTTCTTGAAGTATGCTCCACCTTCAGGACACCGACGGTTAGTGATGATACAATCCAGTTGACCGTGTTCTCTTTCTCCCTCAAAGATAGAGCTAAAGATTGGTATGACTCAAGAAGGGACATCATGAGTTGGGAAATAATGAAGAATGCCTTCTTGAGATAATTCTACTCTATAGCAAGGTTGATACAAATGTGGCATGTCGTGACAAGTTTTAGTTAAATTGGCAATGAGTAGTTTCATAATGCATGGGAGAGATTTAAGAAGCTTTTGAGAGAGTGCCCGCACCATGAGATCCCTTTGTGGCAGCTAGTTCAACCATTCTACTCTGGTTTGTCTTGAAAGGACCAAGACATAGTAGACTCTTCTTATGGAGGAGTTTTCATGGCTAGGCCACCTGAGGAGATATGGCCTTTGTTTGAGCAATTGGCTGAAGGAATAAGAATTCAAGCTTCTAGCATGATGAATGAAACAGGGTGTGCCTTTGGTGTGACACCTCCTACTCATGATTACTCAAGCCCGTAAGTGATGAAGATTCTTGGCGACATGGTGAGCTTCATGAATAACCAGGTGACAAATGTGCCTTGCCACCCGGTCAATTCTATTGAGTTCTATGGTAAGGAAAAGAAGACACCTCACTCCTATAGCTATCAAGAGCCACAAAGTCCAAAATATAGCTCAAGGTTTGAGGAAGAGGTTATCTCTAGATTGAAAATATTTGATGATGTTCAAAAATATGTTGCATGACTAGAAGAGAAAGTGGAGCAGCTATCTTCCATAATTGCTCTCTAAGAAGAAAAGTTGTCTTCAAAGCCCATCATGAGCTACCATGAAGCAAGTGGACCCATGCCCTCTTCTCAAGTTTTCTACAATCCACCTCCCATGCAAGTGCAGTTGATCTACCATTTCCAAGGTGATCCCAAGACTTATACTCTACCTCCCTCTCCATCACCACCATTTTCCCAACAATTCACCTTCCAACCTCAATTATCCCCTCCACCTCAATTTCAACCCCAAGTGTCACCTCCACCTCCTCCACAGCCACAACTAGCTCCCCCTCTCCACCATGAGCAAGGAAGTGTTGTAACAATTCTAAGGAGTGGGAAATCTCTTGAGCAGCCCACAAGTCAAAGAAAGGTTGACAAAGCAAAGCAAAAGCAGCTAAGTGGTGATACTGTGATTGAAATTGTCGAAGATGATTCAGTGATACATCCTGTTGATTTTGGGATACCATGTTCTCCACTCCATTCTCCATTTGTAGTTCACCATCCCTAGTGTTCCACCTCACATTGATGCAAGCAAGGAAAAAGCCAATGATCCTCCATTCATTGAAGCACTAGATGAGCCACCAGAAATGAAGAGGAGACAAAAGCACAATGTGGATATTCTTGAGGTGTTTCGCCAAGTGAAGGTGAACATTCCACCGTTGAATGTCATCCAGCAAATCCCATCATATGCCAAGTTCCTCAAGAACTGATGCACTGTGAAGAGAAGGTCAACGGGGAGGATACCAAAGAAAGTGAAGTTGACTGAACAAGTGAGCTCCATCATACCACATTCGATTCTCGTAAAGAGAAAAGACCCAGGAGCCCCACTCATACCTAGTTACATAGGGGGACATCACATAGATAGGTCCTTACTTGATTTGGTATCTAGTATGAATTTGATGCCATGCAATGCCTATGTTGACCTGGGTTTAGGGAGGTTGAAGTCGACACATTGCACTCTCCAATTGGCAGATAGATCCATAAAAGTGCCTAGGGGAAGAGTGGATGATGTCTTGGTGATGATAGATAAAGAGAAAGGTGTTACCGGCAAATTTCATCGTACTTGATAGGGAGCCGGAGGATAGGAAGATTCCCATCATCTTGGGAAGGTCGTTCTTATCTACAGTTGATGCCAAGATTCATGTATGCAGCGACACCATGAAAGTTTCATTCATGGGCATGAAGATCAAGATCAACATGTACAAAACCCCAACCTGGCAGGTCCGAGATAGGGATATTGGACATGATCACTTCACAAGTCTGAATGATCATTTAAGAAAAAAAGATCAAGATAGAATAGTTAATGATGATTATTGTGATCAAAGGGATGAGGAAAACAGATTGAGTGCAAATGAGGGATGCATTTTTTGCAAGAATGGGCACATGAGGATACTAAATGGATGATCTGCTAAAGAATCGCCAAGAATCCAAGCTGAAGGCAAGAAACTCAGTGCTTGTGGGAGGCAACCGACCGAGGTTTGGGAATTTTTCACCTAACCTTCCATTTTTGGTACTTTTGCTTTGTTTTTATACTTTTCCAAGAAAACACACACACTTGTTTTTAATAGTTTTTGTTTAGTTTTAAGATGTGCAGATGAAAATAGAGTGAAATGAGAAAAATTAGATGAGACGTTGGCAAAGTGACCCATGAAAAATCATTTTGGATCAAAAGTTTGAGTGTTTGATGTTCTTCAAGTTGAGAATAGCAGCTACAGATACCAACACAGTCGTGGTGATCCACCACGGTCGTGTGAATTAAATCCACAAGTGATCATAGGGAACAGGACCAAAGTTTGAGAAAACATTTTGACAAGGGATGCACCATGGCCGTGTAAGGCAGCACAGCTGTTCCACGCAACACAGCCGTGTTGCAGACCAAATCCAGCAACTTAAGTCATATTTTGCAAAAAATCAAAAATCAATTGCTCACTTATCCAAAGAACAGAACGGCAATGCTCCATGCCCTAGCGACTGTGTATCACTCCGTGCTCCCTCTCCAACCCTTGAATCTCCACCAAATCACCCCTGAACCATCCCAAATCAATTCCCTACCATTTTCACTACCTCAATCTCCAGATTCCACTCTTTTCCAACCACAAAATCTCACATTTCAAATGAAATCAATGATTGATTTATTTGTTTGAATTAAATGGATTTCGTTTACAAAAGCCTTGTTTGATTATTTAATGAGCTTTATTGGCTATTGAGCCCAATTACAAGAAAAAGAGAAATAAAAGGAAAAGGAATTTATTTGGATAAAGGGATAAATAAGAAAAGGGATAAAAGATAAGGAAAAGGCTAAGGAATATTCCCAAGATGGGAATTCGAGCCATTAGGGTTCCTTGGGGTCCAAGGAGTCCAAAATGGCAAGATAATGGTTTGAGGAAAGAGAAAATAACCATTAAATGGATTTGTTTAATGAGTAACTTACCTATGAAGAAATTGTCCTTTTCTTTTGGAATTTTAGACTCAAACTTGACATGCAAGCAGATAAAGCCAAGAGAGAGAAACCCTTAAAATTTGGTTGGAATATAATGCATGGTTTCCGAGTTATGCAATTTACAAAATTGCCTAAAGTGTAGTTATTAATTACCTAAGAAATCGATGTCACAATTTAAGTGGATAATCTTTCCAATTTCCTGATTTTGGGCTTTATGTGGACCGTTGGATCATGATCCAACGATTAGGGATGATTCCCTTTGGCACGAGGAGTCTGCACCAGGCAGACTTGAGATGATCCAAACTCATATCATTGCTAGGAAAAGGAAAGAGAGTTAGGTTGAGGGAAGGTCACTGTTGGACTCAGGAGAGAAGTCTGGTGATGGCCACCCCTACTTTGTAGGGGTTTGGTTGATGATTGGGAGAGTTCCCAATTCATCTAATCCCTATCCCCGAACCTATATATAGGGAGGGCAAGAGAGGGTAACAACATGCTTTCTTGCTACCCTAGACTCTGCAGCGGACCGAGAGGAGTGTTTTAGTGCTTCCAATTCCATCTTCTACCCTGACCTTCACCCCCATCTTCTCAGACGACCTCACCGGAGTCCGGTGAGTAGGAGGTGGTCATAGCAAGGTCGTGGCGAGAAATTGAGGTCGTGGTTGAGTTCGGAGGAGGGAGGCGAAGCTCCCTAGATGATCGGCACGCTCGTAGGTGGTCGGAACCTCGAGGTCAACTGAGGAGTTGACCACGTGGACGAGACAGAGCCGGCACGAGGAAGAAGAAGACCATGTGGTCATTTACCAGTTTGCCCCTCTACGCCCTGTACAAGGTGAGTACCCTTTTGGTCATTCATTCATTTTTAGCGCTGACAATGTGAAGTCTCGTAGGGGCCCAGCTGCCTACTTAGCGCGAGCCGATTGGCTCGGCCCAGGCCCCGCTGACATGATTTAGCGAGTCGCTAGTCCACGTGGCTTGGCCTGATTGGCCAGTTGTAATTAATCTTCGAAAAATCACAGTAATTCGTAAAACTCTAATGAGGAAAGTTTATATATGAAAGTTGCTTAGAAAAATACGAGGAACACAATAAAATTGGTTTGAGAACCTGAATCTGCTCCTATTTACAAAAGTGTGGTAATCTAATAAAACGTGCTTATGTATTAGATTAAGAAACCCTAATTGAGCATTATGGTTAAGTTCATGATACTTAATTGATGAAATTAATCAATTACAACCTGTTCAATAGTTAATGATGAACTTGAACCTGATCTAAACGTTTCCTTGCATGATTTAGGATTTTACACCATATATGAAGGATTAAGCACTTAGAACCCCTAATTTAGGGTAAAAGGGGAAAAGATCACTTTTGATTTGATATATGTGATAATATGTTTTTGGAAGATGATCCTAAGCATGTTGAATGAAATAGGTTAGAATCATTAGGGTTTGAGAACTATTTTGCCTAACTAGGGTTTGTAGTGATAAAAGTACAAGAAAAACCCTAATTGCAATTGAAACCCTAAAAAGGGCTAGAAACCCTAGGAAGCGAGCTAGGTTTAATAGATCTTGATGGCATGATTTATGAGAGGAAATTATATGAATATTTTAGGATCTTTTTGTGTGCTTTCTTTCCTATTGGATTTCTTACATTGATTGGATTATTCTGTCTCTAATCTGCCTGACAGGTATGTGGTTATTTATGGTTAACCACTTTAGTTCACGGAGATTTCTCGAGTGTTTAATCAAATTGAATGCAACCTATCTGTTTGGATGTTCATATATGCAAATCATAAAGTCAATATGATTATCACAATTAAGATATAAGTGTGCATTCTCGCACCTACATGCCACCCTGATGTAAGATGCAATGAGGTCAAGCCCAAGAGGGAAGACCCATGGGCACCATGAGAGGTGACCCCAGGCACCAAGCTTAGGATAGAGAAGGTGGACTTATGATATTGCATGGCTAATGGGCACCATGAGAGGTTACCCCAGGCACCAAGATCATGATGGAGAAGGTGGCCTTAAGTCAATGGCAAAAGAGAAACCCTAAGGAGGGTATTCCAGGGTTAGGGCAAAAGCGGTGGAGAATGCCACATTGAAAGCATAAATTGGCTTGTTAATTAACTTGATTATGATATTTAGATTGTTAGCCATATATGTGAAATTTTGGTTGTCCTCACATACCGGCATATTCATTTATGCTGACCGACATGTTGTTTGTCGGTGTTTTAGGTATAATATTGAAAAGGACAAACAGTAAAGTGGCATATTATGAAAATAAGAATTAAAGTACAAGGAGGATTATTTAGACTAGATTGAAGTTGTGGATAGAATTTAGATATCCAAAGTTTTTTAAAAAGGTATGCAAAGTTTTATTTTATTCTAGTTTTTCAGTATAGTTTTGGTATAATTTAGTAATTATTATTGATTATTTGTCGAACCTTTGATCATGTTTATTGGATAACGGCTTTGACATCTCGGTCTCCCTTAATTAGGGGTTACTGGGAGGCGGGGTCATTACATTTGGTATCAGAGCATTAGTTCCTCATTTAATCTCTAATAATTATTAAATTTTATAAACTCTTTAGAACTCAAGGGAGTTATTAGAGGATTTTCCAATGACGGAGGTGTCTAGAAAAGGATCATGATCCGGGGGCTGGCAATATTTTCCTCTGCCCCGCTAGTCAGTCATGAGGACTCCCAGATGCAGTGTGACTTCCTGGCCAATGTCTGAGGTTTTGACTCAAAATAAGATACCTTTAGGACTCTCTCATCTATTTTTGTCCCTTCTCAACCCTAATTCAATTAAGGATTCTAATATTTAGGGTTTTCTCTCTCTTCCCCACCCTTCTGAGGTATGGGTAAGTACGATAAGGATTAAGGGATCCTCCATCAAAAAAATGAAAAGCATATAAACAAGATGTCATGGATATAAGCTTAATCGTTTAAGTGTAAACTAAAGATGAGTTACATGCTTAAGGTTGCATGGCGTGTGTAGTCCTACCCTCGAGAGAGATCTGAGGTTAGACCTTCTTATAGGAGGATGAGGAGAGAGTTAGCCTTGGAGGCAGAGGCCTCCAGGAAGAGGTAAAGATCTGGCGCATCCTCTGAGGACGATGCTAACCCTAACCGTAAGAGGTTGATAGAGAGAGAGATGACATGATGACATGGATATCATGGTCGACCATATATGTGGGTTGACATACGTATAGGTTTTGTGTATCCATGAGAAGCATGAGCTAAGTTTGACCTAGTGCCTTTTGGCGACCCAACCTTGGAAGGGCCATGCATGTTAGGGTGAAGGATAACTCCTTCATTGTAGAGGATAGTGGAGACCATATAGAAACCCGTATGGGCATATATGAGCATAGAAGAGCATGCACCCATGTAGGAGAGAACGTCAGTAGTGCTGGCAACATGATGAGACCTAGGTCAAAAGGGTTATGGCCGACAGGTTAGGAGATGAACCTGCAGAGCATTGGATAATCTTGATCGAACATAGGTTTGAATCATACGTTTCGCCATGTAGGTGTATGCATGTATCCTTAAGAGCTTAGTTCACCTTCTTAGAGAGAGAACCTCCAGTGGTAAGGTTGGTTGTAGAGTTAGCTCTAGAGAGAGAGCAAGGCCTAAAAAAGAAGGTTGGAAGCTTAGACTTCGAGACATGAGGAATTACGAGAAGTTGGGTATGACATGACCTAGAATGGATGACCTAAGTGGATGGTTGTGGTTTCCTTATGAATGATCCTTAGAGGCTTGTGGTATCATGGATTCTTTTAGAGGAACCAAACCCTAGAAGACAGATGAGGCTTATGGTATTGATGTATAGATGTTATAGGTGCCTACCTTCTAGGTATAGGAAGTTCCTTAGACCCTGATGAGGTATAGTATCAAGTTGTGAGGTCTCACACCTAGTTGGTTGTCCTGGTGTAGGACTCTCAGGTGTTTCTTAGGTGGAAGAATAGTAGGAAGTGCATGCTATACCCTATACCTATTTGGTTTGTGGATGAAAAGTTGAGCATGTAGTTAGACAACTGATGCATAAAAGTGAACCTAGGGTTCCTAGACCTAAGAGGGGAAGTAGCAGTACCTGGTGCGCCTAATGCTCACGAAGATGGGTGAGTTCCTACAGTTTTAGGCATGACACCCCTCAGATTTAGAGGAAAAGGAAACCTCTTATACTAAGGTATATGTTTGATGAACCTCCTATTTATAGGTTGGTGACATATGCATGTATGATTTTGGTCCGATGTGGAGGAATAGAAACAAGTATGACCTACCACGGAGACCTAGCATGGTTTCGTAGGTGGTCTTCTTGTTAGCTACGTGCCTTAGTAACTTGTTAGGGCTAAGCATGCTCATGATGGTGTAAACCCTGGATTTGTGACCTTTGTTTCTCTCAAGAGATAGTTTTCTCCCATCCTGGGGAGGGACCCTTCTGTAAGGTGAGTATCAACTTTTATGGAGGTTCGAAGTAACCTAAAGAGGTCTCTCATAGTATCTTGATGAGCTAAGTGGAGAGCACATGGTGTGAGCATGAATCTATAGACCCTTGTGTGGCCATCTCTAAGGGGCATGAAGATATGTTGCCATAGAGGTAACCTTATGGGGCCTGACCAAGTTACGTAGGTCACCATGATCCCTATGAAAGGATGTAAGTTTGACCATGAGTGCCCAGAGAGATGATGAAGTTTTGGGTAAAGATTCAAGAATGAGATGTGCTATGATGGAATCCTAAGTCAATACTAAGGTCATGAAGGGATAAGACCGATGGAAGTAGGAGTTGTCTGTTCCCTAGGTGCACGAGACCATAGGGTCAGGAGGTAACAACTACCTTTGCCAAAGGACCATGGGTTAGGAGGTTGGCCACCTTCATGAGTTCATGGTGCCTAAGGGGTAAAGGTGATAGGAACTCCCTATATGCATAAGGGTCAGATCACTCCAAAAGTGTCGGCACCCTAGAGACCTTGAGGTAATGACTAAGGATTTCACATAAAAGAGACATGTTAAGATACATAGGTGATGGGAAAAGTCTTCCCATGGGTGTAGACCCATAATAGAGATGTTCATGATGTAGAGACATGTGATGCACGTTTCCAGTTAGATTTGAAGGTGTACTGGCGATGTGGGATGTACCATCTCTACTCTTGGAATGGGAAGAACTCTGTATTTGGACTGCAGCCAAATGCTTATTTCCACTTGTTATGGGAGTGAGAGATAGGACAGTACGCATGCCATACACCAAGGATAAAGATGATGTGAGTGGACACATTGCTATGATGTATGAGGATAGAGATAATAGTGTACCCTTGCGGAGTGCACGATGTGTGGATGGTTCACAAATAGAACTAAGGTAGTCGTCTTATAAGGACGTTCTTATCATGAGTTGTATAGAATTTATGAGTTATATAAGTTTGAGTTTGATAACCAGGAAAATGAGCTCTGAGTTTTCTTGATGAAGATAGACCTAAAGTCCGATATGAGATGATAAGTAGAATACATGGAGGTCTATGTCTTCACTGTTACCTAGCATATAAAGATGAAAGGTGGTGATGGATGCTCTTGTTGAGATACATCTGCCTAGTTTAGCTAGTGGAAAGGTTGGAAGAGGTGGCTAGGTGAACCCTAAGTTGTAAGATATGTTTGGCTAACACTCGGATGTAACAAGATTCGTTTATCGAGCTAGTGGTTGCTTGGTTAGCCAACCTAGGGCTTGTTGTGATAGAAGGAAGGTTGTAGAACCTCAGATGCACTTCTCTGGAAAAGAAGGTGATGAAACCCATGACTAGAGTGTTTTAGGGTTTCGGACGAACCAACCTTGAGGAATCATGGCATACATGAGATCATGATTGTAAGTTCACCCTACACCGTGGTACTACGAAGATAGTAAGTTGCAGTAGTACTTTGGATGCCTAAGATGAAGTTGCATGTGGCTTGTCGCCATGCATGCCAGGAGGTGAAGAACGAACACCAGTAACCCAGTGAGTTGATATAGAGGATAAAGAGTCCCTGAGAGGGAATGGGAGTTGATCACTATTGACGTTGTGGTAAGTCTCCCATGGACCAAAGAAGTCAAGATGCCATATGGGTTATGGTAGATCGCCTTACCTAGATGACATAGTATAAGAAGAGAGAGAGTACTATTAATGGATAGGTCCAGTTGAACTACATTTAAGAGAGATGGTTCAACTACACCATGATGTGAGTTCAAAAGTTCTTGAGTATGACCTAAAGTTTCACTTCCATGCGATGGGAGTAGGTACATGAAGAGCTTAATGTTAGTACAGCTTATCACCCCTAACTGATGGTTAGTATGATCCAGACTAGAGAGTTTGATGAGAGCATGTGTGCTAGTTCAGGGTGATATATGGAGACAGTTCTTGTCCTATAAAAGATGTGATGATAGCCACCATAGCCAGTATCAAGATGTAAGAAGATCTGAAGGGAGGTTGTGTCGGTCACCGCTTCATTATGATGTTGTCGGTGAGAGGACCTTGTGAAGGTTAGAGAAACCACAGTGTATGTATATGAAGTTGCTTTGATCATGTGATGGCTGAGAAAGCCCAGGGGCGATGTGAGTCGTGAGCTGATGCAAAGCAGACTTACATGCAATTCATTGTGGGAGAATATGTGTTATGAAAACCCGACCCCTCTGAGATATAGCTAAAGCTGAGTCCCCGATACATAGGTCCATTTGAAATGAATTGGTGGAGATGCTTATGTTTAACCTTACCCCTCAGGATAACCTGATGTATGGTGTGTTCCATGAGTCTGATCTAGATCACTATGTGAGGTACCCAAGCCATGTGTTGAGCCATGAACCTATTGAGCTTCAAGGGAGGCTAAAATATCCTAAGTCACCTACGAGGGTACAAGATACCAAGGTGAGAGAGAACTCAGATGTAAGAATATAAGATGATAAAGGTTCTTTAGAAGCACTATGGAGAGGATGTAGCCGCATGGGAGCTGAAGACGGACATGGAGGAAGCATATCCTGACTTGTTTGTTTGATTGTTGAATTTTGAGGGCAAAATTCCTCTAAGGAGGGGAGGATGTTATAACCTCATTTTTCTAAAATTGTGTAATGAGATTTGTAAATATCGTTTTAAAGATAAATGAAATCAATGATTGATTTATTTGTTTGAATTAAATGGATTTCATTTACAAAAGCCTTGTTTGATTGTTTAATGCACTTTATTGGCTATTGAGCCCAATTACACGGAAAATAGAAATAAAAGGAAAAGGAATTTATTTGGATAAAGGGATAAATAAGAAAAGGGATAAAAGATAAGGATAAGGCTAAGGAATATTCCCAAGATGGGAATTTGAGCCATTAGGGTTCCTTGGGGTCCAAGGAGTCCAAAATAGCAAGATAATGGTTTGAGGAAAGATAAAATAACCATTAAATGGATTTGATTAATAAGTAACTTGCCTATGAAGAAATAGTCCTTTTCTTTTGGAATTTCGGACTCAAACTTGACATGCAAGCAGATAAAGGCAAAAGAGAGAGAAACCCTTAAAATTTGGTTGGAATATAATGTACGGTTTCCAAATTATGCAATTTACAAAATTACCTAAAGGGTGGTTATTAATTGCCTAAGAAATCGATGTCACAATTTAATTGGATAATCTTTCCAATTTCCTAATTTTGGGCTTTATGTGGATCGTTGGATCATGATCCAACGATCAGGGATGATTCCCTTTGGCACGAGGAGTCTGCGCGCCAGGCATACTTGAGACAATCCAAACTCAGATCATTGCGGGGAAAAGGAAAGAGAGTTAGGTTGAGGGAAGATCACCGTTGGACTTAGGAGAGAAGTCTGGTGATGGCCATCCCTACTTTGTAGGGGTTTGGTCAATGATTGGGAGAGTTCCCAATTCATCCGATCCCTATCCCCAAACCTATATATAGGGAGGGCGAGAGAGGGTGCCAGCATGTTTTCTTACTACCCTAGACTCTGCAACAGACCGAGAGGAGTGTTTTCATGCTTCCAATTCTGTCTTCTACCCTAACCTTCACCCCCATCTTCTTAGAGGACCTCGCCAGAGTCCGGCGAGTAGGAGGTGGTCATAGCAAGGTCGTGGTGAGCAATTGAGGTCGTGGTTGAGTTCATAGGAGGGAGGCGAAGCTCCCTAGATGATCGACACACTCACAGGTGGTCGAAACCTTGGGGTCAACCGAGGAGTTGACCGTGTGGACGAGACAGAGTCGGCGCGAGGAAGAAGAAGACCATGTGGTCTTTTACCAGTTTGCCCCTTTGTGCCCTATATAAGGTGAGTACCCTTTTGGTCATTCATTCATTTTTAGCACTGACGATGCAAAGCCTCATAGGGGCCCAGCTGCCTACTCGGCATAAACCGATTGGCTCGGCCCAGGCCCCGCTGACATGACTCAGCGAGTTGCCAGTCCACGTGGCTTGGCCTGATTGGCCAGTTGTAATTAATCTTTGAAAAATCATAGTAATTCGTAGAAAACTCTAATGAGAAAAGTTTATATATGAAAGTTGCTTAGAAAAATACGAGGAACACAATAAAATTGATTTGAGAACCTGAATCTGATCCTATTTGCAAAAGTGTTACAATCTAATGAAAAGTGCTTATGTATTAGATTAAGAAACCCTAATTGAGCATTATGGTTAAGTTCATGATACTTAATTGATGAAATTGAGCAATTACAACTTGTTGACTAGTTAATGATGAACTTGAACCTGATCTAGATGTTTCCTTACATGATTTAGGGTTTTACACCATATATGAAGGATTAAGCACTTAGAAACCCTAATTTAGGGTAAAATGGGAAAATATCACTTTTGATTTGATATATGTGATAATATGTTGTTGGAAGATGATCCTAAGCCTGTTGAACGAAATAGGTTAGAATCAATAGTGTTTGAGAACTATTTTTCCTAACTAGGGTTTATAGTGATAAAAGTACAAGAAAAACCCTAATTGCAATTGAAACCCTAAAAAGGGCTAGAAATCCTAGGAAGCGAGCTAGTTTTAATAGATCTTGATGGCATGATTTATGATAGGAAAATATATGCATATTTCAGGATCTCTTTGTGTGCTTGCTTGCCTATTGGATTGCTTACATTGATTGGATTAGTCTATCTCAAATCTGCCTGAAAGGTATGTGGTTATTTATGGTTAACCGCTTTAGTTTCACGGAGATTTCTCGGGTGTTTAATCAAATTGAATGCAACCTATCTGTTTGGATGTTCATATATGCAAATCATAAAGTCAATATGATTATCATAATTAAGATATAAGTGTGTGTTCTCGCACCTACATGACACCCTGATGTAAGATGCAATGAGGTCAAGCCAAAGAGGGAAGACCCATGGGCACAATGAGAGGTGACCCCAGGCAGTAAGCTCAGGATAGAGAAGGTGGCCTTATGATATTGCATGACTAATGGGTACCATGAGAGGTGATCCAAGCACCAAGCTCAGGATGGAGAAGGTGGCCTTAAGTCAATGGCAAAAGAGAAACTCTAAGGAGGGTATTCCAGGGTTAGGGTAAAAGCGGTCCAACATACCATTAACACGATATAATTCATCATCAAGGTCCAACCCGGTATTGGGTTGAAGCACCTCTAACCCGATATGATGGAGTGAACATACCATTAACACGATATGGTAATGAGTATGTACCTCTTGCACGTTATGATGATGAATTATATCTTTGTTCATGATATGTTGTCAAGCATACACCATGTGCTCGATAAGAGATTAAGTATACACCCTATGTACGACATGGAGTCAAGCATATGTTCCAACCCGATATAACAAACCCTAGGTGATAAGTAACCTGACATGTTGGTATGAACACATCACAAACATGATAGTGAAAATTGTATACCTCATGGGCGATATGGGTAAATACATATACACACTATGAGCACGATATGGGGTCAAGTATTTACCTCCTACACGATATGGTGTTAGGATTATACCCTAACCCGATATGGGTTGAAACCCTAGATGGTGATATGAAACCCGATATGACAAACCCAAGATGATGGGTAACTCGATATAGAGATGAGTGATACTTCATGAACAATAGGAGTGATACCTACATACACCTTATACACGATATGAGGTTAAGTCCATACCTCATGCACGATATGGTGCCAATTGTACACTCTAACCGATATAGTGTTGAAACCCTAAATGATGGAATGAAACCCGACACACCCCTATCGTTTTGGTGTAAAGGGTTGTTTGTGAAAGATCTCAACTAGATTTCCAGCTTGTTACAATTATATGATATAATTGATTCCTTTGAAGGTATGAAAAGATATAAGCATAAGGGTCTAACCCGATATGCTAATCCGATATAGTAATCTGACATGGTAACCCGATATGGTATGGTGTATATACTACTAAAATGATACCATGATGAAGCACATATCCTATGCATGCCATGGGGATGAAGTGTACACCTTGTAAACACGATATGGTAATAAGTATACCTCTTATATCCGATATAAGGTCAAGCATTCATCTCATACTCGATATGAAGCTAAGTATCTCTAAACTTGAGATGATAAATCTAAATGATATCCAACCCGATATGGGTACACATTATTGTAATGACCGCCATCAAACCAACAAACAGATCGTTACTAATTAAGCGGAATAAACATAAACAACGGATTAACAAAAATCACTAAAATTTAAAACCATTTTGCAAGGAGATCCTTGTCCAAAAAACTTTTACTGAAAGATCCAAAACTCATACATATCATGATTTACATTGTACAACATTGCTTCATCTCATCTTGAGGACAACATATAATAGTTGCTCTATCAAAACACATACTGGAGCAACATAAAACCTCAAGGAATTCAAGCTAAAATCCCATATCATTCATGAAACCAGTACGAACCAACTCCAAGGACCTGAGAGTACAGAGATGACACATATGACTTCTATCTACAAGACACGACAGACAGTACACTCAACCTGAGCTGTCACTGTTGTCCCTGCTACTGTTGTTCTTTCTCTGCAGTACAGTCTCAATCCCCCTCGTGTACGTCCTCCTAAAAAAATGTGGATCCCACGGGGTGAGACAGTTGTCCCAGCCAGAGATATAACTCTCCGCCAACAATGTTATTGTCACAGTTAAATAGTATTAAACTGAGTAGAGGATAAGCAGTTTAGAACATTCTCATATTTCAAAGCATTGCAACTATCTATGATAGAGTAGTAAATCATCTATTCTCTTTATAAGGAATAGGAAGAACATGCATATAATTTACCCATCATACTATATCAACATCTCAAGCTTATCTTGTGGTGCTCATTATCATGGTATGTCATCCATGAATCATTCTCATTTCTATCTGTTGGCCTCAGCTAATCTTCTAGCCAGGTGTTGGATTGTACCAGTCATGTGAATATACATCATCATGTTCTATCAAGGTATTGGACTATGCCAATCCTATGCAACTATTCCAAGTATTGGATTATGCCAATCCTGAGATCATAGAGTTCAACCAGGCATTGGACTATACCAATCCTGAGATTGAGTTTAGCCAGGCATTGGAATATACCAATCCTGAGATCACAGAGTTCAGCTAGGCATTGGACTATACCAATCCTAAGATCAAGTTCAGGCAGGCATTGGACTATACCAATCCTTAGTTCACAGCTAGGCATTGGACTATACCAATCCTGAGGTCATAGAGTTCAACCAGGCATTGGACTATACCAATCCTGAGTTCACAGCCAGGCATTGGACTATACCAATCCTGAGGTAACAGCCAGACATTGGACTATACCAATCCTGAGATCATAGAGTTCAGCTAGGCATTGGACTATACCAATCCTGAGATCGAGTTTAGCCAGGCATTGGACTATACCAATCCTGAGTTCATAGAGTTCAACCAGGTATTGGACTATACCAATCCTGAGATCACAGAGTTCAGCCAGGAATTGGACTATACCAATCCTGAGATCGAGTTCAGCCAGGCATTGGACTATACCAATCCTGAGTTCACAGACAGGCATTGGACTATACCAATCCTGAGGTCACAACCAAGCATTGGACTATACCAATCCTGATTTCACAACCAGGCATTAGACTATGCCAATCCTGAGATCATAGACATATTGCTAAGAATCCCATAGTAGTTGGGATACCTTTATGTTTCCTTTTCACATTCATTATGGGATATCAATCCATTAAATTCATCATTGAATACCACATCCTTTTACTAGGCATTATACCCTGGGGCAAGCCATAATATCTATTCACATTCTTTATGTAATACAATTATTCCTCTTACCTCATTTAAACATATTCAAAACACTACTGTCCTTATTTGGCTATAAGCATAAAACATGTATGATCAATATTTCATTATTATTATAACTATTTATTATTATTATGAAGTTACTGGGTTTCCATTTCCCCTAGTTTATTTTGCACATTATCATTCCTTACATGAGACTTTTATAAGCATTTTGTCATCTCTCACTAGGCAACAACTATTCACATGGCTCACCAGACCCATTAAACATCTTGTCACCTCTCACTAGGCAACAACTTATTCACATGGCTCACAAGACCATTAAACATCTTGTCACCTCTCACTAGGCAACAACTATTCACATGACTCATAAGGCAATTAAACATCTTGTCACCTCTCACTAGGCAACAACTATTCACATGGCTCACAAGGCCATTAAACATCTTGTCACCTCTCACTAGGCAACAACTTATTCACATGGCTCAAAAGGCCATTAAACATCTTATCACCTCTCACTAGGCAACAACTATTAGGGTTAGGGGTTTCCCTTTATATCCAAATAGGGTTTCAAGTTCATATTATGAATCCAAACCCTAATTCATTGCTCCACACATCTAGGAGCATACATTAATATCATAAGTATTTAATCATACTTATTTATTCTCATCATTTGTCATTAAATGGTTATCAACACAAAGTATGAGTTTCTCTCTTATCCTTACTAGGATATTGATTACTTCATACTATTAAGTTGGCTCAACCTTTCCTTCAAGGTACATTATCCTACTTAATCAATATTCATTAAACTCCATACCTCTTAATGTATGACTTGATATAAGACACTTCATGTGTTACTTCATCAAGTATATTGCATCTAAGGTGCTTTCCTTCATATGGGTTTTGAGGTTCTTCCACCATATCGGGTATGAGGTGTGTGCTTGCTACCCATATCAATTTAGAGGTGTATGTGTGCTTACCATATCACCCTTGAGGTTTATGTGTGCTTACCATCTCAGGTTTGAGGTGGATGCTTGCTTCCATATCACTTTAGAGGTGTATGTGTGCTTCACACCATATCGGGTAGAGAGGTGTGTGTATGCTTCGTACCATATCGGGCAAAGAGGTGTATGTTTGCTTCACACCATATCAAGAAAAGAGGTGTGTGCTTGCTCACCATATCACTTTAGAGGTGTATGTGCGTTTCACACCATATCGGGCAAAGAGGTGTGTGTGTGTGCTTCACACCATATCAGGCAGAGAGGTGTGTGCTTAACCCAATATCATTTTTGAGGTGTTTTCTTGACCTCATATCATGCAAGAGGTGTATACTACACCACAATATCATGCAAGAAACTATAAAATCATAACCATATCATTTTAGTGAAGTAGGTGCTTCACCATATCGGATTAGAGGTGCTTGCTTGTGTGCTTGAACCAGATATCACTTTATAAGGTGATACCATCTTATTCAAGCTCTAGACCTTCTTTATAACTATTAAAGTTCATGTCAATAGGTCTAAGCAACTACTAGAACTCATAATGTCATCAACTATTTCAGAAAATTTCAGAATTAAAAGTAGATCATTAAGTATAGCAATTTAGGTGATGAATAATAACATGGTTGAGTTCAAGTTATATAACCCGCCTTAAGAACAACTTTAAAGCTCCAAGCTCTAAAGCTTCACATTCCTAAGGTTGAACATGACTTATCAAAAGTACAAGTCTCGTTCACAACTCCTTCATATACAAGGAATCACCAAGGATAATCAATTGGTGAAGAAGAAAAGAAAGGTAGATCATAACCCTAAAATCATGCTTCAATCCAAGGTTGAAGATGATCATGGCCTCACCTTAGTGTTAAATATTGAGATCCCTCTTGCTCCTTAGCACCTTTCACGATACCTGACTACCCTTGCACTATACACCATCACTTGTGGTCGATATCCCCCACACTTGTGGCACAAAACACTCCACTTGGCCGATATCGACTTGCTATGGCCGATATCAACATGCTATGGACGATATTACTTTCTATGGCCGATACCCAAGGCCTATGCACGATACCACATCACTCCTGCATGATACAAGGACCCTATGCACGATATCGAAGAGCAAGGAGGTGGTAGGTTTCGAAAAAGTTCACTAAAGGGGTGAAAGAAGGGGTATATATACTTGTTGTTCATGAAGAAGTGTGAAAATGAGGTGTCATCAATTTGAGCTACTAGATGTCACGTGTCCATGCATGGTTGATACATGTACATGCATGCATTAAAATTTATCTTGACATGCAAACTCTTGAGGATAATCTAGGGATGAATTTTTGTCCATTACTTATCCCTTTGAATAAAATATATCAACAAAATCACCACTTTATTCACAACCCGATACAACTTTTCTAAGGAAGTTGTAAACCGATACACTTCACCTCCTTGAGGTGCTTTGCACGTAATGGGATTTTACATGAGTCAAAAAAACGATATGGGACTCCTCCTATGGCTCCTTGGCCGATAGGCACTCATATATAAGCTTTTCAACTTGATACAACTCAAGTTAGTGTTTCATATTCAACCCCTTTCTTGGTCATTTCATCACCAAGAGTACCATCACTCATAATTGATTCAAACATGGTGCCTAATTATTACTCTCTGCTATAAATGATACTAGGAGGGAGTAGGGACACTTTATAGGTGGTAATTTGCATATCAACCCTACATTTTGGGTAAATTACAATTTGTACCAAATTGGTGCACAAGCTACTAACATTATTCAAACATGTTCAATCTTGAAATATAGGCTTTCCACAAGCCACCACTTAGAATCATTCTTTCTCTCATGATGCTAAAACATATAGGGAACGTTCAACATATGACATATTGCAATATAACCCCTCAACTTGGGTAAATTGTACTTTGGTCCAAAATAAAGGAACATTGCTCAAACATCATTCAATCAGGACCAAACTTGGAACATAAGTGTGTCACATGATAACAAAACACCTTAGAGGATTATATTAAAGTTCTAAGAAACTTACTTAGCCAAAACAAATAGGGTTATCTCATAACCCAGGTCAGGGTCATTACAGTTATGGTAATAGGGAATACACCCTAAACACGATATGATAATGAGGCAACACCACATGCCCGATATAGATGCACGGTATAGTGATGAGGTTACAACTCAAGCCTGATATGAAAGTATGATATGGTGTCAGATACACACCTTTATAACCAATATGATGGAAGCATCTCAATTCAATGTAATTGATGGAGTAACACATGAATTGTGTTATGTAAAGTAATACATTAAGAAATAAAGAGTTTAATGTGGTGTGTTAAGTGTAGGCCAATGTACCTTGAGAGAAGGATTGAGACAAAGTATGATACAATCAACATCCTAATGAGAATAAGAGAGAAACTTTTACACATGTGATAATCATGTTAATAAGTATGTATTGATACTCCTAAAATGAGTGGAGTATGAATTAGGATTTGATTCTTGATAATATGATCTTGAATCCTTAATTTGTTAATAAGGGGAAAACTCTAACCCTAATATATCACATAGTAATGATGTGAATCTGAAATCTCATTCGGTTAAAATGGGAAATCCTAACCCTAATAATGGGAAGGATGTATTTCTCTTGAATTTCATGGTAATGTCATATACTGCTAGTGTTTTTATCATGAAGTACAAACCATTCAGGAATCACGAGATGATGAGCATAGCCAGGTATGAGCTATGATGTTTTATATGATACAGATTTAAATGAGCCTTGTGAGCCATGTTAAATATCTTTACAAAAAGTATAATGTTTATATAGCCTAATATCTTAAAAAGATAGTTGTTGCCTAGTGAGAGGTGACAAGATTTTTAATGGGCCTTGTAAGCTATGTGAAATACTTGTACAACAAGTATAATGAACACCTTGGTCTGAGGACCTAGAGGTAATGGTTACCTGTTAAAGAGGTAACAATACTCAGTGATGATCTAAGGGTTTGAATACCCAGATCCAGTAATCATGATGATGATGATGTTATGGGATGAGAATTCCCAGTAATGTGATAAGGGACTGAGATCCCGAGTGTTATACATTCAAAGTGTTCCAAAGATTATCAAAGCACCACACCTTTCTTTATATCATATGTTATAATTCATGTTTGAAACTTAGTTGATGCTAAAAGATACTGTAATACACCCAATTAATCAAGTGGAATCTCATCATGTTTGCCCTGACCATAGATCCATCCAGTGTCAGAAATTGCTGATGGTGAAACAAGTTTAACTCTGAGAGCATATTTTTGAATATGCGGGGGTGAAGGACGAAGTATATCCATACGTCCCCATGAAGAATCGATGTCACACCTTCCTTATTTATCGCGGGATGATGTGAATATCCCGACCAAATGAGGAATTGATGTGTAAATTCTTTTTCATTCTATGTGTATCAGGATTGAAGTATAAAATCTCCTGACCAGGTGACGAATTGATGTATAATCTTCCTTATCCTTATAATCAGGGAAAGTTAAGTGGTCTTTTCCCGAAGAGAGTGCATGCTGCGGCTGTAACTCTATAGTGAAGATACCAGTATACCCTGGTAAGCTAATTGCAGTTGACACAAGATGTCCTTCCAGCAGATGACACAAGTTGTCCTGCTAGTTTTATCGTACTGACCGAGATGTGTGAGGTCTTAGAAGCCGACTCTTTCATTGACATTGTATGGTACCAATTTCAACTTAGCAGTGGTCGGTTGGAGTATAAACGGTATACTTCATCTCCTTAGGGCATAAGTGTGATTGTAAATATGTAATCAACCATGTAGCGTATTTGCTTAAGGATCGAATACGGAAGACATTGGTTGATGTACACTTCTTTTATACATCTTAATTGGATGGATGTTATACATGCTTCTTTATATTCCTTGTAAAGTGAATAGATGATTTATTGCTCTACCATATATAGATGCATTATTTTAAGATAAGAGATTACTCTGTTATGCTTATAACAATAATTAATATTACTTGTTGATATAAAAGAACCTCTGCTCAGTTTTATACTGCTTACCTGTGATAATAACATTGTTGGCAGAGAGTTATATCTCTCATTGGGACAATTGTCTCACCCTGTGGGATCCACAATTTTTAGGTGGACGTGCACGAGGAGGTAGAGACCGTTCTACAAAGGGAGAACAACAACAGCTAGGGCAACATTAACAACTCAAGTCGAGTTGAATGTCTGTCGTGTCTTGTAGATAGAAGTGCTATGTGTCGTCTATGTACTCTTAGGTCCTTGGAGTCTGTACGTAATGGTTTTATAAACGATATGAGATTTTGGCTTGATTGCCTCGAGGTTTTATGTTGCTTATGTATAGGTTTTGGCAAAGCAACTGTTATGTGTTGTCCTCGAGATGAGATGATACAGTGTATGTACAATGTGAACCATGATATGTATACAGTTTTGGATCTTTCAGTAAGAGTGTCCTGGTAATGGATCTCTTTGCAAAATGATTTTAATTTTTAGTGATTTTTGTTAATCTGCTGCTTATGGTTATTTCGCAATTACTGGTGGCAATTTGGCTGGATTTGATGTCGGGTCGTCACAGTACCCATCTTATACTTTTAGAGATTCCTAGCTCGACTAGGACCAAATGTTATTTCTCAGCACATCCATCTCTTCTATGCATCTTTTATGTCGAGAAGGCAAATATTACAAGATATGAAAAGTAGGAGATTTGACACATCATGTGTTCCTATATAGTCATAAATCTAAGCTCTAATACCAAGTTGTTGGACATCACTCTTAATAATCAACCTCAACATGATTAGTAGACGTGGTCCCATGGCTAGTGAATCACATAACCACAAATCTCAGCTCAAGAATAGAACAATTGTAGGAAGCTTAAATTCATGAACATCCAATTGTAGGCATACCTTGCATGTTCACAATCTAACTCTAATAATGTGCTTTGGGCTACTAAGTCACATTTTCCTCCTAGAAACACATTACATTATGTCAATTGAGTCACATCGAACATATTTATCCAAATCTAATATAGGCATACATACTATTCTTAACCTAATCACAAATACATGAAAAAATATAATGTTTATGCATATAGCTCTTAAAGAATGTAATTCAAATGGGGTCATATGTATTTTTACAACATGTGGTTCAATAAGCCTTCCAGGTAGACAACAAGAATCTATGGCTTTTTACACACACACACACAATGATTAGTTTAATGATAGGTGTAACATATGAATTATCACCTAGCATGTAGGTAGCATGATGATTACTTTGATAAACGAGAATCGATAGATCATGCTTCTGATTTAACATTTTTATTTTCAATTACAGTAGGCATGATATTGGTTTTGGTCTAAATACAAATATGGAATACTAAATCAGTGTATTTAATATATCATGTTTACTTGATTGGTTTGACAAGAAATATAGTGCATCAACATAATGGCTTATATCTCAACGTATCAGCTAGTATACTTTAGGGAAGATAATCATAGAAGTAGACAAATTGATTTATAAGAGAGCAATTCGATACTAACTACAAGTTGCTACCAACACATGTCCAATAGGGTATAGGAAAGATGTATGTAACAATGACCAAAATATATGTATATCAGTATATGTGAAACAGTTGTTTATATTCAAAAGATCGAGTGTTCATAACATGAGAATGATTAGGAACTAAGATGTACATCTATAAATCACTAGTGAGGTGCATGGAACCTAATTTGTTGTAGTCATGATCCCCTTTACACCAAGCCACAACCAATCTATTCTTAGGTCTAAAATTACTAGTTAATCATTCTCTATACATCATATAGAAGTAAAACACACTATTTCAATGCTGAAATGTGGATTAGCATTGCATAAAAAGAAATTCATCTCACCAAAAATATCTAGAAAAGTTTGTGTGCATTGCATTGATGATATTGCTTGATCGATGGATTGAAAAATGTTGTCGCATAAGATTCTACAACACTCCCTAGAACACAATGTAAGGTTCCAAGTGAGACACCATTCATGTTGCTCCATCTCTCCTTGATGCTATCATAAGAAGTCAAACAAATAAACCATGTCGAGTCGCAAGACTTATACATGAAGTTTTTTGCTGATATAATTTCAATTGATTTCCATCTAAGTCTATATTCAATGTGATTAATAGCTTCTAATGCCATTTATATTGATTGTTTATTATTTCTTGAGAGAAATTATTCACTTAAGATAATATGTCATGACCAAATATGCTAATAACTCACTAGATAGTAAATTTGATCTACTATGAAAAGAATACTTGTTATTACTCTATATTTTATTACTTCACTCATTTGTCATCCTCCTTGGTAAATTTGGATCTAAGTTACAGTCATTCATGTTTCAAGAAAAATTGTGACTCTACTATAATGCATGGCTAATTGTTGACAAGGAAGGAAGACCTACATGCACCGAAGTGTGTACACCAAAGGATGTATACCAAAGAATGGTCAATTATGAAATCTAAGGGCACATCTCCATGGAGAAGATGTCACTTTTCTGAGGCAGATTGCCTATCCAACAATGTTAAAAATACAGAGCACCAAAAACATGGAAAGAATATATCCCATCACATTTGATAACATATTTGGAAGTGAACTTATATGTAGTACTATTTTCTTACACTTAAACAACTCTTCTAATTGGTTTGTGCTAAAAAATGCCTTTTAAACAAACAAAAAAGGTCACATAATATGCGAAATGCCAAGTAGACTAGACTTGTCATGAATATAAACCAATATCAATATGTTGACTGCCCTTGCTTCCTTGCTTGATATGATGCTATCTTTGCGAACTTCCTAACTCATTTCCTTATTATTGTTTTCTTACTATCTCTTCGGTCCAACATGGTCTGTGGCATCCAAAAATATAATAAATTGAAGGAATTGTGGATCCACAATGTCAATATAATTTTTGGATTATAATTTTAAATTGGATATATCATGGTTATTACAAAAGTATCCAACCAAGAATATGGGCCAGATAACATAATTTTTGTTCATCATCTAGTTTTTAATTTCATACCAACAAACGTGGTATGTATTTCTAGCTTCTTTTGTAAATTTGTGCAAGTTGTCAATGCTATGACAAGCAAAGGTCCATTTCCATTCTATAAGTAGTTGTATTTCTATGGCCATGAAAAAGGTTCTGTTCAATTCTCACTCATTAAAGGGTCTTTCTTTAACGAAGGCTAGACTGAAGCTATATAGATACAATTTTCTCAACAGAAGGCTCATGGATTTTTGCTCAATAAATTGTGGAAAATATCTCTAGATTCCTACTCATCGTTTCACGTGAACGGCCTGGAAGCTCGAAATATCACTCTTTCGTCGGGATCTGGCTCCCATCACTTATGTTTCGGCCTCCTCACTTCCGGAACCGAAAACGTCCCATTCCAAACCACTGCACTCCCGGCCCCACATCCCCTTCGGTCCACAACAAGCGTCCGCCGGCCCACATGTATCCGCGAACCGTTGGCGCCCACGCAAGCTAATTAGCGGGCAGCAGCTCATCTGATCTGCTGCTGCAGTTGCTCTCCCCCCCTCCCCACCGTTGTTCCAAGTGCCCGCTTGTGTGCTTGCCCGTAACAATCCATGGCTTCTCTCCCAGCACTCCGTGCTCCCCCTACCGGCGTCCCGTCTCCCAGAACTCGATCCTTGACCCGCATCACACCGCTTCAGTCGCCAGTGATACGGCTCTTGTCCGCGCGACGCCGCCGGACGCCCGTTCTCCGCGGCAGCTCTGTTGAGGCCACCCCCTCCCTAGAGGAAGAGAGGTCAGACTCGTCATTCGGCGGCTTTGACCCGTGAATCTTGGTTCTCGCCTTCTTTCTGTAACTGATTTCATGTTTGTTGATCCCTGGTTCACGCAGGGCGGGAGATGGTATGGCGGACCGCGAGAAGAAGGAGCGGGGGAGAAGGAAGAAGGGAGGTGGCGGTGGGAGGGCGCTTGTGCGGGTGAGGCTGGATCACCAGGTGGAGTATGGGCAGAGCGTGGCGGTGCTAGGGTCATGCAAGGAGCTGGGTGTGTGGGGGAAGAAAGTGCCAATGCATTGGACGGATAAGGGGTGGGTCGCGGACCTGGACCTGCCTGCTGGAGAGACCGTGGAGTTCAAGTTCGTGATCTTCTCCGGGGATGGGGGGAAGCACACGGTGTGGGAGGACGGGGACAACCGCGTAATCAAGGTGCCCAAGGGTGGTGGGGAGTTTGATTTGGTGGCCAAGTGGAATGCGACTAAGGAGGGCGTGAAGCTGGAAGGGAATGGGGCAGCGGCGTACGTGGAGGAGGAGCACCAGCAGGAGGGAAGGGATAAAGACTTGAGTAGTTCTAATGGTAGCGGGGTTGCAGGGGAGGTAGAGGCGAGTCCGTTCGTGGAGCAATGGCAAGGGAAGGCAGCCTCGTTCATGAGGTCCAACGAGCATGGTGACAGGGAAGTTGGAAGGAGATGGAGCACGGACGGACTGGACGGATCGGCATTGAAGCTGGTTGAAGGTGACAAGAGCGCAAGAAATTGGTGGCGGAAGGTACGCTTGGTTACCTATTGAAGTTGCTGTCTATTGTTGATTTTCCTCATGGTTGAGCCAATTTAATGAAATCTGCGCTATCTGCTTCTCAAATCCTAATCTCTCATTACTCTGCTACATTCCAAACAATGTTAAAGAAGAGCTTTTGTTCGGAAACACTTAAAGAGTGATACTAATGAATTATTCTTCTCTTTTATTCTACTTTTCTTTCTATATTTATATAAAACGCTTTTCCTAATCAATGGAATATATATCCACAGTTTTTTCTAGGAGTTTTTTCAGCCAGACTTTTTTCTTCTTCTTTCTTCCAAATCCAACTTTCTAGTGATTGGATAAAAGCTTCTAGGAGTTTGTTTACAGTCTAGCGATCTTGCTGACTACTTAGATTGGTAGGTACTAGGTAGATATGCCATTGTGAGCCAAACTGATTTTCTTTTTTCTTTTTGCGGAAGCAAATATGCATCACTCATAACGTAACAATGCCTGCAGTAGTTTAACAAGTGCGTCCACCTAAGCGGTAGTAGCCCATCTATATGAGGAATCTTAGATGAAGTGGCTGGTGAAGCATTTTGTCATTGAATGAACGCTTCTTGATTCATCCCGCTTTATTCTGCTTTGTGTGGCCCGCTTAATTGCTTGCTTAGAACTGCTTAATCAAAACGATATTGGGCATGGTCCAACAACAAAAATATGACAAAGAAAAAATGTTTGCTGGGTGCCGTCCAGAAGCGAACCATAGTATATTGTTCTTCTGCTGCGTGTCCAGAACTTGTGTACCGGTGTTATACGTGTTTGTGCCACTCTAGCTGATTGATAATGTCCGAGTATTATATGAATACTATCACATGAGTATTATATGAGTAATGTAAATTTATACAAGTACTATGAACATTATATAATTATGATGTGTGTACGGTTATATTGAATTCAGACAACTATATAATGTAAAATATTGTATACATGTGTTGAATTCGGACAACTATATAATGTAAAATATTGTATACATGTGTCCTAAAGCTGTCAGTTGACTGTCATAATATGCTATAAGATAAAGATACCCTAATCTAATGAAATGCTTAGTTGATCATAGGGGATGAGGTAAGAGGAGGAACAAGGCGTAAGTGTATTATAGGTTTCTAGCTAGACACAAACTGAGTAGGGATTAGATCCACGCAACTAACTGCATAGTTTGAATTGGGTGGTGTGACATCTAATATATGTGTACTAGGTCACACGGAAGCGGTTGACTATTTTAGGCAATTTACCCATTACCTTTTGTCCAATCATAGCCCTTTTAGAGAAATGCGTTAAAACTGAAGGCATGCTTTTTTAATTACGTGCATATTTTGCATAGATGACAATCAGATGACCTCATCATCATCATCTAAGCCTCAATCCCAACCATATTGGGGTTGGCTACATGGATCTTTCTTTTCCAATCAGCTCTATTATGGGTCAAATTCTGATCAAGATCTAGAGATTCAATATCTCTCTTTATAAGCTCTTTCCAGGTTAATTTGGCTTGCCTCTTCTTCTTTCAGTTGTGCTTGACTTGATAGCATTGCTCCGTATAGGCATGTGAGTCGGTCTACGTTACACATTTCCATACTATTAGTATATACGCTTTATGCTTTTCGTGAATTGTCTGTAAGGGTTAGGGTGCACAATGTGTGTACCCCGTATATTTATAAAGAGAACAATTACATAGAGGTCCTCATAGAATAGGAAAATAACAAGATAATATAAAAAACTTAAATAAAACACTAGTTAACACTCCCCCTCAAGTTGGAGCATAGATATCAATCATGCCCAACTTGTCCACAAGAGAGCAGAAGTGTTTCTTGGCCAGCATCTTTGTGAAGATATCAGCAACTTGGTCTTCTGAGCGAGTAAAAGGAGTGCAGATACGACCAGTCAGAATAGATTCTCTGATAAAGTGGCAGTCAACTTCAATGTGCTTGGTCCGCTCATGAAAGACAAGATTATTTGCAATAAAAATAGCTGCTTTATTATCACAACGCATAGGAATAGGAGCAGAAGATCCCACATCAAGTTCTTTTAGAAGAGACTGCACCCACAAAAGCTCAGAGGCAATACGAGCCATAGCACAATACTCAGCCTCAACACTAGATCTGGCAACAAATTTTACTTTTTGCTCCGCCAGGTAACCAGATTTCTACCAACAAAGGTACAATAACCAGAGGTAGATTTTCTGTCTATCTTGCTTCCAGCATAGTCAGAATCAGAATAGCCTTCAAGAGAGCAATGACCATATTTTCTATAAAATAGGCCTTTACCAGGAGATTTCTTTAGATATCTCAAGATATGACACAGTGCTTCCCCATGACACTGTCTAGGCTTGTCAAGATACCTGCTAACAAGACCAACAACAATAGAAATATCAGCTCTAGTGACAGTCAAATAGTTCAGTTCGCCAACCAGTCTTCTATATCTTTTACTGTCAGGATACAGAGGAGATTCATCATCATCCCAATTCACATTAGGATCTAGAGGTGTATCAGTAGGCCGAGCTCCAAGAATGCCAGTTTCCTATAGAAGATCAAAAACATACTTTCGTTGTGATAGAACAAGAGCATTAGCAGTCCTAGAAACTTCAATCCCCAGAAAATATCTCGGTTTACCTAGATCTTTAGTGACAAAATGCTTGCATAAGTAGGCTTTAGTAGCATTAATTACAGAGAGATCACTGCCAGATAAAATAATGTCGTCAACACACACAATAAGAACCACAATACCAGTGGATGTCTTTTTAATAAAGACAGAATGATCAACATGAGATTTGAGAAAGCCATAGGTAGACATAATCTTGCTCAGTTGATCAAACTAGGCACGCGGACTCTGCTTGAGTCCATAAATAGACTTTTTGAGGCGACAAACTTTATGTGACTCCCCCTGAGCAACAAACCCAGGTGGTTGCTCCATATAGACCTCCTCTTGGAGATTACCATAAAGGCATTCTTCACGTCTAGTTGGATAAGGGGCCAATCCAGATTGATTGCCACAGAGAGCAGAACCCACACAAAATTTAGCCTAGCAACAGGAGAAAAAGTTTCAAAAAAATCAATACCATAAGTTTGAGTGTACCCTTTCGTCACGAGGCGGGCCTTCAGGTGTTAAACTGTTCCATAAGGATGATACTTGACAGTGTAAACCCAACGACATCCAACATGTTTGCAATTAGAAGGAGAATCAACCAGATCCTAGGTACCTCTGTCAGTGAGAGCAGCCATCTCCTCAGTCATGGCTTGTGTCCAGGCCGTACTATGTAATGCGTCATGCACATTTTTGGGTACAGAGACAACAGATAGAGCAACAACAAAATTACTAACATGAACACTCTGATGAGCATTAGAGACATAATTAGCAATATTATGAGATGTACATGATCTAGTACCTTTCCTGAGAGCAATAGGTAAATCTAGATCAGAAGTTACCTCAGTAGGGGCAGGACCTTCTGAAGGAGAAGATTGGTTGTCAGTAGGGGGGTCTTGAGCAGGAGTAGGCTGCGACAACCGATTCCTGCATTGGTAAAAAATGAGAGGAGGAGACGTAGTCTCATCAGGTTGCACAACAGAGGTAGAATCACTAATAATAGGCAGAGGCGCTGCAATCAGATTTGAACTCAACATATTCCCCTTAGTAGAGTAGTATGGAGTATCCTCAAAGAAAACGACATCACTACTCGTGAACCATTTTTTATTAACAGGGCTATAGCAGTGATATCCTTTCTGAGTCCTTGAGTATCCCTGAAAAATACATTTTTCAGCTCGAGGAGACAACTTGTCTTGAGTAGGTCCAAGCAAGCGAACAATACAAGTCGACCCAAAAATTCTTGGAGGAACAGAAAACAGAGGAAGATTGGGTTGTAGTACTTGTACATGAATTTTTAAATTTTTTTTTAAGTGAAGCCAGGAGGCTATTTATTCATCTTGCCCTCGTACAAGCCAGTAGGGGTAAAGGTTACACGGGTAGTTTCCAGCAGAAATATTAAATATGGCAGTACTACTGCCATTACACTTATCCTCATCTAAAGCACAAGTAATACAATCTGGTGGTCTTATATAGTCAAAGTATCCTGTCTTGTTCTTCTGGTGGAATCTGGCCAAGTTATCCGCTACCTTGTTACACTCTCTTCTTTCAAAGCGTACATCCCACTTTCGGTTTTCTTTTAGGTGGTCTTGTATTCTTTCAATAAGATTGGCATATCTGGGGTTTTCTATCGGATATACAACAAGGGGACGCCTTTTTTCAATCCACAGAAGATGCTTGGTTCACAGAAGAAATAAAATGCAACAAAACGAGAATACAAAAATTCTTTATTGCATGTTGGTACCTTTGGAATGCGAGGAATGCTCAGATTTTTGAAAATAAAACAACCCCCGTTCGCAATCTAGTACACCAAGTACACAGAGAAGTGCATCTGAATGTAAAAGCCTGGGAAGAAAGCACTACAGAACAAGCACTCATGTCATTAGAGGGCAACAGTTGGTCACGACCTACAGAGGGTTGCTTGAAAATTAATACTGACGTTGCTTGGACAAAACACAAAACCACATTAGCTGTTGTTGCCAGAGATCACGAAGGAAGATGGGTTGGAGGTCATGCGAGAACTACAACGGCAAGATCTGCTATGCATGCGGAGACTATAGCAGTCGACTTAGCACTGGAAGTTGCAAGGAAGAACGAGTTACCTATGCTAGTCGTAGCCACTGACTGTAAGGTTCTCGTGGATATGATCCAGAGAAATCCGATAGAAAACTTGTACATAAATTTTATCCCCAATAATAGAGGAAGGCATACGATTTATCAAAAAACAGACAGTAAGAACCGCTTCTGGCCAAAAATGTTTGGAAACATTAGAATGCAGCATGGTAGTTCTAGTAACTTCAAGTAAATGCCTATTTTTCCTTTCAACTACACCATTTTGTTGGGGTGTATAAGCACAAGAAGTTTGATGAATTGTCCCCACAGAACGACAAAATAATTCAACATTTTTTTGAACAAATTCCAATGCATTATCAGTACGTAAGATTTTAATAGGCATAGAATACTGAGTTTTAATTTTAGCAAAAAAGTATTTAATAGTAGGCAGAACTTGGGATCTATCTTTCAACATAAATAACTAGGTAGCACGGGAGTAATCATCAATGAACAAAATAAAATATTTTTTGCAGATAAACTTGGAATATGACGGGGACCCCATACATCAGCATGCACCAAATCAAAAATATTTTTGCTACTAATCTGAGTTTTTTTGGGAAATACAGTTCTGGACTGTTTGCCTAACTGACATGCCTCAACTGAAAACTGTGCGAGCCTACACCAGAAATAACATGTTTTAATTTATCTGCTGACGGATGCCCAAGTCTAAAATGCCATTATAATGCGGAAACAGAAGATGATAGTGCTGAAGCCAGAGCTGTAGTGCCATTCCGTTTCAACTCATCCAAGTAGTAGAGTCCATCAGGTCCTTCATGCCCCCCAACAATCTTCATCCTCGTGCGAAGGTCCTGAATAACACAAGTACCTGGTGCAAAGGTCAGACTGCAGTTCAAATTGCGTACAATTTAACTGACAGATAGTAGGTTTAGCGGAAAATTTGGCACATAAAACAGAGCGCAGAAGGACTTGAGCAAAGATATCGCCAATCCCAGATACAATCGATTTAGAACCATCAACAAGCATAACAGTAGATTTCGAACAAGGCTTAGACAGTTTATGAAAGAGAGAACGGTTGCCAGATATATGAGAAGAGGCTCCAGAGTCAATCACCCATTTGGTATTACCAGTACTAGAAGAAGGAGCACTCAAGAAGGCAGAATCACAACCAGTGTAAGTGGTCGCGTGAGCTTCAGATTCAACAACAGATGAGGAGGAAGCACCAGTCCTCTCAAGCAGAAGACGTTCCACCTCGGAGCGGATGAACTCAGCAGTGGACGCGGTCGAGGGAGCAACAAAAGGTGTTTGAGAAGCCCCTTAGATGCAACATTGGTCCACACAGGTGTGCCATGTTTATTCCAACATTTGTCTTCTGTATGGTTGTTGCGGCCAAAGAAGTCACAGTACCGCTGAGTAGCGACACCTCCAGAAGCATCAACAGATGAGCCACGACCAAGGGAGCCACGACCAAGTGACCCACGTCCCCGTCCAAGATCAGTAGAACGGTTGTCCGGAGGTCGACCATGACCCCTACCACGACCATGGCTAGACATAGCAGCAAGAGCAGTAGGGTCACCTGTGTCAGAAGGCAGATCCGACGAGGAAGCCGACAGGCGTTGGAGACGCTGAAAGGCACTCTCCAATATAGGTAAAGGATCGCTGGCGAGAATCTAGTCAACCACCCCAGCATATGAGTCAGGAAAGCCGCAGAGGAACTGGACAACCTGGAGTTCCTGTCGTTGTCGTTGCATCGTGGCTAAGTCGGTAGATAAGGGATGAAGATTCTCAAGCTCAGCCCAGACGCCCTTAAAGGTTGAAAAGTAGTCAGCAATATCGAGTCCAGTGAAGTGCAGACGGGACAGCTGTTTGTTTAGGTCAAAGACCTTCGGATTTTTGCTATGCGAGTAGGTGCTGGCCAGTTGGTCCCACATCTCCTTGGCAGTTGGGAGACGAAGTAGAGTAACGCTGATGTGAGTTTCACTGCTGTTTATAATCCACGTCATCACAGTCGAGTCATCCTTGACCCAGTCATCATAGATCTTTTTCTCCTTGGACTCGGTATTACTGGGCGGAGCAGGAGGCGGGGGCCTCAGTCAGATGAGAATGCTTGCCTTGTGACTTCACAAAGATCTCCATGGAGCAAACTCAATGTTGATAGTTGCGTCCGTATAGCTTCATAGTAGTCACTTGACGACGAAAGTCTTCATGAAAGGAAGCCATGAGGAAGGTCGAGTCCAAAAAATTCAAAGAACAACAACATGAGTCAAAACCGCCTAGATCCTCCGGCTAGGCGGCAATAGAAAGATAGAGTAACTGGAAGGACCAACTTACATGTAGACTAAGCCGAGGCGCAGTAGAGAACCCGACGACTTAAGGGCTGACGTGGGCAGAGAGAAGAGGTAGGGCTTTGAAGACCCTCAACACGAACAGCCGGAGGCGAAACACGATCGGGCAGGCTGCACTAATAGGCCAACCCCACACACGGAGGGCCTCAGGCAGCGACGACAACAGCACTAGGCCGCACGGCGGCAGGCTAGCGCCGCGGCAGCAGTAGCCGGCGGCGGGGGCAAGCGGCGGGTGGCGCGGGGCGGGGTGCCAGCGGGCGGCGGTCGTGGGGGGGGCATCGCCAGTGGGGAAGAGAGAGAGAGAGAGAGAGAGGGCGGCGGCTACGGGGAGGGTGGCGGCTAGAGCACCTGCTCTGGTACCATCTTGAGTTGTCTGTAAGCGTTGGTGCACAATGTGTGTTCCCCGTATATTTATAAAGAGAACAATTACATAGAGGTCCTCATAGAATAGGAAAATAACAAGAGAATATAAAGAACTTAAGTAAAACACTAGTTAACAACTTTATTGTGTGCTTTAGACTTATCTTGTCTTTAACTTTTCCTTTATCCCATATTTCCTACTTCCATTTCCCATATACTCTCTTATCCTATAAAAGAGAGTCCATTGTATTTGTTTTAGACATATCAAATAAATGTTTTCTGTTTCGATATGGTATCAGATGGTTATGATCCACCATAATCTTTCCCCTCAACCTTAATGCTGCCCACCATATTCTCACCCTAGCTGCCAACCCCCCTCCTTTTCCCACAACCTGCCGCCACCCCCTCCACACAGCCCGCCGCCACCTCTCCTCCCTCCTGCTCCCGCTGCCACAACCCCTCCACTCTTGTGCTCCCGTGGCACAACCCCCCACCCCCTGCTCCAGCCGCCATCTCTAAACCTCCTCCCCACCTGCCGTCGGCCAACCAGCCGCTACCCCTCCCACCCCACCTCTTTAACCCATCCACTACGCCTCTCCCTACCACCCTCCCCTCCACCATCTCACCTCTTTTGTGAAATAATATTGTATTGAACGCAATGCAATGTGATTAGATGAATGTAAGACTGGACACCCTCTCCTTTGTATAGGAGAGGGGAGACGCACTAAGAGTTAGGACGCAAGTAATCTAAACGGGCCGAGATACAAAAGCCCACTAACTAATTAACCTATTAACTAAATAGGCTAATATAGACTCTCTAACATCTTTGTTTCCACCGTTACGCCTTCCTCCCTTCCATCTTCTTCCTTCTTCGTATCCCGACACTTTCTAACATAACACGTTGAAGATCTAAAAGGACTACCTTCCTTGCCAGCCTATGCGTCATGGTGGAGTAACTCTCTCCACGTGCGGGTTTCTAGGATCTATTGATCCAGATCTACTACTGCGCTCAACTACCCCTATGCTGGTTTCTCAGATCTAGTGATCCAAATTTGCTTCTTCTTCTGCTGCTACTTCATCTCTGTGCGCGTCATCACTCTGGCTTCCATGGCGACTACATATCCTCCTCGGTCTTTATGTGTGACGATCGTGAAACTCGATGGATCAAACTACCATCTTTGGTCATCGTCGTTTGAACTATATGTTAAAGTCCAATGACTCTATTCCCTCATTTCTGTTGCTGCTCAGATCCCTCCTGATGCTACTACTGATGGAAAAACCAAGTAAGCCTATGCGCGATGGTCTAAAGATGATTCTAGAGTTATGACATTGGTGGTGAATAGTGCCAAACTGAAGATCAGTCAATCTCTCTTTCGCCTTCAGAATGCTAAAGCTATGTGGGATCAACTATCCCATGTGTACTCCCACCAGCAGAACCCGAAGAAGGTCTTCGAGATCTTTGAGAATTTGGCAAAAAAGGAGAATTTGATTGATGGATCTGTCAAAGATTACTACAACCAATGTTTGGAACTCTAGGATGAATACAAAGTATACCATCCCCTCTCTTCCGACATCAAAGAAGTTCAGAGGAAACACAACAAACGTTAGTTAGTTCAATTCTTAGCTGGCTCTCAATCTTTTTTCATTGTTGACCAAATTTTATCCAGTGATCCCTTACCCACATGAAGAGATGTTCTCCAGCGCGTTCAATGCCTTCCTTCCATGTCTTCACTACGTGCTACTTCTTCTGATCATTCAGTTCTTGCCGTCTGCTCCTATGACTCTGGTTAAGGACGAGGTCGTGGCCGCAATGGTCGTGCTTCTGGTACTCCTAGACGAGGTTCACCTCCTGGCCCTAGATGCGGCCAAGATAAACTCTCTACTGATAATCGCTTTTACAACTTCTATGGGTGCACGAACCATAATGAGGACCACTGCTGAAAAAGGCACAGTGCACCTGCTTGGGTGAACCAAGTCTCCTCTACTGACTCTAAAAATTCGACTGCTGCTGCCTCCAGTTCAATTCAGCCCACGGTTGAATGGATTCACTCAGAATTTGCAGAACTCCTCCAAGCTCTCCTATCCTCTCCTACACCTGCTCGAGAAGGAGGTTCTGCTGCTTTACTTACTTCTCCTGCTACCTACAGTAAAAATAAACAGGTCATCGACTCAGGAGCATCAACTCATATCTCTAGTTGTTCTTTGCTTTTTTACTACCTTATCTAGAACAACTAGGGTCCCTCCTGTGAGTGTAGCAGATGAGACTCAACCTATAGTTCATGGAATCAACACTATATCTCTCTCTAAATGTTTGCCATTAGAATCTATCTTATATGCTCCACGCTTTCCACTTAATATGTTATTTGTTAGTAAAACTGTTAAGAGCCTTCAATGCTCAATCACTTTTGCTCCAGAGGGTTGTGTGTTTCAGCATTTTCGAATGAGTACAAGGATTGGTTCGGGCCATGAGGGACTTGACGAACTATACTACTTGGATGTGTCGAAATCTGCTGCTGCTTTGCTATCTTCTTCTGTGATTGGTCTGCAATGGCACTATCTTCTGGGACATCCTTCTGCCGAAAAATTGCGATGTTTATTTCTTGAAATTTTGGAGACTTTTTTTGTGAATCTTGCTAATTTGACAAACAAACTCGACTTGTTTTTCATTAAAAGAAAGAAATTGGTTCTAAAAATCTTTTTGATATTCTTCCTGCTAATATATGGGAAACATCTTCTATTACTAGCTTATCCGACTTTCACTACATTATGACTTTCGTTGACGACTATTCGAGCAAGGAATGAGATACCGACGATATCGGTGGTATACCGCTGGAAATACCAATACCGACGCCATAGAGTATGGAAACGTGCGCGCATACCGATAGGCTCGCAAATATTGGTATATCGACAGGCATACCGCCATACCGACACATTTCGATCGTTTCGGTGCAAAATACACTACTGACTTCACAAAATCGACCGAAATTGGCGGTATACCGACTGGTATACTAATTTTTGCAAGAATGATTGTTGTTGATGCTTAGGAAGAAAAAAGAAGACGCATTTGGGTGATTTTTGGCAATGAGGACTCGAATCAACCCAATTCAAGGTAAGTTTAACTAATTTCTTCCATTTTCTACCATTTGCAATCTCTCCATCTCTTTTTCCTACTAATTTCTTCCCACTTTCACCTACTTTCTACCCCCAAAACCTAGCAGTACTCCAAAATTGATATGTTTGATGCTAGTTATACATACATCTATAAATATATTACGTAGATCGACAATATGTCATCAGATTTAGCTAGTTCCTACACTATTATTTACCATCATCATATAATTACCTAATTACTAATAATAATCCAATATTACTTTTATAATTAGTTACTAATTACTATCATCTATTAGTAATAGTACAAAATGTGTTATTGTCTAATTACTAGTAATAATACTAATAATAATACAATATTATCTAATTACAAGATGTGCAATTATCTAATTACTAGTAATAATACTTATTCAAGATGTGTAATATTGGCCCCTTGAAAGAGCGACGACGACGGCGAAGGCGACGATGATGGAGTCCAGCAGTTCACCCTCTCCGGTTCTCATCACGCGGCTGGATTCCAAAAGAAGTAAAGTGCCGACTGATCCATCTTCAAATCCGGTAGCCTCTCACATTGTAGATCCAGCTAAAACCATTTCGCCACTTCAGTGGGAGACCTTGAAGCCTGTATCTATTGGGAATTCCGTGGCTCTGAAATGAACTGACGTTTCAACTGTGGATGGGAAGATACTCTATCCAAGCAAGGAAGCAGAGGAAAATGCGAACAAATGGAACAAATGTCTTCTCGGGTACGTAGTTGACTTCTGGCCTGAGATCTACACTCTGGCGGACCACTTCGATGTCATCTGGAATACTCAAGGTCGCTTTGAGGTCTTTGATAAGGGCGAAGGATTCTTTCTGATAAGGTTTGAAGACCTAGACGACCTGAAATATGTGTTCGAAGGAGACTGGACTGTCATCGGTAGACCGGTTGTTCTTAAAAAGTGGATGCCAGGGGAGCAACAGACTAGAACGATTCTTTCAGATGTTCCTGTTTGGGTAGACATTAAAAACCTGCCAATGGAGCTGTGGGATGCGAGGACTTTCAATAGAATCGGGTCCTATTTGGGTCGCCCTGTGAGGATGGATGATGCCACAGTTAGTCTTAAACGTCTAGACATGGCGAGAATCCATGTTCTTATGAAGAATGATGCTAAATTCCCGAAGAGTTTAACTCTGGTAAGTGACGTTGGTCTTGAGCACAATGTGTCTCTTGAATACATGTGGTTTTCGTATAAATGCAATAGATGCGGGTTCCTGGGCCATGGAGATCGCCGTCCAACTCAGACTAATAGGAAACAAAGAGCTATTACCCTGTCAAAGCCAAAGAAAGTTTGGGAGGTAAAGAAAAACTCTACAGTTCAACAGTTTGATAATATTCCCAAAGTCTGTTTAGATGTTGATACTGAATGCATTGTTGAGGAAATAACCGATGAGATGGAGATTCAACGTAAGAAACTGTTAGTTGAGAAAAAGGTTGTTTCTATCGAAGATGAGAAGTTATCAAAGGCTGTTAACGAAGGTTTAGAATCATCCAATGCTTCTCCTAGAAGTAGTGGCGGCTCGATTCCCTCCACTCCCACTGTGCTGCAGGTTTTCACTAACATCTCGCCAGAAAATTCTAATCTAACATAGCTCAGATTGAACCAAGCGATAGAAGAAGGAATATCTTCCCACCTGAACACCAACCTAAGCAGAGTTCTGGTATCTATTATAGGATAACTGAATCTAACTTCTCTCCTATTTTATCACAAGTTAATGAGTTACAGACTGTCACTGATGAAGCTGAGGCTGACAGCTCAACTGCCCAAGTTGTTAAATGATTTCTCCCCTCTCTATTTCCTCTTGGAATGTCCGTGGTATCAGCAATAAAATCTAGGATGTTCAAGAGGAAATTAGGAAGGCGAATAACAATATCGTCGTCCTTGTTGAAACTAAAATCAGACTTCGTAAGATCTCCGCCTTTGTTAACAAGTATTTTCCTGAATATAGCTGGCTTTCAAATCATAATTCTCATGTTCTTGGGAGGATTGTTATTCTCTAGAATGCCTATGAATGCGATATCACTGAATTATCTGAGAATGACCAAGTTCTTCATGTGAGAGTTACTATTGATCAATCATGTTTTTATCTGTCTGCTGTGTATGGTCATAATCCTGACTCGGATAGAGAAAGACTTTGGTCCTCCATCACCTCTTTTTGCTCCCAAGTAGACAAACCTTGGATCATTCTGGGTGATTTTAATTGTGTGCGTAAAAACACTGAAAGGATTAGTAAGCAACTGCCTACTAAGAAGTCCATGGATGATTTCAATGAGTGTATTCTGAACTTTCTACATCTGGATTAATTGGATTAGAGAGATCTTCCTTTCTACATCTTACCAAGTTCTCATAAATGGGGAACCTTCGGATACTTTCAAGCCCACTAATGGAGTGAGGCAGGGTGACCCTATTGCCCCCTATCTGTTTGTTATTGGTATGCAAGGTATTTCTGAACTCTTTAAAAATCTGGTCTCTAGAGGTGATCTTGAGCCTATAGCTGCTTCTAAGAGTATAAAAAGATGTCACCTTATTTTTGTGGATGATCTCATGATTTTCTCTAAAGCTAGTGGTACAGATGCTAGAGCCATTAAGACTATTCTAGATTATTTTGCTGATATCTCTGGCCTTTGTGTGAACTATGATAAAAGTTCCATTATCTTCAGCAAAAATGCTGACATTAACTCCATCACCGACATTATGAAGATCGAGGGGTGTTTTCCCTCTAAATATCTTGGCCTTCCTCTTTTTTCTGGGAAACTCTCTAAGAGACTTTGCGGTACTCTGGTTGATAAAGTGAAGCAAAGGTTGGACTCTTGGAAACCCAAGCTTTTGTCTACTGCTGCGAGAATGGAATTGATCAAGTCTACCCTCTCTAATATGCATTTGTACTGGCTTTTTTCCTTCCCAATCCCGAGCTCCATTCTTGATTACATTGATAGATTGTGTCGTGATTTTTTTTGGGGAGAAACTGAATCTAAGAAGAACCTTCACCTTGTTAAGCGGGATAATATTACTGAACCTAAAAAAGATGGTGGTTTGAGTATTAAGAAACCTAAGGATGTTGCTAAAGCATGTTTGATTATCAATGCCTGGGACATTGCTAGTAAAAAAGACACTCTATGGGTGAAATGGATTGCTGAGAAGTATTTAAGGAAACAATTTTTTGGGTGGTGAAGGAATCCCCCAACCACTCCTGGATGTTCAATAATCTTATTTGTGTTAGAGACGAGATGCACAAACATATAAACTTTTTTGTGGGTGACGGGGAATCTATTCTCACTTGGCAAGACCCTTGGTGTGAGTCTCATTCTCTGGATTATTTTGTGGGCAAAGAATGCATTATCAGATCAGGGATTCCTTGGGAATCTAATCTTAAGGTGATGATCAATAATGGAGTTTGGAAAATGCCAAAAGCTAATAACCGGGGTCAGAAGGATATTTTCAATGTTGTGAAGAGTATTGCGATTTACCAGGGGCATAGAGACTCTATGGTCTTTGATGGGAAACGGAATATTGAGCTTCATGACGTCTGGGAGTCTATTAGACAGAAAAAAGTCGTCTGTTATAACTTCGAGTGGATCTGGAGAATTAAAACTCACATGCGTGCTAAGCTCCATTTATGGAAAGCCAGACATAATAGGCTGCCTACCTCTGATTATTCAAGGAGAAGGGGCCTCTTCCTGACCTCTATTTGCTTCCTTTGCCAGAACGATTATGAAGATACCAACCATATTCTCTTCGATTGCAAGTACACTGAGAAGATCTGGGATTTTGTGAATATTCCTATGATTAGATCGTGGAATCAGGCTGAAAACCTTAGTGACCTGAGGGTGAAATGCATTATGAGCCTTATCTTCTATCATTCTTGGATGGAGAGAAATCTCAGTCCATGATGGAAAATATAGAACTTCTAGTCAATTATGGTCAACCATTAACCAGGAGCTTCTATGTTTTTCCCTGAGAACTGATTGTTTGGCCTTGTCTATGATGCGCTGTGTTGTCCCTGGTCCTTCTTTATGGTCTTCTGGATTCTGTTTGTCTCTGAGCTGTTTTTTCTGCTGATAGCTTGTCTCTGCTGGCCTCTTGGTTTGATGCTGTTAAATGAAGGCTGAGATTTCTAGCTGTTTGGAAGGCTTTATGTCTTCTGACTTAATGTTGATGGGTTACTGTTTCTGTTGGTGATGTGTGTTTGTTGAAGCTCTGTATTGGAGGGGTTCCCCTGCCGGCGAAGTGGTTTTATGCTATGGGTTGCTGCCGCTGGTTTAGTTTGGGAGGTCTTCCCTTTTCTGGATGTCTTTATGCTGCCTGTTTTGGTGGTGGATCAGTTATGGAATTCTGGTTTTCTTGTTGGATGAAGTGGGTTTCTTAGTGGCCCTCTTGGTGTCTTTCTCTCTGGTTGTTTTTGGATGCTTCCTGTTGGCGTAAGCTGAGTTCTTTTGGAAACTTCAAACCTGCTCAGGAAGATGAACTTTCTTGTGGAGTTTTTCTGAAGCTGTGGGCCTAAGGTTTAGCTCTGACGCTCCCCTCTTATGCGTGGAGTGATGGTTTTTGCTGTGATGTTTCCCCTCCCACTCGTGAAGTTACGGTCTGAAGAGCTACTGTTGCAAAGCTTTGTGATATTTTTATGCAGCTTCAGTTCTTGTTAAAACTGGTGGATCTTTTCCTGCTGATCTCTTGTTGTTTGTGGGTTCTGTCTTGCTCCCCTCTAACTGATGAGAAGTGATGGTCAAGCTCCTCCTGGTCTTGTAGCAGTGAGATCTTGGCCATCTTATCTTCTTGATCGGGTTTGAGGTGGTCGATTTCTTTGTTGGTTAACAGTGATGTTGTGGCTGACTTCGAGCCTCCTTGCTCCTATGGTTCCTCTAGAAATGGTTGAGTCCTCTTCTTCGCAAGGGTATTGTTTCTCTCCTCTCTCTAGCATGCCTAAGAATTTGGCTTAGTGATGGTCGAGTCCCCTTTTTTGGGTGTCAACGCTCCCCTCTCACTAGCTCCTCCTCTTGGTTGGCTGCCTTGGTGTTGAGGTTTCATTCTTGCTTTGTAGGCAGTAACATATTTAAGCATGTGCTTTTTGCTCCCCTCTCACTCGAGGAGTGATGGTCGCGTTGTTGGGTTTTTTTTCCTATCTTTGGTCTGTTGTTAGCTTCTTTCTTGTTCGAAGGCTGTATCAAGGTTGAGTAAGAGTGTGTGGTTGCTTTAGTTGTCTTGGTTGCTTTGGGTCTTCTTGCTTTGATGCTCCCCTCTCACTCGTGTAGTGATGGTTGAGTATGCTGGGAGTCTGTTCTCTCCTTTTCTGGACTGAAATTGGTTGGTTTGTTTTGGTTTCTTTGGTGTGAAGGATCTGGAGTTTGTTTCTTGGTTCTGTTTGAGTTGTGGTTGAAGAGAATAGCCGCCTCTTCCTGTTGGTGTTTAGCTTGTTGCTCCCCTCTCACTCACTGAGTGATGGTTGAGTCTGCTGGGTTGTTTCCCTATCTTTGGCGTGAAGATGGTGGTGCTGAGTTGAAGTTCTTGGAGTGGTATGGTTGCTGAGCTTTCGGGTTTAAATTTTTTCCTCTGCTTGGTTTGAAGATGGCTGCTGCAGTTTGTCTGACTCTGGAGCATTTCAGAAGTTTCATATCTCAGGCCGGCTGGGTTTTCTGCTGGGACTCCTTTGTGGGACTCATGTCTATCCTTTTGGCTCCTTTCAGGGTTTTATACTATTTTTCTTTTCTCATCTTCTTAGATTCTTTTTCAGATGTAAAGATAGATCCTTTTCTTTTAGTTGGTTCTCATTTTGGGAACTAACAAGCATTGTACCTTCAAACAAAAAATGATAAAAAAAGCAACAGAGTTTTGACCAACCAAAAAAATGATGTGTAATTATCTAATTACTAGTAGTAATACAATATTATCATTAAATAATTCCTACACTATTAATTACTATCATGTATTTATCTAATTACTAGTAATAATACAAAATTACTTTTATAATTAGTAATACACATATAGTATTGTACATGACGTGTATGAGCAACATGTACCTTCATATAACCAAGCTTACATAATGTACATGCCATGTGAGCAATATGTCCACCATATCAACTCAATACTGTATGGAATACCAGCGCGATGCCCAACATACAACTGATATGAGTTAGTAAGTTACTATGATATTAGTGTGTTGTTAATTGGATATCATGCATAAGTGTGTCTATTTAAGTTAATAAATTGTGCGAGTAAATTTTTTAGATCTTAATTCCTATATTTTGTCATCGAAATCCTTCATCGAAATCCGTAGGAAACAGGATAGACTCCTTACCTCCCACATGATGGACCCCCTACCCCCACATACCTAGTATAGAATTTTATTGCATAAAACGATGCATTTAGATGTAGAGGTTAAACCTGCAAAAATTCATGATTTAATTCGTTCATTTTGGCGTTAAAACGGCCAGGATTGCATCTGTCGAAATTTCCGTCGGTATAACAGTAAATACCTATTTCTTGGCTGTCGAAGCGACATCAGTATTGGATACCTCGTTCCTTGCATTCGAGGGCCTCATGGTTGTTTCTCTTGAAAGATCGCAATAATGTTTTGCAAACTATCACCACCTTTTTCACTAGAATCCAAACCTAATTCAAGATAACTACTTAAATCTTGAGAACTGATAATGCCTTATAATTTATGTAAAAATTAATGGATCTTTTTGCACTGCTAGAGGTACCATTCATCAAACTTCCTGTTCTTACACACCACAACAAAATGGTGTGGCAGAAAGGAAGAGTCGTCACCTTCTTGAGGTCGCCCAAACTATTCTTCTTCACTATCATGTACCTAAACATTTCTAGCTTGAAGTTGTTTCTATTGCGTGCTACTTAATTAACTGTATGACTTCTTGTGTTACACAATCAAGTCCTTTTTTCTCTTTTGTAACCGATGCGCCATTGTTTTCTGTCCTACTGCACATCTTTGGAAAGACTTGCTTTGTTAAGAATCTTCCCCCCTAAATATCTAAACTTGACCCCCGCTCCACTAAGTGTTTTTTCTGGGATATTCAAGAACTCAAAAAGGATATTGGTGCTAATTTTGTGAAAACAATGGTTTGTTAGTGCGGATGTTGTCTTTTTTGAACACATGCCGTACTACTCTGATTAGGGGTCTGCTTTATCAAGTGATCTGTTGGATCCTACTCCTCTGCCTCTAGTAGTAGAACATGATCACACTGAAGTAACTGAAGATTTTCCTTCTTTAAAGGTGTATAAGTGAAACCCAAGGTTACAGTCCCATCCCTAACCCCTCAACAACCAATCGTTCCCTCGTCGGCAGATCACAACTCCAACTAGGTAATCTCCGACCTACATCTTCCTATTAGTCAAAGGAAAGGTGTACGTTCTTGCACTCAACATCCAATTAGTAATTTATGCTCTACCATTAATCTTGGTGCTAGCTTTGCTTGTTTCACTGTTTCTCTCTCTGCTATTTCTGTACCGAAGAATGCTACACTGAAAAACCACTAGAGGGGGGGTGAATAGGGTTTTATGATATTTTAATAATTAATTCAACTCAAAGCAAGCAACCACAAAAAGATTGGACAAGGGGACAAGGATTTAGAGTGGTTCCAACCTTAGCAAATACTAAGGCAGTCAATCCACTACCCGATTGCTTACCCAACCGGGATTTTGAAAGTATTTAATTTTATTACCTCGCAAGGATGTTACATAAAATTACAACACTTTCACCAAACCCTTCGGACAACCTTCACCTAGAAGTAGTCTCACCAACCTTGAAGCAACCTTCCTTGAAGTAACTTCAAGCTCCCCCTTGAAGTAGCCTTCCTCTTGAAGTAGCTTCCCGTTGAGACAACCTTCTTGAAGTAGTCCAAAGTCCACCTTCTCCACCTGAGAAGTCAAACCCTCTCCAATCCGCAGCCTCCAACCCTAGGAGTAGCAAGGAGAGTACAAACAATATAAAGGAACAAGAAGGAAAAATAGAAATTACAATACCACTTGTAGCACAAGGCTTGATTTCCTATATCAAGCGTTTTGATCTCCTAACCAATGTATATGGAAGTGTAGGTGCAGTGGGTAGGAGATGCTAGCCTATAGGACACGAATTTAGAGCAATGGAAATGTATAGCCAATGTTGGAATTGCTCAATTGCTCACAAGAATGAATTGCCAATTGCAAGTATGAATACTCAAGTGTAGCACAAGTGTATTTTGGGTGTCCTATGGCTTGTCCTATTTATAGTACAATACCACTTGTAGCACAAGGCTTGATTTCCTATATCAAGCGTTTTGATCTCCTAACCAATGTATATGGAAGTGTAGGTGCAGTGGGTAGGAGATGCTAGCCTATAGGACACGAATTTAGAGCAATGGAAATGTATAGCCAATGTTGGAATTGCTCAATTGCTCACAAGAATGAATTGCCAATTGCAAGTATGAATACTCAAGTGTAGCACAAGTGTATTTTGGGTGTCCTATGGCTTGTCCTATTTATAGGAATGGCCTATGGATGCTTAAGGACGTTCTAGACACTTTCTAGGGGGTTCTTAGTGCTTAACTAGCCGTTAGGTAACCATTAGTTGCTTTAACAACGACTAGTTAATTAACTCTGAAAAGTGCAGACAGAACTCTTCTCGGTCGAGGACTTGTCGACCGAGGGACTGTCTGGAGCAAGTGTATATAACGTTCTAATCCAACTCCCAACTACCTTGTATACTGTGTCTAACGGCTACCTGGGTCATTCTCGGTCGAAGAGTTTGTCGACCGAGAGTGTCTCGGTCGAGAAGTTTGTCGACCGAGAATGACTCTGTTTTAATGTTTTAAACTAATTACTAAGTGTGTCTATGAGTGTGCAGTTGTGACACTATTGTAGGGGATGACCTATCTAAGTGTTGTGATTGACTAGGGAAGATCTAAACGCTTGATTTACATGATATCTAAGTACTTGCACGTTATATACTTGTACAAGTTTTTACATTTGATTACAATCATGAATTAAATCAATTTGAGCATATAGATCTTCCAAGTTGTTTGTCATCCACCTAATTCCTGCAACACTCAAGTAGCACGTTAGATCCACAAGAATGAAATGTTTGTCATCATCGAAACAAAGAGATTATAATAATGTCCAATTTAGCCAACAATCTCCCCCTTTTTGAAGATGACAAACATTTCCTAAATATAAAATAAGGAAATATAAATCATATAAGTTTCATACCTGAAGTTTACCTTTTGTAGCCATTCTCTTGTTTTGCAAATGTGTACTGGCCCGAGTTTTATGAAACTCATTTTACTTTATGTTTTGGGTTTATATTATTTCTCCCCCTTTGTCATTTCAAAAAGATATCTAAGAAAATCATTTTGTATGACTTTCATTTCTCCCCCATAATTTTATGCTATACTCCCCCTAACTAAGATATTCAGTTTTTAAAAAATAGGGATTAATATAAATGTAAACCATTTATTGTCGAATTTAGCCACAATTTGTTTCTCAATCATTTGCAAAGGATATTAAGCCTTGAAATGATATGAGATTCCCTTAAGCTCATGATGGATACATATTGATTTCTCATCCATTTTGCAAGGGATGTTAAACCCTGAAAATGACATGAGAACCTTTTAAGCTTATAGTAGAGTACATGAAAAGTATCTCTAACCAAATGCACGGGATGTTAAGCCCTGATTTGTTTAGAGAATTCCATTAAGAACAAGATATATCACATTCATGAAATTTATATTCCTTTATTTTCATAACCATGATTAAAAATACTAAGGTCATAACATGTTTCATCTTTTCTTTATGACATTCTCAAAATTTTGTAAGCTCCTTCTTAATCTTATAGTCAAGATAGTTTTTGTGAGCTCCCCCTTAATCTTATAATCAAGATGTTTTAAGGATTGTAAGGTCACAATAAATATTAGATCATAAAAAGTTATGCACTAAAAATTTGGTTTTCAATATACTAAGATTAAGTGCAGTAAAATGATGTACAAATAAGCATTTTGTCAAGCTTATTTTAGGTCGACCTTGACTTCGACCATAGCGCCCTTGGTCAAACTTGATTTCAACCAAGAGGCAATTTCTGCAGATTTCCAATTTGAACACTTATTTGTGAAGTATAATTTCTGCAGATTTTCAATTTAAAAATGCATTTGTGCCCTGAAGTTTTACTGTTTATGCAAAATGGCATCTTCATATGAGCTGAATCACAATGATCAAAAACAATATCCATTCATGGTTTGTATATATGGATCAAAGATTATTTTAGACAAACCAATAAAACACAATGATCATGACACAATAATTATGATAGAACAGTAGAAGTATATCCACAATACAATGATCAAGATAGAAACATATACATACGATGATTATGATCATTTAAACTTAATTTCAATACACATGGTTCCTATATAGATAGACCAGGAATACTTAGGAAAAATCATGTGGATTACGATAAAACAGTAATTTCCTAGATTAAACCAACATAGTTCATAATTTTTTTTTCTTTTCAGTTTTAAGCCAAACCATGTAGAGGATAAACCAAAATAATCCCATTCAAGGTTCATAAATTTTATGTAAATGAGCATGCTTAATCAACTTTTTCAATCAATGAATAAGGTATGTTCAATATCAGTCTTCATATAGCACTTTTGTAATATGTTTAAGGATTTCATACTCATAATGTTATACCTTCATTCAACAATTCATGATGCAAAAGATCAATATGTCTTGATTAAAAGATGGTCTCCAAGATTCATTCTTGATTTGCATATTAAATCAATCATTAATAACAAATTGATAGCAAACTAGATTAATTAAAAACAGGTTCAGCAGAACTTGGTTCGGTCGAACTCTTTGTCGACCGAATTTATCTCGGTCGAAGTTTTTCTCGACCGAGAATGCTGCTGATTGTACAAGTTTTATCAGATTTATTGCAAACTTTAAATCAGTAACCTGCTCGGTTGACTAATTCTCGACCGACAATGTTCTCGGTCGAACAGTTTCTCGACCGAGAATGTGTCTGTACTGTTTTTCAGTAACTGTTTACAAGTAAATCATAGTTCATTTTCAATTCAATTATGCAATTTGAAAACTCAGTTTGGTTGAGATAGAACATATGAATATCAAAGTAACATTTAGATCAAATCTCAACTAATTTTATTCAAATCTTTATGTTTTGAGGACCCTAATTAAGGCAAATTTTCAAAGATGTGTCTCTGCAGATGTATATTTTCAAGTTTGAAACTTTAATTACTTGAATCAATTTGTTATCTCATTATGTTAATGTTGAGATAGACATAGAGATATACAACTAGAGTCTTTGGTCATATCTCAACTTAATTTTGTTCATTTAGTTTGGGGGTTTTGGAACCCATACTAACTCAACATCCTTTTTCTTGTAAGGACATGAGAAAGAATAATGTCCGAGACGCAAACAATAATGGCAACATATAGAATCAACCTCATATCTTTTTCTATGATTTTGTTCTAGGTTATTCTTGGGTACATATGTATATTTGCCTCTAGGTACATTCATAGATTGATTTTCTAGCATTTGTGTCTTTCTCCAACTAGGTTTTTGGTAAGATTTTCCTTTAGGATTATAATCTAGTCCTCTCCTTCCAATTTGACGATAAGAATCATTTAAAATTTTATCAAGGGTATCATTGTTACTCAAACTACTAACTTTTTGTTGCAGCTTAACAATCTCATCCATTCTCTTATTGATGTCTAACTTTGCTTGATCTAGATTAGATAACAAAGAATCTCTTTCTTTCACAATAATATCATAATCTAGATGTGTACACAAAACATGTTGTTTTTGAAGTTCATTTACTTGAGTTTGCAAGTTTAACTTTTCTAAGGAAAGAAGATTGCAATTTGCTTCTACAGATTTCAGCTTAATATCATGATCTTCAATAGCCTTTTTGAGATCTTCATTTTCAGATGTGAGAGCAAGAAGTTTAGCATGTAATTCATCATTTACTTTATTAGATTTCTTTAATTTCTTCTTGCACTCAATATACCTATTATGTGTCTCTTCAAGACTAGCAATTAGCTCTTCTTTAGGTAAATAAAAAAGGCTTACCTCTTCTTCTTCTTCTTCTTCACTTATTGTAGCAATAAGGCATTCTTTATGCACATTTTCCTTCTTTGACCTCCATGGACAGCTAGGTATAGTGTGCCTTGTTCCTAAGCACCAATTGCAACTTGTTGAAGATTGGTCCATGCTTTTGCTTTGCTTGCGGTTGTAGACACCACCACCCTTCATTCTTCAAGACTCGATTAGAGCTCCTTGAAGCCTGCTCTGATACCAATTGAAAAACCACTAGAGGGGGGGTGAATAGGGTTTTATGATATTTTAATAATTAATTCAACTCAAAGCAAGTAACCACAAAAAGATTGGACAAGGGGACAAGGATTTAGAGTGGTTCCAACCTTAGCAAATACTAAGGCAGTCAATCCACTACCCGGTTGCTTACCCAACCGGGATTTTGAAAGTATTTAATTTTATTACCTCGCAAGGATGTTACATAAAATTACAACACTTTCACCAAACCCTTCGGACAACCTTCACCTAGAAGTAGTCTCACCAACCTTGAAGCAGCCTTCCTTGAAGTAACTTCAAGCTCCCCCTTGAAGTAGCCTTCCTCTTGAAGTAGCTTCCCGTTGAGACAACCTTCTTGAAGTAGTCCAAAGTCCACCTTCTCCACCTGAGAAGTCAAACCCTCTCCAATCCGCAGCCTCCAACCCTAGGAGTAGCAAGGAGAGTACAAACAATATAAAGGAACAAGAAGAAAAAATAGAAATTACAATACCACTTGTAGCACAAGGCTTGATTTCCTATATCAAGCGTTTTGATCTCCTAACCAATGTATATGGAAGTGTAGGTGCAATGGGTAGGAGATGCTAGCCTATAAGACACGAATTTAGAGCAATGGAAAGGTATAGCCAATGTTGGAATTGCTCAATTGCTCACAAGCATAGAATTAAATGTCCGATTTCGATGTCGTGTCCGATGGCCCAGAAACAGAATTTTTTTGAAATTTTGCACTAAATTTCGATATTTACGGCCCTAATGAGACGACCAAATAAGCGAATTAAATCATGAAAATTTACCAGGATGATCTAAACGCCAAGATCTATCTAAATATGCAATAATATTTCATATTGGATATTGGGGGGGGGGTCTCCCACATTTGTAAGTGAAGGAAGCTGAATAATTTCGACAGAATTTCGATGGCAATTTCGATGACAAAATGAAGGAATTAAACTATGAATTTTTGCATACACATTGTCTAGACATAGATACACTAGATTATATGATAAATTTGTATGTTTAGAGGTTAGGGTGGGATCCATGTCTTGATGAGTGAGTGTACAAATGAACAGAAATGACAATGTTTGTTAGACAGTTAGACTGTTACAAACTTGCAAACTTCAAGACTTCAAGTTAAAACAACTACACTACTAGACTAGAGTACTACAAACTACAAAGTACCGTTACCAACTTACATATTACAACTTATAATATATAAAACAAATTATAAACTAACAAACTTACACATTATGATGTTCCATAAGTCTTACAGAGTAGGACTAAGAGACCAATAGTCCTAGTTGAAGCTTGAGTGTCGTGGTGGTTGTTGTCCTCGTTGTTGACCATACATATGCTCATTGATACTATCAACATATGTTGCCCAACTCATATCATTCCTATACACGCGGTTATATGTCTCAACATGCTCTTGGTAGATCTCATCAGACACAAACTGCATCATCCCATGTTTTGGGAAAAATTCCTCAAGTGCTTTTGCTTGATCAATAGATGGTTGTGAAGCAACTGGAGCTGGAGGAGCAACAACTAATGGAGGAACATACAAAACATCACGGTATCCTTGCCAAGTTTGCCCACCATCATTAGATTCCATATGAACATGTTCTCCAGTGTAAGAATAACCTTGCATCAGTGGGTCATTGTATCCTCCATACATATAGCCTGGTTGTACTTGTATACCTCTAGAAGAAGAAGAATAACCATCACCATAATTATAAGTCCCGTGACTCCCACCATAACCATAGCCATAGTTATAGGGATCTTGTTGTGGTGGTTGTGCGACTGCAGGTTGTGTTTGTGGTGCATGAGGATATCCAAATATAGAATCAACAATAGAAGATGAATCCCTGTCTGAAATACTCATGCTCCCAACTGATTCAGCCAAATTAGAAATACAATCACTTTGGTATTGAGGAGCTGGAAGAATAGCTAGAGGTGGTGGTGACGGTGTTGGACCTTCTGGTGTGCCAATATATTCTTTTGTACCTCTAGTTTTTCTTCTTTGGAATGTACTATCAACAAATGGAATTTGAGTTTCAGCAGGTGCAACTTCAGCCCTAGGGGCAGAGAGATAAGGTCGATCATCATTGTCATTCTCAAATCCTGCCCACTCTTCATTATTATCATTACCTTCTTGGTCATCACCATCACCATCATCATCATCATCAGGTGCATCATCATCATCGTCAAGATCATCATCATCATCGTCAAGATCATCATCACCACCACCATCAGATTTGGAAGAGTGGCTACTAGAACGAGTTCCACCTTCTTCAACTGCCTGTGCAATATCCATCTCATCTTGAATGTGTTGTTCTTCTTCTTCAAATCTTTGTACAGGGCTGCGGTCTCTTGTAGCTGTCTCTTCTTCTGCTCTAGTGCTAGGCATGAATGTTGCTTCAACAGTGGGATCCGGCCCGCCATCATTTCTATCTAAAACTGGGGCACCACCAATATTAGTCATCCATTGTTGCAATGGATTATCCTCTGGATCAATATTCTCATTACCACCACCAAAGGTAAAAGCAATATCAAGTGGATCATGGATGACAGAGAGGTCCACTTCTCTAAATTCGGGCTCTCTAAGATCTTTTGCCCTCAACCTCATGTTGTAGTGAACGTATACCAAGTCATTTAGACGTTGTGCACCAAGTCTGTTCCGTCTTTTGCTATGAATGAGGTTGAATGTGGACCAATTTCTTTCGCAACCACCTGCAGCAGCTGTTTGTGATAGAATTCTCACAGCAATTCGACGTAGCTCTTCACAACCTGTGCCATGCCATGACCACCACTCACATGGAACAACTTTTTCTCTGTCAGCAATAGCGCTTGGATGCGCAAAGCATCCAATGGCTTCTCTGAACTGCCTCAACTGCAACTTAACATGACAACATTGATAAGGTCAAGGGTAATAAAATATGATTTTTTTCTCAATAATTAGTAAATACATAGTTCCAGACTATATGTATTACCTGGTCCATAATAATCACCCTCTCTTCAGATGTGGTGACAAGTTTCTCCACAACTTCTTTAATAGCTGCCATAAAGTCGCTCTTGAACCCTAACTTGTATTTGTATTGGAATCTAGGGTTCAAGTAATGAGCTACAAGAAATAGAAATGGCTATAAATAAAATTGTCTTGTATTGAATGTGTCATCAGTTATCAAGATATAGAAATGTATATAATTATTGAATAAGTATCAGTTATGCTCACCAGCTTTGTGCATAGGGTGCAAAAGCATTTTCTCCCACCGCTTCCTTATAATTTTCTTGTATTGGGCACTTCCTCTTGGAACAACTTTTGATATTGAATCTGTCATCAGGGTCATTGCTTCATACAAGTAGGGAATGGTTGGCGACTTATCTCCATCCACCAACCTGAGCACCTTCACTATTGGTTCCATGATTCTAAGAATTTTATTAACCCTCTCCCAGAAGCTCCTACTGTTGACAATGTCTTCTATCTTGCCCCCTGCGGCTGTCCTACTTTCCTTCATTGAACTCCATTCAACTCCGGAAAATAATTTTCTCAACCCATCTCTCTTTGACTTCAGACTTTGCAACGCCAAAAAATTGGTAGCAAAACGGGTGACTCCTGGTCGCACAAAGTCACCACCACAATACTCCTTCCTCCTCATAGCAGCTAAAAGAAATGAGCGATTGTATATGAAGCTTGTGATTGTCCTGGCTTCAATGATCAAATTTTTCACATGCGACAACCCACCTACATTTGAACAAAACAGAGTATGAAATCAAATAATGACACTATAAGTCATTTGGAATTGGAAATTGGAATACAAGGAGTCAAGGAGTCAAACATATATCATATATGACTCACCTATATCTTTCAGAATCAAATCAATGCAGTGAGCTGCACAAGGAGTCCAATAGAGTGGAAACTTATCCATCAAAGACTTTCCAGCTTTCTTGAAATTGGCTCCATTATCAGTTACAATTTGAACCACATTTTCCACACCAACTTCTTTGATATACCTCTTCATCAATTTAGATATGTATGTAGCAGTCCGAACCTCAGCGGAAGCATCTACAGATCCAAGGAAAATGGTGGATCCATCACAGTAGGCAAGAAAGTTGATGATCTGTTTTCTAGTTCCAGATGTCCAACCATCAGCCATTAATGTCACACCATAAGATTCCCACCTACAAGTACAACAAACAAAAAGTAGATGTAGAGTTAAAACCTCAAAGTATTGAAGACTTCAACAATCAAGAATGGAAGGGACAATAAAGAAATAAGCTTAGTTACCTTTGTTTCTTATCCTCAATCCATTTTTGGATCTCCAATTTTTGTTCAGGAAGGTAGACATTCATAAGCTCATATGCAGTGGGGGCTTTAACACCCGGTCCAGCCTCCCCTGCAGTTCTCAAGAGGTGTTGTAAGTATGGCTCAGTAGCCACGTGTGCTGGGATCCCATGGGCAAAGGAGAATTTGCCAACTGCTTTGCCAACCTTATTCTTTGCACCAGAAAACATAGATTTCAACTTCTGTTGTACTGGTTTTGACCTTCTCATACCTGGCTCGTCTACATCTACACCCAACCTACCTCTTGTTGTGCTGTGAGATCTGAATAGGCTATCAATTGTCCCTTTCTTTCTTTTCACTTGGGCAGACGTATCACTATCATCTCCTAAGTCAACCGTGGGGATGGATGCTCTTCCTGAACGGTAACCAGCCGCATGACGTGCACCACTGCCTCCACCATGCTAAAAAACAGATGGGCCAATGCCCCTCCTATATGAATCATGTTGTTCTCTCTCCCATGCTTGTCTTTTGGAATCTCTAAGCGCCCTGCGATACATGCGACGTTGTTGGGAGGTGATATAACCTTCAGGATAATCTACATCTGAGTCGGACTCGGCAGAAGAACCTCCTCTCCCATAGTCAAAGAGGGTATCAACCGCGAGTTGGTCAAGTTCTTGTTGATGTTGACGGATGTTTCTCTTCTGACTCATCATTTCCCTGAAGTCGTCTCTCACTCCTTGAGGACATTGCTTGCACATTGCCACGTTCCTGTCACCGCCAACAATGTGGGATTTGAATCTTGTAATCCCCCCACCGCCTATTTTCTTGGTACAATATTTGCAAATCACTTGTTGCTTAGTGCCAGGAACTTGCTCACAATGAGCCCATGCAAAATCAATGACTTTTGCCTTTCTACCAGTACCACCATCATTTCTCCCTCCATCACCATCACCAGATGAAGAACCCATCTACTGCAATTTAGAAAAATAAAAACATGAAAAAATAATCACATCAAGTCAAACGTGTATAAATAAACCATAACTAGTTACTAAAGCCTAAAATTGCATGTTAGAAACTTAGAAGGTCAAAGTATAACTAAGTAGTTCATCACTTTTATTTTTATTAATTCATTTTTATAATATTTGTTTAATTTAAGGTCTGAAATTAATATTTAAATTGTTATAAATATACAAATTGAACTTGTAACACCGAAATTAGTTAGCATTTATGGTATAAGTCTAGTAGTCTACTAGTGTAATATATTTAGGGTTACATAAGCAAAAAAAAAATATAAGAAATTTCAATTAAAAAAAAAGCTTTTTTTAGCCATTTTGTGTATAAATACGAAATATATTGATTACATTTTCAAAATAAGTGTAGTTATATGTATTTCACACTATTGTTTCTTAGATGTACAAGTTTCACTTCAAGATCTTGAGTTTTTAAAGAGAAATCCCACTTAGAAATTTAGGATTTTCGGAGTTCTTATTAAGCTATGTCTAAATGAGAGTAGAGTTAGAAGGAGGAGGAATAGATGGGCTAGGAAGAGGGGTTACATACCTTAGAATCAAGTAGAGAAGCCTCTGGGAGCAAGAAATCCCAAAAAAATCGCCAAAATCGGAAAATTCCAGCAGCAACAGTCCGCGGAACACTGTTTCGCGAAACAGTAGCTGCGTTTCACAGCAATTTTGCGATTTGAAGGCCCAAATTGGGTTTTTTGCACCGAAATCCCTCCAGTTTTGCGAAATTTCGCCCACAGTGCGAAATATTTCGCAAAATGACGTACGTATCCCTGCAAACCAGCGTTTCGATGTCCGATTGAAAAAAAATCAGAAATTTCGGTCGAAATTTCGCAATTTCGATCGAAATTTTGTACGATGCTCACAAGAATGAATTACCAATTGCAAGTATGAATACTCAAGTGTAGCACAAGTGTATTTTGGGTGTCCTATGGCTTGTCCTATTTATAGGAATGGCCTATGGATGCTTAAGGACGTTCTAGACACTTTCTAGGGGGTTCTTAGTGCTTAACTAGCCGTTAGGTAACCATTAGTTGCTTTAACAACAACTAGTTAATTAACTCTGAAAAGTGCAGACAGAACTCTTCTCGGTCGAAGAATTGGCGACTGAGAGTCCTTCTCGGTCGAGTACTTGTCGACCGAGGGACTGTCTGGAGCAAGTGTATATAACGTTCTAATCCAACTCCCAACTACCTTGTCTGCTGTGTCTAACGGCTACCTGGGTCATTCTCGGTCGAAGAGTTTGTCGACCGAGAGTGTCTCGGTCGAGAAGTTTGTCGATCGAGAATGACTCTGTTTTAATGTTTTAAACTAATTACTAAGTGTGTGTATGAGTGTGCAGTTGTGACACTATTGTAGGGGATGACCTATCTAAGTGTTGTGATTGACTAGGGAAGATCTAAACGCTTGATTTACATGATATCTAAGTACTTGTACATTATATACTTGTACAAGTTTTTACATTTGATTACAATCATGAATTAAAGCAATTTGAGCATATAGATCTTCCAAGTTGTTTGTCATCCATCTAATTCCTGCAACACTCAAGTAGCTCGTTAGATCCACAAGAATGAAATGTTTGTCATCTTTGAAACAAAGGGATTATAATAATGTCCAATTTAGCCAACATACACAAGCTCTTCAACATCCTGCCTGGTGTCTAGATATGGAAACTGAAATGACTACACTTAGTGATCGCAAGACCTGGGATCTTGTTGATCGCCTTGCAAACTATCTGATTGTTGACTGTCGTTGGATTTTTACTGTCAAATATCCGCCAGATGGTTCTGTTGAAAAGCTGAAAGCACGACTGGTAGCAAAAGGTTATACTCAAACCTATGGGGTTGACTACTTTGAAGTTTTTTCTCCAGTTGCCATACTCAATTCTGTAAAAGTGCTTATTTCAGTTGCTGTAAATAAAGATTGACTTCTTTTTCAACTTGATCTTAAAAATGCCTTCCTCTATGGTGACTTGAATGAGGATGTCTACATGGAGCAACCACATGGTTTTATTAGTCAGGGGGAGTGCTCTAAGGTCTGTAGACTTAAGAAGGTGATCTATGGCCTAAAACAAAGCCCCCAAGCTTGGTTTGATAAATTGAGCCAGATATTTTTCAAGTTCCACTTTCGACGCTCACATTTGGGTCATTCTGTTTTTATTAAAAATACCATTTTAGACTTATTATTCTTATTGTCTATGTGGATGATATAATACTCTCTGGCAAGGATTATGAAGGTATTGCAACTACCAAAAGATATCTCGAACAACACTTTATTACTAAAGATCTTGGTAAACTCAAGTACTTATTGGGAGTTGAAGTTTCCAGATCTTCTTCTAGTGTCTGTGTTTCACACACAAATGTGTCTCAATCTTCAGATAGAAAAATGCATGCTTGGTACTAAACCTGCTAGCACTCCTTTGAATCCCATTACAAAATGGGATGATAAATCTTCACCTCCCTATCCTGATAACCACCAATACAAAAGATTGGTTGGTAAGTTTATTTATCTTACAATGACTAGAGCTGATATTACTGCTGCTTTTGGACTTGTCCGTAGGCATCTGGATAAACCTCAATAATGTCATTAGGATGCTGTCTGTCATAGTCTTATATATCTGAAAATTTCTCCAGGAAAAGGATTACTATATCGAAGAAATGGGAACTGCAAACTAATTGGATATTCTGACTCTAATTATGCCGATGGTAGATGTGTCAGGAAATCCACCTCTGGCTACTGTACCTTAGTTGGAGGTAATCTGGTTACATGGCGCAGTAAGAAACAGACCATGGTTGCTCAGTCTAGTGCTGAAGCAGAATACAGAGCTAAGGCTCATACTACTTGTGAATTAATGTGGGTCCAAGGACTCCTCAAGGAATTCAATGTCTCAGATTCTGCCCCGATTCCGATGCACCGCGACAATAAAGCTTCCATTTTTTGTTGCCAGCAATCCCACTTTTCATGAGCGCTTGAAGCATATCAAAGTGGATTGCCATTTTTTTGTGAATCTGTTCTTTCTAGTCGCATTTGCACTCCTTATCTCCGAACAGAAGATCAAGTTGCTGACATCTTCACCAAGATTCTTCCTAAGACTTGCTTTGCTACATTGGTGGACAAGCTGGCCATGTTTGACATCTATGCTGCAGCTTGAGGGGGAGTATTAGTATATATGCTTTATGCTTTATTGTCTACTTTAGACTTGTATTGTCTTTAGCTTTTCCCTTATCCAATATTGCCTACTTCTATTTCCCACTTACTCTCTTATCCTATAAAAGAGAGTCCATTGTATTTCTTTTAGACATATCAAATAATTGTTTTCTGTTTCTATATGGTATTAGATGGTTACGATCCACCATAATCTTTCCCCTCCCCAGCCCTAATGCTGCCCACCATATTCTCACCCTACCCGCCAACCCCCGCCTCCTTTACCCATAGCCCACCGCCAACCCCCCTCCTTCACCCAGCCTGCCGCCACCCCTCCACCCTCCTTCTCCCTTCGCCACAACCCCTCCACCCTCCTGCTCCCGCCGCCACAACCCCCTTGCTCCCGTCGCCACCTCCAAACCACCTCCCCACCTGCCGCTGGCCAACCAGCCGCTGCCCCTCCCGTCGCCACAACCCCTCCACCTCTAATGGCTTCTTACTCTATCTGAGTTATTAAGGCACTCCACAAGACCAACATTGTATTTCCAAGAAAACAATATTGTCATGTAATGACTTGCATCCTCATGTGAAACTTATTCTCAATATTCACCTAGATCTTAACTCTTTTACCTTTATTTAGGAATGAGGTTTCGGCGAAATTGGCGAAATTTTGCCAAAAAATTCCGATTTCGATGGGATTTGGTACCGAAACGTGCGACTGTGTCGATTTCGATGGTTTCGATGAATTTCGCCAAATTTCGATGATTTTGATGAATTTCGCCACATTTCGATGAATTTTGCCAAATTTTGATAATTGCAATCCTTGTTATTGCTGTTTTTTTGAAGAGCAAAGGGGGATTGGGGTTATTTCACCATTTAGTACTCATACATGGTATATACTTATAGTATATCATAATTGCATTGCTTTTCCTTTATATTTGCTATTTAATTGATTAAATACTTGTGCAATACATTTTTTTTAGTTTCCACAATGTGGACGACATGTATCCTAGTGGTGGTTTATTAGACAATGAGGGTGCTAGGAAGCCAACCACACCAACAAAGCTTGGAAACATTGCACTAGTTTTCTTGGGACCAATGAAACGATTGACTATTGAGTCAATATCAACAACAAACTATTAACCCAAGTAAAATGTGTGGGGATGCCCTACATATCCAAGATTTGATACTATAACTCAAATAAGTACATGCATGTATGTAGCTCATACTTGCAAAATTGCATAACTTAATTCCTACATTTTCTCATCGAAACCCTTCATCGAAATCCTCAAGAAACAGGACAGTTCCCTTACCTCCCACATGAAGAACCACCCCTCCAACCTACCCCCACATAAAATTTTATTGCATAAAACGATGCATTTAGGTGTAGATATCACACCTGTAAAATTTCATAAATTAATTCGTTCATTTTGGCGTCGAAACGGGCACACTTGATCTATCGAAATTTTTGTCGAAATTTCAAAAAATTTCGGTTTCCATGTTCTCGAAACAACATTGAAATCGGATACCTCGTTCCTTGCCTTTAATATATCTCTTACGAAACTTAATTTTGATCTTGTGTCTTAGATGAATAAAACAATCTAACTTTCCATTGTGCCATGTGATAACAAGGTTCATTCACACGTTGTACCACATTGACAACTACGGTCCACTTGACCTTTGTAATAGGGGATACCACTTGCTGCATCATCTCTGGAACAACCATAAATAACCTTGGCCTGTATGACCAAGGAATTAAATGACCAATACCGACGCCGTTTCGACAGCTTGGGTATAGATATTTACAGGTATATCGACGGAAATATCAACAGATGCAATCCTGGCCAAACCGATGCCAAAATGAACGAATTAAATCATGAAATTTTACAGGCGTGGTCTCAACACCTAGATGCAACGTTTTATGCAATAAAATTCTATATTGGGTATGTGGGGGGGGGGTCAATCATGTGTGAGTTAAGGAAGATGTCCTGTTTTTTGGAGATTTCGATGAAGGATATCGATGGCAAAATATTGGAATTAAGATTTGGAAATTTACTAGCACAATCCATAAACATAAACACACACACTTATGCAATAATATCCAATTTACAACACATGAATAACATAGTAGCTTACTAACTCATATCAGTTGTATGTCGAGTTACACACTGATTATCCATACAAGATTGAGTTGATATGGTTGACTTATTGCTCCCCTGGCATGTACATTATGTAAGGTTGGTGATATGAAGTTACGTGTTGCTCAGACACGTGTACAATTAAGATTTGGAATTTTACTAGCACAATCCATAAGCATAAACACACACACACTTATGCAATAATATCCAATTTACAACACATGAATAACATGGTAACTTACTAACTCATATCAATTGTATGTCGAGTTACACTGATTATCCATACAAGATTGAGTTGATATGGTTGACATATTGCTCCCATGACATGTACATTGTGTAAGTTTGTTGATATGAAGTTGCGTGTTGCTCAGACACGTCATGTACAATACTATATAAGTATATAATACTCATTCGTATTATGTAATTAAACACGATATGTTTTAGAATTTTACAGTACTATGTCTCCATATGCATCATATTAGATTCTGAAAGAAAATATACACAAGGGCTTTCTATTGCTCTTCTTCAATGTGTGACTTTGACAATTAACTTCATGACTGTCAAGGAAGTTAAACACCATCACTATTATGACACCTTTTCTCAAAGCAGATGGTGAGATCTTTGCCAATTTAAGGCATTTTGGTATGAATTTACATTTTAATTGAGATAGATGGTGTAAATGAGAGAAATGGTAGAAAACATAAAGGCATACCTTAGATTAGACTTATCTGAGCCCTAGTTGTCGAGATCCCTTTGCTCCAACATTTCCTCCTCTCAAACAACAGAAACTGACTCAAGCACACAAAAAATCGGTATTGCTGTCGGTATATCAGTACATTTCGTCGAAATTTGGCGGTATTTGACGGTATTTGGCGATATTTGGCGATATTTATCGATATTTGGCGGTATACCATCGGTATACCGATATTTGCAATCCCAGCGATAGGATTGTGTGAACCGATGACCGATGCCGTCGATATCGGTATACTGGTCGATATATCGACGATATCATCGATATCTCTTTCTATGACAAATATAGAAATACTGTGTTATTTTCTATTTCCGTTGTGTTATCTCTTATACTGCTCTATTGTATTAGTCCCATATTGCCTGCTTGTGTGTGTGTCTCAACTCTCGATAGCTATATAAGAGAGTACCTTGTACCCTTTTTTACTCACTGAATAAACAACTCCTTTTCCATCTATATGGTATCGAGAGTAGGTTCTCCATTTCCCCACCCATCAACCCACCTATGACGTAAGTCCCCCCGTCCCCCCCCCCCACCCGCCGCCCCCTCCCCCCTACCCGACGTCGCCGATCCCTCCTCTACCCTCCCTGCCCGCCGCCCTGCCCTCCCTCTCTTCCCCGACCGCCCCCTCCTCTCCCCTCCACCCTCACCCGCCGCCGCCTACCCCCCTCCCTGCCACCCGCCGCCGCCTACCCCCCCTCCTTCCACCCACCCGCCGCGACCCTCCTCCATCCACCCTCCCTCCCCATAGCCACATCTCCTCCCACTGCCGCCTCCTCTCCCCAACAAACAACCCCACCCACAACCTTCCTCCTCCTCCAGGCTTCTATCATTTCGACCGTCTGCCACTGGTTTTTACCTCCCTTCTCCCTCTACGTCCGGGTGCTCTTCAGATCTACGTTCGGACATCCGCTGGCCGGCTAAGTTGAGTCTTTTCGTCTCACCGTCCTATCTGCCTGCGCCTCATGACGGAACGTTGAGTTTTCCTCATGACGACGTAGGTTTCTCTATGCATATTCTGCCCGATACGGGTTTTCTGATCTGACACGTCAGATCCCTGCTGCTGTTATCTGCCCTTTGTGGGTCTTCACTCTAATCTGCTATTGCGCCGACTACTGCTTCTGCCATGGCTTTTCCTGAGCCTCCCCGATCTCTGTGTGTCACCACGGTGAAACTCGACGGTGGCTCCAACTACCATATCTGGTCGGCGTCCTTTGTTCTATATGTTAAAGCACAAGGCCGGTATCACCATCTTACGACTGAGCCTCCTCCTGTTCCTACCGCTGATTCGGGTGACAAAACCAGACAAAGCTATGCGCAATGGTCCAAGGATGACTCCGGCGTCATGTCTTGGATCCTCAATAGTACCGAGCCTCGAATTAGCCAATCTCTTCTCTGCCTTCATGATGCTAAGGCTATGTGGGATCAACTGTCCCACGTCTACTCTCATCAGGAGAATCCAAAGCGTGTCTTTGAAATTTTCAAAACTTTAGCGAAAAAGGAGTTCTCCACTGACACTTCCATTGATGATTTCTACAATCAATGCTCGGCTCTGTGGAATGAGTTTGAACTCTACCGCCCCTTGACGGCGGACATCAAAATTGCTCAGAAACAACATAACGAACTGCAACTGGTGCAGTTCTTGGCTGCACTTCCTGCCTCCTTTTCTGGCGTGGTTGACCAGATCCTGTCAAGTGATCCGCTGCCAACCCTTCCTTTTCCATCTATAACAAACTCTAGCCTATAAGATGTTGTTAACAGAAACAGATATGAAATATCTGAATCATATACTAATAGGTTGACAGATGAAAAGTTGAAAACAGTATATAGAAGCTTACAGGTCTAAAATCTGAGGGTCAAGTTGGGCCAGTACAAAATTTTTATGTTTTCGGGGAGCGGTTTCTCCAAATTCTCGGCTTGCGTGTTGTCAACAAAACTTATTTTCCTTTTCACATTAAATCTGTTTTCACATTAAATCCTTCATCAGTGTTCAATTACATAGACATTATGGAGAGGCTTTTCTTGGCATTAAATGACTTAATTTTTCATCCTTTTAATGTTCAGAATAACTCCAATTAATAATTTCTGGTAAAGATGATATTGCAATGTGTAGTACCTGTGTCATATGATACTATACTACCTAATCCTCTTTTCTTTTTCACTTACCAAATTGCACAAATGAGATGCCCAAAACCTAAATGCAGAATTGGCGCAAGTTTTGTGACTTCACTCGCTTATTTTTTGCTATTTTTATTGGAACCTAAATGGCTTTTGTTGACAAATAATAGCCGCTTATAAGGAAGATTAGAAGCTTTCATTCCAGTTCTATTTTTCTCTCCTTTGGTTTTTCAGCCAGTTCCTATTGGATCCGGAAATGATATGGTGGATGTAGCTTATTGGCTGGCAGCAGAATCTTTCATTACCCTCAGCTTGCTTATACTTGTAAAGTGGAGAAGTGTTGTTTATTGGATGAATTAAACAGTGTACATTGTAGTCTCTTATATAACAACTAGAGACAGAGACTGGTTAAGAAGCAGCCCATATGGGACTAAACAACAGAAGAAACAACATAAGTAAAGCACATGCTAAGCACATGACGCTCAAGACAACTCATATCTCTATACTCCCCCTCAAGCTGGAGCGTAGATGTCAAAGAGGCCCAGCTTGTCAGTCAATGTCTGGAAGCGAGTCTTGGGTAGCACTTTGGTGAAGATATCTGCAAGTTGATTCTCCGTGCTGATATATGGAGTGTGAATCTGTCCGGACATAACTTTTTCCCGTACAAAGTGGCAGTTGACTTCTATATGTTTCGTTCTTTCATGGAAAGTAGGGTTGCTCGCAATAAAAATCGATGCCTTATTGTCACAGAACATAGGAATGGGGCTAGTCGGAGAGATGTCAAATTCTTCCAGAAGGCTTCGGACCCACAGAAGCTCACATGTAGTATGAGCCATCGCTCTGTACTCTGCTTCAGCACTGGATCGTGCAACAACTGTTTGCTTCTTACTGCGCCATGTAACCAGATTGCCCCCTACAAACGTACAATAACCAGAAGTGGATTTTCTATCAGATCTACTGCCTGCATAATCAGAGTCAGAAAAGCCAGATAGATTACAATGCCCATGCTTCTTGTATAATAGTCCTTTCCCAGGAGCACTTTTGAGATATCGAAGAATATGACAGATAGCATCCCAGTGACATTGTCGGGGTTTGTCAAGATACCAACTAACAAACCCAACAGCAGCAGCTAAATCAGCTCTAGTGACAGTCAGGTAGATAAGCTTGCCTACTAATCTCCTGAACTGGTGTCGATCAGCATATGGGGGAGAAGAGTCACTATCCCAATCCATATTGGGATCCAGAGGTGTGGTAGCTGGCTTACAGCCTAACATGTCTGTTTCATTCAGCAAATCCAGAACATATTTCCGTTGTGATAAGCACAATCCTGCAGAAGATCTAGCAACCTCAATGCCCAGAAAATATCGTAATTTACCAAGATCCTTCGTGATAAAATGTTGTGCTAGATAGTTTTTGGTTGCTTGAATCCCTGCACTATCACTGCCAGATAAGATAATGTCATCTACATACACAATGAGAATAACAAGCCCTGATGTGGTTTTTCGGATGAAAACCGAGTGATCAGCCTGTGATCGGCGAAAGCCAAAAGAGAGTAAGATTTTACTTAGTTTATCAAACCAAGCTCGTGGACTTTGCTTTAAGCCATAAATTGCCTTGCGAAGTTTACAGATTTTTGAAGCAGACTCCCCCTGAGCAACAAATCCGGGAGGTTGCTCCATGTAGACATCTTCCTGTAGATCGCCATATAAAAAGGCATTTTTCACATCCAGCTGAAAAAGAGTCCAGTCTTTATTGATAGCAACAGAAATTAGAATACGAACAGAATTGAGACGAGCTACTGGAGAAAAGGTTTCAAAATAATCGACACCGTAAGTCTGGGTATATCCTTTTGCCACGAGTCGAGCTTTCAGACGCTCAATGGTACCATCAGGCTGATATTTAATAGTGAAGATCCAGCGACATCCTACTGGATGGCAAGAAGACGGTTGATCAACCAGATCCCAGGTATGTTGGTCAGTCAGAGCTTGCATTTCCTGTTCCATAGCATGTTTCCAGGCGGGATGACAGAGCGCCTCCTTGGCATTTTTAGGAATAGTCACAGCAGATATAGCAGATGTGAAACAGGCAAAGTCATTACTGAGATTGGCAGATGAGCAGAAGCGACTAATAGGATGCTGAGTGCAAGAGCGAACACCCTTCCGTAAACTGATAGGAATATCCAGGTCAGAAGGTACCTCAGTTGATGGTGGATCATCCGCAGACGAAGGAATTGGTTCGGCCGGGGCAGTGGCAGGCTTCGAGCGGCGCTTGTAGACCTGTAGAGGGCGTTCAGAAGGTACCGCAGCAGGAGGTGGATCATCTACCAAAGGTAGAGGAGTGGGAACCAAAATATCAGGAGTCACTTGTTTCCCCGGGGCAGAGTAATAGGGCATGTGTTCAAAAAATATCACATCCGCACTAACATACCAATGTTTTGTAATAGGATCAAAACAACGGTAGCCTTTCTGAGTGCGAGAGTACCCCAAAAACACACACTTCACAGATCGAGCATCCAACTTAGTGATACCGGGGCGAAGATTCTTCACAAAACAAGTACACCCAAATATACGAGGTGGCACAGAGAACAAAGGTTTATCAGGAAATAAAAGGGCGTACGGAACCTTATTTTTCAAAACAGAGGACGGCATGCGATTGATAAGATAGCAAGCCGTGGACACAACATCATGCCAAAAACAGTGAGGAACTTTATAATGAAAGAGGAGGGTGCGAGCAACTTCAAGAAGGTGGCGGTTCTTCCGTTCTGCTACACCATTTTGTTGTGGTGTATAAGGGCAAGTGGTCTGGTGGAGAATCCCTTGGGACACACAAAAAGAAGTAACAGCTTGTTGCATAAATTCAAGAGCATTGTCAGTGCGAAGAATTTTAATAGGTTGACCAAATTGTGTTTTAATTTCAGCAAAGAAAGTACGAATGCAATCAAGCACAGTATTTCGACCTTTGAGAAGAAACAACCAAGTGGTACGAGAATGATCATCAATAAAAGTCAAAAGATACTTCACACCAGAAATACTAGGCACAAAACAAGGTCCCCAAATATCCGCATGTACTAATTCAAAAGGTGCTTTAGAAGAAATAACTTTTTTAGCAGGAAAAACAGAACGAGAATGTTTGCCCATGACACATGTTTCACAGGAAAATTTATTTTCAGATATATGTGGAAAAAGGAGTTTCAGTTTCGCAGCAGATGGATGTCCAAGCCGAACATGCAACTGTAGACCTGACACAGAGGTAGAAATCATCGCCTTTGAAATTGGTGGCCCATCCAGGTAGTACAGCCCGTCTGGTCCTTCACGGCCCGAACCAATCTTCGTCTTCGTGCGGATATCCTTCACAATACAACCAGAGGGATCAAATTTGACAGAGCAGTGTAGTTGTTTAATCATTTTGCTGACTGAAAGCAAATTAACAGGAAATTTTGGAATGTATAAAACAGAATTGAGATGCATCTTTTGTGACAAAGGAACTGTGCCAGTGCCGTGAACAGCAGTTTTCGAGCCATTTGCAACAGTAACAGAAGATATCGGAGATGTTGAACTAAGTTTCGAAAATAAATGAAGAGCACCAGTCATATGAGTGGAAGCACCGGAGTCGATGCACCACTGTTTGTTACCAGAAGACGAAGAGGTGAGCATGGCAGACGAGCTGGATGCAGAGGGTAGCTGTGCAAGACGTTCTTGAAACATCTTCTCGAACTCTGAGCGAAGCCAATCAGTATTAGGTGGCGCAGGTGTCGAATCGGTAGAAGAATCAGTCACAGCAGCGTCATCAGCAGTTTGGTTCGCCCAAGCAGGTTTACCGTGCTTTATCCAACAACGGTCCTCAGTGTGATTGTCGCGGCCACACCAGTTGCAGTGACGTGGTCCTTGAGACAGACCTCGACCCGGAGTAGAAGAGCCGCGGCTACCAGCAGGAGGAGGTCGACCACCACGACCGCGACCACGGCCACGGCCACGAGTAGAATCAGAAGAGCGCGCAACAAGCGCAGGATGCTCAGGAGCAGGTGTGGGAGTCAGAGAAGGCAGTCTCTGAACTCTTTTGAGGACATCACGAACAGTGGGCAGCGGATCACTTGATAGAATTTGATCAACAACCCCCGAGAAGGAGGCAGGAAGGGCAGCGAGAAAGTGCACAAGTTGAAGCTCATTTCGTTGTTTCTGGGCAATCTTGATATCAGCAGTAAGAGGATGATACAACTCATATTCATTCCACAAAGCAGAACATTGATTATAAAAATCATCAATAGATGTGTCAGTGGAGAACTCCTTTTTGGCAAGTTGTTTGAAGATTTCGAAGACCCGCTTTGGATTCTCCTGATGAGAGTACACATGTGCCAAATGATCCCACATCGCCTTGGCATCATGGTGACAGAGAAGAGATTGACTGATCCGGGGCTCAGAGCTGTTGAGGAGCCAAGACATGACGCCTGAATCATCTTTGGACCACTAGATGTAGCTTTGTTTAGTTTTATCATCGGAATCCGCCGTAGGAGCATCAGGAGGGTCGGCCGTCAGATGGTGATATCGACCCTGCGCCTTGACATAAAGGACAAACGACGCCGACCATAGGTGGTAATTGGACCCGCCGTCGAGTTTCACCGTAGTGACACGCAGAGATCTGGGGGGTTCAGAGTAAGCCATAGCAGAGTACGATGACGCTTTAGAAGCAGTACAGACCCTTAATGGGCAGAGCAGAGGAACCCGAACCGGGCAGAAGGGATCTGACGCAGCAGATCAGAAGAACCCGAAAACGGGCAGAAAAATCATAGAAACCTACGCCAACATGAGAAAAACTCAACGTTCTCCCATGAGGCGCAGGCAGAAATCCCCAAGAACAAAGAGGACTCTCAACTTAGATGGCCAGCAGATACCCGAGCAGAAACTGACGGAAGCCCGGTCGTAGACGTAAAAGAATTAGAAAGTGTTCAGGCCTTACGTAGGAGTGGAGAGATGAGTGTAGGTGGAGAAAATGGCGGAAGAAGATAGGATTAGGTAGATAGGATGGAGAGGAAGATACGGAGGGGTCACGGGATGGTGGAGGAGGCAGTTGGTGGTAGTGGTGGACGGCAACCTGCTGCTGCAAGCAGCGGCGGCAGGGGGGGGGGCGGCGGCTGCTGTGGTGGAGGGTGGGGGTTGGGGAGGGTGGGGGGGGGGTGGGGGCGGCGGCTGGAGAGGGGAGGGGTGGCGCCGGCGGGGGAAGAGGAGAGGGTGGTTGGCGGCGGCGGCGGGGGGGGGGGGCGGCGGCGGGGGGGGGGGGCTGAGAGGATTAGGTCATGGGTGGGAACTAGGGTGGGAGAAACAAAATAAGGCCTGCTCTTGATACCATGTAAAGTGGAGAAGTGTTGTTTATTGGATGAATTAAACAGTGTACATTGTAGTCTCTTATATAACAACTAGAGACATAGACTGGTTAAGAAGCAGCCCATATGGGACTAAACAACATAAGAAACAACATAAGTAAAGCACATGCTAAGCACATGACGCTCAAGACAACTCATATCTCTATAATACTAATGTCCACTTCTTCTGTATGATTGAACCTGACCAAGGTCCTCAGTTTGACTAACATTTAACTACTCCATTGTTAATAAATAATCTAGTTTAGGTTACTTGTTACTTAGCAAAGTTTTCCATCTTATGCAACTCTTATGGCATGCATCCAATAATTTCCTCATTCTATGCTGTCACTCATCGTTTTTCTTTTTGTTGGATGCAGTTAGAATTGGTAAATGAGCTGCTGACTGTTCAAGAACATGATAATTTGGAATATCTGATCTATGCGGCTATATACCTGAAGGTTATTTTTTTGCGTATATATTCTTTTATTAGTTTAGTTAGACAGTTTTTCAGGTTATAACATTTTTGATTTTCATTCAAATATATCAGTGGATAAACACAGGCCAAATTCCATGCTTTGAAGATGGAGGACATCGTCGGCCTAACAGACATGCAGAGATCTCAAGGTGTATATTCCGCGAGCTTGAGAGAATATCTTCGCAAAAGAACACATCACCAAAGGTCATGTAGTTTAGTTGACATATGTATTCATCTAAATCCTCTCTTTGTAGAAATAATTTGATATCTATAGAGCTTGTGACCATAATCCTAAGATACCTCCAAACATGACATTAGTTCTTCCAAATTTATGCAAAGCATTATTAGGAACTGGAACAGCTTATATTGGTAGGAGTAGACCTAATCATTGTGGCTGATAAAATATGATCCCCAACAATTCACAATCAACGACAAGTCGTAAAACCAAACAACGACTAACCCAATGCAACAAGAGGAAGATATCCTCTTGGTATGAGGAGAAACCGTGGACATACTTGTCAAGATGGCAAGGCGCGTTTGCATTTATGCCCTTTATTCGAAAAACTGCCGGGCGGTTTAACACTTAATTTTTGGATTCCACCTATTCCTTCTTATCTATATGCATTTTATGGTTATAAGTGCATTATCCTTTATATACACCTATAACACTATGGTATGGTTATAACGATCATTTTCCTCCTTATATATGTATACAATTATGATTTTATATAGATGTGTCACACATGTTTTATGGTTAATCCTCAAAATGAGCCATAAACCATGCATAAAGCACATAAAGTACATTCAACTAATGAATGATATAGTTATATTGGGTTCCTATAATATGCACAAGAGGATGTAATATGGATGCTTAAACTTTTAATGCTGTAATTAAAGGTCTAATAATGTATAAAGGATGTCATAGTCCTTACAAAACGTTCAACATGACAATGTTTATAATGCATCTATTATGGTTGATATGTATGGCGACCCCCTCTCATTCTCCCCTATAGAGGTGACTGAAGAGGCAAGGGCTGCACTCAACATTTCCAAGATTCAGATTCAATAAACAAAGATAATATATAATAACTTCAAACTGAATAATGTTGATAACGAAATCGAGAAGATAGAATCTCCTCTAAGGAGTTACATAATTTTTTTAAAAGTGAAGCTACGAATTGAATGGCAACTGGGATTAAACAATTTAATCCTCCAGATGTCATTAGCTTTAATGTCTTTTGGTGCATTCTTTTGGAAATCCATCTCTTCAATCTTCACAATAAGCAACTAACCTATAACTTTGGCACATAAAACACGATTAGCATATCTCTATGCTGTATACGTGGGTGCAACCAAAATTGTGTGCATCTAGGTGTAACAACGTATATGGTAGAACAATCAATTATTTGCAATTTCAAACGTTTTACTTTCACTTTATTTTCTAACCCGTATTTATTTTATCTCCTTGGGCATGCCAATCCCTATTCCATTCATGGATTTAGGGTTTTTCGATCCAACATTAGATTCCATGGTGAATGCAATGGACTCTTGTCGCACAATCATCATTGGTTCATATTCACTTTCTTAGTGAGAAACCCTTTAGTTTCTAGGAGTGTTTATCTCCCTAAAGTACCCTTAAGAGATTCCAAATTGGGTTCAAATAATCTTATTATCTTATAATCATACGTGACACACATAGTTCTTTTAAGATCTGCCGGAATTGAAACAACCAAGCATCTTATGTGAATGTGATATGAACAAACATCGAGAAAATTTTGTGAATCATCAGAATCGATGAGTGGTTATTCAATATTCATAATTTAACCCACCCATCTTTTCCAAAGAAAGTTGTCCAGGCACTCAAGATTTAGATGCAAACAAGATTTACTCCAAGATTACATTGAAAATTTTAATGTAACACTAGGGGTGTTACAACCATATGCATAAGATGTGGACTAGGTTTAATCACGGTCCTAGGGGTTTAGGCTCAGGGCTGAATTGGGGTTGGACTTCAAAACCCTAAGTTTATCACATTATTAATCCCTTGATTAGGAAACCCTAATTATTCATCAACATAACCCTAATTTTGCAATTATTCATGAAATTTTGTTCATATTATTCAAAGATCAAGTTTCACCAAAGAATATCACAGAGTAAACCTTCTTAGTCAAAACATCTAATTGATCTAGGTTAGGGTTTTTCATCTCAAAATTTATTTACATGAGCATCAAAACATGCTTTTGGATCTAAAGTCTAAAGGCTTAAGCATGTATTGAAACTATTAGTTTTGGATTCTATACATTTTTATGACGATTTTGATATATGATTTGGCTACATTCAGAGCGAGGGTTTTTTTCTATAAGTTTCTCAATCACACAACCTGAGCCAATCACACAACCTGCCACATCAACTAATAATTATTAGTTGGGCGCGTCACTGCTGGATTAAACGGGGGTAAAATTCCAAACTACCCATGCATTGTGAATGGATGTGTCACACGATTTGGGGACAGTTTGATAAATCCCTAGTAGGGATTCTTCTCCCTCAGACTGCGCTACTGAGGCAACTATGGAGTCAACTCCATGGTTGACTCTTACCCTCAGGACCTGGAAGATGCAACCCTAGATTGGGTCACCTTCGATCAAGTTTTGCGAGATCGCCAAGCCTTACAGCAGGCCGCGGGGGTGGTCAAAGATGGTAGCTATAGGTCAGACTAGTATGAAGGTAGACGAAGTTGGGAGAAGGGGAACTAACATGTTCTTGGCCTGTCGAAGGCCGGGGAAGGTAGCTGGAGGTTTGGGGGTTGTTTCCCACCTCTCACGATGGCTCAAGTGCTCTGAGCCAGATCTCTTATGATGATCTTCAACCAATAATGGTCGGAGATTGGGGACTAGTCTTGGGGTCTCCTTGGGCCTGGTGATTGGAGTACCTTCGTAGACTCCTTGCGGAGCTCCGGGGCTAGAGGTGCTTTGAGTCGTCAAGTTGATGTCTAGGTCGCCGAAGATGACGGTGGAGCTCAACAAGTTGTAGGATTTTTTGGGTGCAATTGAGAGTTGGGTTGAGTTGTGGGAGCAATAGGTAAGCTAGGGATAGTCTTATATAGGCCTGGGGTTGTGAGGAAAGGCATCAGTTACCAACCCTAGTTTCCTGGATTATCTTGAGTTTAGGCATTATCGCCACTGAAGGAGATAATGGCCAACTCGGGGTTCGTTGAGTTTGTTACAATCTCCTAAAGTCGGTGGAACGAATATCGCGGAAAACCGTGACATGTGGAGGGAGTATGGAGTCTAGGTCTTGCAGGACTCAAGTCGTGGGGTTGAAAATGAATGTGAGCCGTCCGATCTTTGATTGACGGTCATGACTTGTGTCCGCATCCGCTTCATGCCTAAAGTCAGGGACTTGCCCTAATCTAGGTCTCTGGCCGTTGTTGAAATCCAATTTAAATTGGATTTATCAACTATTTTCAAGAATTATCATTATCCTCTATGTAAAAGACAAAGCAATTGTGGGAAGCGTAGGGTTGCACAATGTGTGCACCCTCATATATATAACATTGAAACAATTACAGAGAGGTCCACAAGTAATATGGAAATAACAAAACAATTAACAGAATATATAAAACAGGTATTGTAACACTCCCCCTCAAGTTGGAGCATAGATATCAATCATGCCCAACTTGTCCATCAAAATGCAGAATTGCTTCTTCGCCAGCAGCTTGGTGAAGATGTCAGCAACTTGGTCTTCAGAACGAGTGAAGGGAGTGCAGATCTTGCCAGTCAGAATAGATTCCCGAATAAAGTGACAGTCTACTTCAATATGTTTAGTGCGCTCATGATAGACTGGATTATTTGCAATGAAGATAGCAGCTTTATTATCACAGTGCATAGGTATAGCAGAAGAAGAAGAGTCAACTCCAAACTCTTTTAACAGAGAGCGCACCCACAGCAGTTCACAGGCAGTATGGGCCATGGCCCTATATTCAGCTTCAGCACTTGACCTAGCCACAACATTTTGTTTTTTACTCCGCCAGGTAACAAGATTTCCTCCAACATATGTACAATACCCAGAAGTGGATTTTCTGTCAACTCTGCTACCTGCATAATCAGAATCAGAGTACCCCGTAAGAGAACAGTGTCCATGCTTCCTGTAGTGAAGTCCCTTGCCAGGAGACTTTTTCAAATATCGTAGAATCTGACAAAGAGCATCCCAGTGACACTGTCTGGGCTTATCAAGATATCTGCTAAGAAGACCCACTGCAGTAGAAATGTCAGCTCTGGTGACAGTCAAATAAATAAGTTTACCAATCAGCCTCCTGTACTTTTTATGATCAGCAAATAGAGGAGAAGAATCATCATCCCAATTTACATTGGGATCTAGAGGAATATCAGCAGGTCTCGCCCCCAGCATACCAGTCTCCTGCAGTATGTCTAGGACATATTTTCTCTGAGACAACACAAGAGCATTAGAATTTCTAGAAACTTCTATGCCCAGAAAGTATCTAAGTTTGCCCAAATCTTTAGTAGCAAAATGTTTGCCCAGATGAGATTTAGTAGCCTGAATACCAAGAGAATCACTGCCAGATATGATAATATCATCAACATAGACAATCAGAATAATAATACCAGCTGAAGTCTTCTTGGTAAAAACAGAATGATCCACCTGAGACCGCAGAAACCCAAAATCAATCATAATTTTGCTCAATTTATCAAACCAAGCCCGGGGACTCTGCTTAAGGCCATAAATAGACTTCTTTAATCTGCAAACTTTGTGAGACTCCCCCTGAGCAACAAACCCAGGAGGTTGCTCCATATAGACCTCTTCTTGTAAATCACCATACAAGAAGGCATTTTTGACATCAAGTTGCAACAAAGGCCAGTCAAGATTAACAGCAACAGACAGAAGAATTCTAACAGAATTAAGGCGAGCAACAGGAGAGAATGTCTCAAAATAGTCAATACCATACGTCTGGGTGTAGCCTTTAGCAACTAAGCGTGCCTTGAGCCTCTCAACAGTGCCATCAGGTTGATATTTCACAGCATACACCCATCTGCAACCGACCGGTTTGCACTGAGGAGGTGGATCCACCAACTCCCAAGTATCTCGTTCAGCAAGAGCTAACATCTCCTCCTTCATAGCAGACACCCAACCAGTACTCTGTAGAGCATCCTGGATATTCTTTGGTACAGCCACAGCAGATAAAGCATATACAAAATTGCTAGAATGGACATTCAGATGGTCAGTAGAAACAAACTGAGCAATACTGTGTGATGTGCAGGAACGAGTACCCTTTCTAAGAGCAATGGGTAAGTGAAGATCAGAAGGTACCTCAGGTGTAGCAGAACCTTCTGGAGGTGAAGATTGGTTTTCATGGGGGGTTTCTTGAGTAGAAGGCACTCTGTTCCTGCGTTGATAAACTATCAGAGGAGGCTTATCAGCCTCAGTAGTGACGTTGTCAGTAGTGTCAGGCACACATTCAGAAACAACAGGTAGAGGTGAAGCAGTAAGATTAGACTGTAAACTGTCACCACGAGCCGAATAATAAGGAGTATCTTCAAAGAAAACCACATCACTGCTAGTAAACCATTTCCTTGCAGTAGGACTGTAACACCGATATCCCTTCTGGGTACGGGAGTACCCCAAAAAAATGCACTTCTCAGCACGAGGAGACAATTTATCAGAAGTAGGTCCAACTAACTGGACAAAACAGGTACATCCAAAAATCCTAGGAGGCACAGTAAATAGCGGAATATCGGGTTGGAGCACCTGAATAGGTATTTTGTTTCCAATCACAGATGATGGCATACGATTTATCAGAAAACAAGCAGTCAATATGGCCTCAGGCCAAAACGAGCGAGGAACATGTGCATGCATCATAATAGTTCTAGCAACTTCTAACACATGTCTATTTTTACGCTCAGCCACACCATTTTGCTGAGGTGTATAAGCACAAGAGGTCTGATGTATCGTACCCACAGATTTACAAAAAACATCCACATCCTTTTTAACAAATTCCAGTGCATTATCAGTACGAAAAATTTTAACAGGCATGCCATATTGAGTTTTTATTTCAGCAAAGAAGAACTTGATAACAGACAAGACTTCGGACCTACTTTTTATCATAAATAACCAAGTAGTCCGTGAGAAGTCATCAATAAACAGAATAAAATACTTATGACCAGATAAACTAGGCACATGACAAGGTCCCCATACATCAGAATGCACTATATCAAATATATTTTTACTGCCAATTTTACTGCGTTTAGGATAAACAGCACGAGTTTGCTTTCCAAGTTGACATGACTCGCACTGAAAACGACAAACACCAATATCAGACACCAAATATCTAAGCTTCTCAGATGAGGGATGGCCCAGCCGGTAGTGCCACTGTAATGCAGAAACAGATGTAGATAAAGCAGACGTCACAGATGCTTTAGCAGCTTTAGGTAACTGATCCAGATAGAAGAGTCCATCAGCACCTTCATACCCCCCACCAATCTTCATCCTCGTGCGAAGGTCCTGAAAAACACAAGATCCAGGAATAAAGGTCAGACTACACTGTAAGCTGCGCAATATCTTGCTAACAGACAACAGATTCAAAGGAAATCGCGGCACATATAAGGCAGATTTCAGCAGAAAATCAGAAGAAATATCCCCTACTCCAATCACTGCAGACTTGGAACCATCGGCCAACATGACAGAAGAGGGTCTAGCAGGTTGAAATAATTTTCGAAACAATGATCTATTTCCAGAAATATGGGAAGAGGCACCGGAGTCTATGACCCATTTAGTATTACCAGGCGTAGAGGAAGAACTCAGAAAGGCAGTGTCATAACCAGAGTAGGTGGCGGCATGAGCTCCACTAGTCGAAGCTTGAGACGACGCACCAGCGCGCTCAAGAAGAAGACGTTCCACCTCAGCACGGATGTAGTCAGCAGTCGCACTCGAGGAGGCAGAGTCAGTAGCCTGAGTCGTCCCCTCTGAAGCAGTAGTAGTGGAGTCCGCAGCGGCATTGGCCCACGCCGGCTTACCATATTTCTCCCAGCATTTTTCTTCAATATGGTTGGACCGGCCACAGAAGGTACAAAGGCGCTGTCCTGACTGAGGACGCGCACCAGCAGTAGGGGCAGTAGAAGAGGCTCCACGACCTGGAGTAGCCCGTCCTCGTCCTCCACCCAGGGGAGGACGGCTCTCAGCAAAGCGACCACGGCCACGACCGCGACCACGACCAGAAGAAGCGGCAAGGGCCGAAGAATCTCCAACATCAGGAGTCAGAGAAGCAGACGATGAAGGCAAACGCTGAAGGCGTTTGTAGTCACTTTATAGTGACGGCAGAGGGTCACTAGCAAGGATCTGGTCCACAACTCCAGCATATGACTCGGGCAAGCCACAGAGAAACTGAACCAACTGAAGCTCCTAGCGCTGACGCTGCATAGTAGCCAGGTCCGTGGAGAGAGGATGATAGGATTCCAGCTCCCCCCATAATCCAGTGAAGTCAGAGAAGTAGTCAGAAATATCTGTCCCCGTGAACTGTAGACGTCCCAGCTGCTTGGTGATGTCAAACACCTTCTTGGGGTTCTGACTATGCGAGTAAGTACCGGCGAGCTGATCCCACATCTGCTTCGCCGTAGGCAGGTGAAGAAGTGTGACACTGATCTTCTCAATGCTGCTGTTGAGAATCCAGGTCATCACGGTGGAGTCATCACGAACCCAGTCGTCATACGCCTTCACATCTTTAGCATCAGCGTCCTCGGCGGGTGCATCTGGACCCGTACGGATAAGGTGTGAGTACTTGCCCTGGGATCTAGCATAGATCGTCATGGAGCAGACCCAGTGTGGGTAGTTGCGCCCATCAAGCTTCACAGTAGTAACTTGACGGCGGAAGTCATCATGAGAAGACGCCATGGTAGCAGTAGGCACAGCAGGAACGAGTACGATCAGGCAGGAGACGGTCTACACCGTCAGACAGGCACAGCAGGCACAACAAACACGGAGAGGACCTCTCACATACAGTCTACGCCGAAGCGCAGAACAGGACCCGGTGGCACACCGGCCTACACGGGCAGGCAGGCAAAAAACCGAAACGAACGGTCTACGTCTTCAAGCCACCGGAGCGCTGGAAAGTGTCACAGAGCCAACGGACCGGCGGCAAGGAACCGCGGAGGCGCACCGGCCCCGGCGGCGGAGGGGGCGCCCGGCCCCGGCGGCTAGCCCGGCGGCTGGAAGCCTGCCGGCTGCCCGCCCGGCGGCGGCGGCTGCCCGCCCTACTGCTGCGGCGGCCCGCCCGGCTGCTGCGGCGGCGCCTGGCCGGCGGCTGCGGCTGTTGGGCCGGCGGCGGCTGGGCTGCTGGCCGGCGGCCCGCTGCTGCTGGCCGGTGGCGCGTGGCGGGGGGGGGGCGGCGGGAAGAGAGAGAGAGGGAAGGGAAGGGAGGGTGACGGCCGGATCTACTGCTCTGGTACCATGTAAAAGACAAAGCAATTGTGGGAAGCGTAGGGTTGCACAATGTGTGCACCCTCATATATATAACATTGAAACAATTACAGAGAGGTCCACAAGTAATATGGAAATAACAAAACAATTAACAAAATATATAAAACAGGTATTGTAACACTCTAAAAATCACCTAGGTCTCTGGAAGACTCCAAGTGACATGAAAATTTAGGATTATCTGTAGAATACCTTTATCTTGGCTTAGGCAAAATATGATACCAAAACCGAAATGTTAGCCACCCTTCACTCGCCTTTCAAAGAAAATTATAATTAGATTCCCTAAGTGACATATTAACTCATTATGGTTTCAAAATTTAGGTTTATCCTCATTTTGTTGTTATCTTACATTGGACTAAGGATTAGATCAAATTAGCTTTATTTGATACTCGAAACTTGGTGTCTAAGGAATGAGGGGATAGTTCTTTAATTAATTACCCATATCATTAACCAACTTGGAAACTTCTAGAAATTTATCTAGCTTTTATAGTTCAATTATCGATCAACTCAAAATATGATTGGTATTAATAATGGCACGAATATTTGATTTGGCAAATTTGCACATCAGGAACTCATTTGCTAAACATACATTTCAGGGAATTAAAATACAATTCATTTAATTCCATCAATTCCATCTTATTATTAGAACTTACCAAAGATCTCAAAATTCTATTTTGCTACAATATGAGTATAAGGTTGATGATAGTCAATAGGGGCTTTCCGATAAGTACTATGCTGTTTTACATTTTATAAAAAAATCCTCAATTTAGAAATACAATTCAAGACAAATAAAAGGTTCTATTTTGATATTTTCTAATTAGAATGGTATTACGCACCCAACATGGTAAAAAATTGACAATTTGAACTAGTCACTTTTCAGAACATAATACTCATTAATAGCCTAGGGATCCATAAAAAACATAAGGTGACAATATAGTTAAGGTGCAACTCCTTTGTATTCCTTGGCTCCTACTTTTAGGTGGTAGCCTAGGTACACCTAGGTACATGTCTTGACCACTATGATCATAGGTTAAACTGATAGAGATTTCATAACAACAGAAAGTTGCTGTTGCTGATTTGGACTTTGTTACCCAAAACATTTAATAGAAGCATAGTTGAATCATATTTCTCAATGGTTGTATCTCCAAAATATGTGGTTGTTCATGCCAGACGAGTGCGTTTCACATATGGTCTGATATGTAGATATCCTCTTAAGTTGATGTTACTTTTGTTCATGATCTGTAGCGCTGTCGTGTTGTTTTTTTCTTCTCATGAATGAATATGACTGCCCCCACCCAACATGCTCATGTTTGTCTACTGTTGGGAATGTCTCAATTGAGTATGTTATAGTCACAATTTTAGGGCATAACTGCACATATTCATGTAATCTTTAGACACAGTTACACATTGAAGGACATTATCATGTCATATGGGAGATATACCCTTGATATCATTGAGGAGATTGCTATACTTGGGCTAATACTTGTCCATGCACCAACCAATCTAATATATGAATAATAAATGATCAGGTTATCTCCTAGACGATCCTTGACGATTCAAAAATCTAGTGGGTAAGCTAAACTATTTGACTGTTCTGAGCTTTGATATTTTTATAGCTAGTCATGTTAGCTGATACATGGAGAGCTAGCACTGACCACTTACATGTTGCAATCAAATCTTTATGCTACCTAAATAGAACACTTGGGCAGCGATTTCATCTTCAAGGACCGTGGTCATATGAGAGTACCAAGGTACTGCAAAATATAATTATATTTTTATAGCTAGTCTTTTTAGCTGATATATGGAGAGTTAGCATTGACCACTTAAAAGTTGCAATCAGATCTCTATGGTACCTAAATAGAACACTTGGGAAGCGATCTTCAAGGACCGTGGTCATATGAGTACCAACGTTTTGTGATGTAGACTGAGTTGGATCTTATGAAAGTACCAAGGTTTTGTGATGTAGACCGAGTTGGATCTTACACTGACAAGAGATTGATCATAGTGTATTGGATAGCCTGATCTTTTGGAAGAGTAAGAAACAAATAGTTGTGGTACTGAGTTAGAGTATAGAGCTGAAACACATGCTACCTGTGTGATGATGTGTTCATCACTTTCTTGAGGAGTTAGGTTTCCCTCATTTATTGTTTATAGAGCTTGTGCTTAATACTAGAGAAATCATGTATATCTCCGTTTAATCGTTTGTTTCATGAAAGGACAAAATTTATAGAGGTTGATTATCTCTTCATGATGGAAACATTCAATGAGAAGCTTATTACTACTGCTCATGTCATGTCTGAAGACCAACCTATAGGTGTATTCAAGAAGTCCTTAAATAATTATCAGGTCAAATTCTTATGTAACAAGCTTGGAGCTTGTTATTTGCTCTCTAGCTGAGCGAAGTATCAGAAGTTCATACGATGAAATACCTGAGTTAAAGGACCTCTAATGCAAAAGTAACACATGATATAACAGTATGACATTGAGATGTGCCCAAATAGGTAACACAATTCTCTCAGTTTCTTAGTATTCTTATAATTACATGGTTTTAAGTTGCTTTTAAAGTTAAATGCATCTAGTGACTCTTTCTTTATGGAAAAGTTTCTTTTGTTATTCAAGCCCAATTGGTTTCTGTTACCGATTGAACGTCTTTGGTTACTTGCAGAATGTTCTTGTGATTCGTAAAATCCATCCTTGCCTGCCGTCATTTAAATCTGAATTTACCGCATCAGTCCCTCTTACCCGAATACGTGATATCGCTCATCGAAATGACATTCCTCATGATTTGAAGGTGACATCTAACTCGATCAACTCTAATTCCTATATTCAGTTCAGTTATAATGTTTCTATACTGCAGCAAGAGATAAAACATACTATACAAAACAAGCTTCATAGAAATGCTGGCCCTGAAGATCTGGTTGCCACTGAGGCCATGCTCGCCAAGATAACCGTGAACCCTGGCCAATACAGTGAGGCATTTATTGAGCAATTCAAGATATTTCATCTTGAGCTCAAAGATTTTTTTAATGCTGGAAGGTAATTAAATTGCAATATTTAGTTTCTTTATTTCAGTTGACAATATGTGTTCTTTTGTCTAAAATTTCAATTGCAAATCACACAGAAACTGGCAGTTTAGCTGTATATTTCGAACAGTTGACCACCTAAGATGTACATAATATATAGGACATACCACATGACATGACCCATGCTAGTCACTATGAGTTTTCTCTTAGATTTTATGTCTTTTGCTCGGTGATCTGATTTTTAAGTTGAGAGTTTGATCCTGATTTATATAAGGAAGTTGCATAAATTGATTATACCTGAAAATCCCTGTGATCAAATCAACGAATGACAATTTGACTAAAGTTTCCACTTCACAAGGGGCGACTTACAATATAGTTGGCCCGTCGACAGGCTGGGATTTCTGTGAAATATCGCTATCTCAGTCGACATACTGATAAAACCATTATAACAGTCAAAATCAGCAAGTTCATAAAAGACGGTGAAAATCTACCTGCCAAAACATAGCTATTGTAGGATTATTTTCATTGTGATTTGATAATTTGTTTATGTATTACCATATTTAGTACACAATTAAATGCCTACCGCCTACCAATTATTTTTGGTTTCGAGCGTAGTTTAGATTGTTAGTAATCCTATTTTTAATGGTTACGCTATGAATATTATGGTTGAATATGTATTTTATGTGATAAACACTATAAATTTCGTTCCAAGTTTTCATAATTTGCACAATGTTTCAATATTTCTGTACTATAGAAAGTTCTATCGTAATCCAACAAAAAAACTGAGATTTGTTAAAATTTCATTTCCATGTGTGGTGAAATGGTATCAAGATCGACATGTCAAATTCTTGCTCTACACTGTGTTGACAAGTGTGTGGGACATTGTAATTGTTGTATATTGATATGTACACCCCTGTCTTATATATAGGAGAGGAGACAATTACAAGCAGACTAAACCCTAATGGGCCAAGGCAAACAGACCCATGTACATAATAGACTACTTAACCTATTAATTAAACAGGCTAATACTTTCTAACACTCCCCCTCAAGATGGAGCATGGGTGAACACATGTCCAAGCTTGGAGTTACATGGCTTGATTAAACGATAAAAGAAAGAAATGATAAATGTCACTCCCCATACAAAAATTGTTACTCTCCCTCAAACAATACTTCCTAAATGAACATATGATGACACCTCTCTTGAGTTGAGTTCTGCAAGCTGGAAATGCTTGAGCTTTGGAGAAGGTCTTTTGAAGTGCATCTGGAATAAAGAACATATGATATATGGAAATCTGAACGCCACAACAAAATCTTGACACCATCAAATTGGACCAGACGATCAGAAGTACCACCACTACGCCATCTTCATGGGAGAGGAATGTGTGACTGGAATAAGCGCACAGTCAGCACATCCCACGTACATAACGCGACACGAACGCAGAGGCACAATGTCGATGTAGCAATAACGGTGTCTTCAAATCATCTGAGAAGTGAAGTCAACTGGAGTGAGCGCAGAAGACCACAGACGTGCATAATGTGGCACAAACACCAGCTGGACGAGGTGCTGATGACTGGCATAATGGTTCCATAAGTCTGGCACATGATCAATTGGGGGCTTGATAGAAATGAATCTTGATGAAGCCCAAGAAGATTAACAAAAGATGCAACTCGGACAAGACATAATGAAAGCAGCTTGGTGAAGACAAATCTGGATGAATCCTTGCGGATACAAAATGCACAGGCTGGAAGATGATGAGCTTTGGAAAATCTAATGAAGAAGCAACTATCTGTCTCATAGGAATGTAGTGAGAATGATCAACTGAAACGTCATCAACACCAAAAGGAAAACTAGATGCCGGAATTAGTCATAATAGCTCTTGTCTTAACGTACATACCGCGGTATGAATGTCAAAGGTTTGGTGTCAATGCTGCAACTGTGAGATCCTTCAATGTGGTCTGAAAGTGGTGGCTAAATGGAGTTAGCACATATAGCCAACCCACATGTAAAGTGATGCTAAGTGGAAATGATGTGCCACAAAGACATTAAAAGAGCAAATGTACTGGAGAATACGAAGCTCCATGAAGATAGTCAGGAATATATCACTGTCACCTCTTTATATCTCTCCTCATATGTTCTCTCTCATGTTCTCCTCATACCCTCCCCTCTCTCTTATATTACCTCTCCTCTATACCCCCCCACACACCAACTACGAAGAGAATGAGTAGATGGCGTGGGAAAAAGACATGTGACCCCCCACACGTGGAAAAACACACATGATGGGTAGGAGGATGGGAAAGGAAAAATGTAAAATAGAATTACTACTGGAATGAAAACTCGGTAGAAAGAGGAGGAGCACTATCAAAATGGAACTCGGTAGGAAAATGAGTGGCACTACTGGAGTAGATCTTGGTAGGAAAATCGATAACCAGAGTCAATATGCAAAACATTCCGTTTATAAGATCTGGATAGAAAAATCAAATGGATCTTTTCTTGACCCGAATTTTGGGGGGTTAGGTTAAGAAAAAAAGATCCGACTATCATTGGGTATTGGAGAGGAGATAGACCTTTGGAGGACGTCATAACTTGTATTTGAAACAGGTGGCTTGCAACACACCGTGTGGATTGTCGGGGGTAAGAAGCAGACTCTTGATGACACACCGTGTGAGGCTGCTGACACACACTGTATAACTCCCGCTCGAAAATGACAAAATCCTTGCAACACACCGTATAGGAATCCTACACGCCGTGTAGGATGTCAGAGGTGTAAACTAGATCTCCGTTGACACGTCGTGTTGGGTGGCCAACATGTAGTGTAACTTGCGATCTGGACGGACTCTTGCGCCGCCGAGTGAATTCTGGACTGCTACTCACCGTGTTGGTTGGCCAATACGTCGTGTAAGATCCACTGAAGCATGGTCTAACGGGAATTAGTGTAGTCAAGGAGACAACAAACCTCGAGAATCAGCACCATGGGTCGACGAGAATTAGCGCTGTCTTTGTTCTCATGTAGATCATGTGAAAATGAAAAGCGGTGGAGGTTCCTTGCTTGACCATGACCCGAACTGGATAGAGTTACGCTGTCAGGGTCCCAAGAAGCGGAGCGATGGAGTGATGGGAGGGTGCGGTTGCTAGAGCCAAAAGAGGATGTTGGCGTGGCTGCTTCAATGGCGGCAACCACTTACCGAGTTGCGTGACGAACGAATCTTCGCTGAGGAGAACTTAGGGAAAGTGACGAGTTGACGATGAAGGCCACATGGGAGACTAGGTGGCTACTTTGACTGTGGATCGAAAAACATAGATGGTAGGGAAGGATGCCACTGGCTAATAGATGAAGATTGGATCTTTAAGAAAGTAGGAGAGAAGCCATGGAGGCCAGGATGTGCCTGGTGGGAGGCCGACCTAAACCATGGAGACGGCGTCCTCCCGTTAGGCTGGCTCTCTCTGTTGCTCTCTCTAGGAGAGAGAGGTAGTGACTAGGGCAACGACTTACTCAAAGAGGAAAGGGAAGCAGAGGCGGCGACTAGGGTTAGCTCCCCAGGGCACGCTCTGATACCATGTTGACAAGTGTGTGGGACACTGTAATTGTTGTATATTGATATGTACACCCCTATCCTATATATAGGAGGCAATTACAAGGAAGTTGACTAAGCCCTAATGTACCAAGGCAAACTGGCCCATGTACATAATAGACTACTTAACCTATTAACTAAATAGACTAATCTTTTCTAACACACTGGTATGGGATGAGTCTGGTATGACATGGGTACCGTATGGTGGATACGACTTGGTATCCGTGAAAAGGGGAATATATCAACTTACATAAATCTGAAATCTGCAAGATATACATGATAAATACAACCATAAACAATAATTGTAATGCTTAGAAGAAATAAAGAGATCAAAGCGAGTTACGTATAGGATGTGACATTTTTTTTGCTCCATTAGTTGTTGAGACGATCTATGGCTATAAATTTCTAGGTCCCATAACTAATGATGCTTCATAAGGTACTGACATTAGCGAGGGGTATGAAAAGTTTGTCATGGTAGATATCTAACCAATATAATGCATTGGATAATGTAAACTCAAAATTTACACTGGGGTGGAGGAAAACCACTTTTGTAAATGCTGTTAGTGTCTACAACTAGAATGCATCACAGAGGCCAAACTTTGTAGCACCACAACTAGCATGCAGCCGTACAGTGGGTGTGGTTATGGATTGGTTACCAAAAAGTGTTGCATCTACTGCCGCATCTAGTCAAATCCTTGACAATGGAAATGAATTTTGACCAGATATCCATGTTAACCTCCTCAATACCTTAATTAAAAAATCTTCAACTTGTAGGAGAAGTCGTGGCTTTTCATGTTTCTTTGATCAACAAAATATTCTTCCCAAAATCAATTGTAAGTTGGCAACTTAGCGTGACATACTGTGATTTTTGCGATTCAAACGAACTTTCACAATTTTCACAATCGTTTTGATGTAAAGCATTTTCGATGTTAAAACTTCCATGTTAAGCTTGTTAACAAGTTTAGCGGCCCTCTTATGATGTATCCTAACCATATCCAACGACACACAACCTCCTTCCTCTCCTATGCTACAATGGTAAAAGCTTCTGATGCAACATGAATCTAACATAATTTATCATCACATTAATGTGCTTTCCACTTATCGTCCGAGGACTAAGTTCAAATTTTCCAATTGCTCTACTTGGTTGCAAAGTGTTATAGTTTATTCTTGTAATTTATTAAATTATTTGGCAATTGATGCAATTGCCTCAAATAAAATAGTTTTATAGAACAACTATACGATTAGCCATGCTCTATGGGAGTGAATGTTGGGCGGTGAAGAAACAAGGTCTCAACAAGATGAACGTGGCTGAAATGCGTATGCTGAGATGGATGTGTGGGAAGAGAAGAAAAGATCGCTTGAGAAATGACTATATCAGGAATAAAGTGGGGGTGGCGAGCATTGCGGACAAGTTGCGCGAGGGCCGACTTAGATGGTACGGACATGTGCAACGCAGACCTACTAGTGCACCTATACGAAGCAATGCTATTGAGCCAAACACTATAAATAGAAGAAGAGGAAGGCCTAAATTAACATGGGATGAGCTTATAAAGAGAGATTTTGAATCTCTACATCTCAATCAGAATATGGCCCATGATAGAGCTGAATGGAAACAAAGGATCCATGTAGCCGACCCCAACATAGTTGGGATTGAGGCTTAGATGATGGTGATGATGATGATGATATTATGAATACCAGTCTAACATATAGTTGATTTAATGGAAATTTAGGGACATAAAGAGCAGGTTTCAACAACAAGTTTGTAGGTGTCTGAATGTTCCCAATGCGATGCACTAAAGATTGAGAACCATTGAACACCATGACAGGAGGAAGAACCAAAGTTTTAGTAAAATCACCCCCATACTCTTCCGTTGATGTATGGAAGAGTATGGGTGATGAAGGAGCTATGTGGTTAACGAACTTCTTTAATAAGATTATGAGGACCAAGAAGATGCCGAATAAGTGGAGAAATAGTACAATAGTCCCCATCTACAAGAACAAAGAAGATGTTCAGAGCTGCACAAACGATAGAGGTATCAAGTTGATGAGTCACAACATGAAGCTTTGAGAGAGGATTATTGAGCAGAGACTAAGATCTTTAACACATATATCAAACAACCAATTTGGTTTAATGCCTGGAAGATCACCAATAGATGCTGTTTTTCTGATAAAGAGGCTTATGGAGAAATATAGAAAAAACCAAAAAAGATCATCATATGGTTTTTATTGATTTAGAAAAGGCTTATGATCGAGTACCCACGGTAGATTGTTTTGAAGAAAAATGGGGTGCCAATCCAATACATTGACTTGATTAAAGACATTAATGTAGCTCAACTACAATTTGAAGACTCCTAGAGGAGAGACACCAACATTTCCTATCATAGTTGGGATACATCAAGGATCCACACAGCTCATATCCGTTCGTTCTTGTCATGGATGAGTTGACAAAAAATGTTTAGGATGATATTCCTTGGTGTATGTTATTTTCTGATGATATTGTGTTGATTGATGAAACTAAAGATGGATTGAATAATATAGTTGAACTTTGGAGAAAGGAATTAGAATCAAATGGATTGATGATTAGTAGGTGCAAAATTGAGTATATGCATTGCAATTTTAGCCATTCTCACAGTGTGAATGGTGGAGTCAAGTTGGACGGAGTAGATATACCAAAATGTGATAAATTTTGTTATTTGGGTTCTATTATTCTAATAGATGGGGATGTTCAAGATGACGTTCGTTATAGGATCGCTGTACGATGGTTGAAATGAAGGAGTGCAACTGGAGTATTATGTGATCGGAAGATCCCTCTTAGATTAAAAAATAAGTTTTATGGAACAACTATACAGCCGACCATGCTCTATGGAGTAAATGTTGGGCGGTGAAGAAACAAGGTCTCAACAAGATGAATGTGGCTGAAATGTGTATGTTGAAATGGATCTGTGGGAAGACGAGAAAAGATCGCTTGAGAAATGATTATATCATGAATAAAGTGGGCGAGCGAGCATTGAGGACAAGTTGTGCAAGGGTCGACTCAGATGGTATAGATATGTGCAATGCAGACCGACTAATGCGCCTATACGAAACAATGCTATTGAATCATGCACAATTAATAGAAGAGGAAAGCCTAAATTAACATGGCAAGAGCTTATAAAGAGAGATTTTGAATCTTTAAATCTCGATCAGAATATGACCCATGTTGGAGCTGAATGGAAACAAAGGATCCCTGTAGCTGACCCCAACATGGTTGGGACCGAGGCTTAGATGATGATGATGACAAAATAAAGATGATTCCTAGAGCTATGGATGATGCACTGGAATCTGTGACCCATGTGTTTACAATCTTAGTAGGAGAAGCAAGAAAAGCAAAACCTCCATCAGGACCAGCTACAACAGTCTGGAAGGAAGGCGTTTCTAAGCAACTTTTCAAAATTAAGAGTGAAGCCAGTCAATTGATGGAGTAGTGGAGCTAGAAGAAGGAACTCTGTCAGAAGCAATACCCTAAACTGATACTTGATGGCCCATGTAGGTTCGCCATGCTTGGTCCAACACTGCTCCTTAGTATGATTGATGTGTTCCCAAAAGTTATAGTGTCTATCCTGGAGGAGGTGGTCCATGTTCATGTCTCTCTTGATCATACAACTAGAGTAGAGGTGTCAAAAGACGTTGAAGTTAGTGAAAATATAGAAGGAATATGCTGAACCCTTTTGAAGACATCACAAAGAGTGGGAAGAGAATACTGTCAGAAAAGGATGAATACCGACAAGAAATTGAATTAGTTGCAACTCTTGTCTTACACAATGCTTCAATAATATCAACAAAAAGTGGGTGACAAATTTCAAATTCACCCCAAAGAGCACACCATTGATTGTAATAGTCTTCAACAAAGCTAGTAGTGGAAAATTCCTTCTTGGACAGATCCTTGAAGATTTCAAACACCTTCTTATTTTGTTGATGAGAGTAGACATGTGAGAATTGATCCCACATAGCTTAAGCTATTATGAGGCGGAGAAGGGATTGGCTAATCTTAGGTTCAACACCAATGATCATCTAGATCATAACCCCTGAGTCATCCTTAACCTAGAGATCATACAACTGAGGCTGCAATAATGGGATGAGAAAATTTCCCTTGTGCCTTTACATATAAGTCAATTGTGGAAGACCACATGTGGTAGTTAGACCCGTAAATCTTTACAGTCGTAACACATAAGGAACAAAAGGCATCAATTACCAGTACAAGCCATGAATCAAGACAAATAGAAGTTGAAATAACAACGAACTGATGAGACACGTAGCAATGACAACATGAAATCAACAACATAATAACATAGAAGCCCAATACATCGGCAAGTGGCAACACAATAAACATAAAGAACCTACGTCATAATGCCAGTCTATAACGACATGTTACATAGACACTTAGGGGGACTAGCCCCCCAAAAAAGAAAGAGGGAACCGATTGAGAAGTTGGGAGTTTAGAGGAGAGATTGTTGGTATGTATGCTCAGAGAGCCAATCATGTGATGGTTGTAATGACATATCTTATAAACGATTTAATTTATAATAAAGACAATATTCCATTTGGTCAGTTTTATTCAGTTATGGGATAATGATCTAACATAATAAATGTCTAAAGTATGATATTATTCAATGACGTATGTCTTTGGGTTGAGGACCTGAACGATGAGATCATACAGATGTCAAGAGTATATACATTCTTGTTATATCCCTAGTCGGTTGTTATTGTGGAAGGCTAATAGACAACAATAACACATAAGACTAGAGTGTGTTGGTTGATGACAGAGTCTCATTAGTCATGATATGTGATATAAAACCAAACATATGGATACTTGTTAGAGAATAGTGTATCAGACATACCCACCTTGAGAGTGACACATGAAAACCATGATTGGTAGTAAGAGACATCTCTCATAGTGATGGTGGTGATTGTGGTTCTTAGACCTAAAATCACCACACTCATCACATGTCGTTTGATGTACTTTGACATCATCCACCATGACCTTGATTAACGGTTGCCATAAAGGTGGTGCTCGGTTGCATTGTGACACATGAGGATGACTGTGAGTGATGTAGATGGATTTGTCCCTCCTACAGGATTGTGATATCCTGGCCACTTGATAAGCAAAACTGAGAAATGCATGACCATGCTGGTGTGAGTCAATATGTGATATTGAGCTTGCACATATCTTAAACAATATGCTCTAATTCAAGGAACATTGATTGAATGTTGAAGAGGATGACTATTCCATGACTTGAGTTCAATCTGTATATTCGAGACAAAGGAACTATACAATCACTGCAACACCAATCACAAATTGTAGATTGAAGTTGTTCTCCAACTTTCCGATTACTTGGGTAGCAATGATGTCTTGCTAGATACCACTCATTGCTTGTGATGTCATAAATCAGTTATGGACATTCACTGCCAACGTAAATTGGAATATATAGGGTCACACACATAGGATACACTTGGAATATGAGTTTATTCATGAATGTAGTTTAAACTTGATTACTAAAGTGTTAGGCATCCAATTTAAACAATAATCGCTGAAAATTGATTGACTGAACTGTGAACCGACCAGTTCAAGTGTTGAACCGATCGATTCAAGTGTCAGGTCAATTGAACCAACATTGGCAATCAGTACCATGAGACGACCGGTTCAGCAAGTGAACCGATCGGCTCAGGTCTCTGAACCGATCGGTTTAGGTTGTGAACCGACCGTTTGGTTGATCAATTCGATTGGATCAAGGATTGATGCTGACATCATGTTGTGCCTTAATCAAATATTAATTAGTCTCTCCTCTCTTCTGTTATATAAAAGATTGTATTGTACACCTGTTTAATCATCCAATACACAATTCCTATTCTCTCTATAGGTAGAAAATGTGTCGGAAACATTTGATCATCTCAGAAAAGAGGTAGATAGAGCCCTATAGTAGGTGGTCATGGAAAACCACAAATGATCCGCCATTTGGCTTTCTAGAAATCAGTCTTCAGGGCATAAAAACTCTTGGTAAATCTGTAGGCTATCCCACTATATCCTCTTGGTGGAAAAGAAGAGTAAGCTAGAACAGAGGTGTCCCTCTAATTGCAACCACTGACGACTTGAGCGGTTCAAGGGTGATGACCGGTATTTGGAGATGTTGAACAATGGGGAAGATGGTGGTGGCAAGGTGTCCTGCTTTGTTACCATGTTGAAAGCGGCCGTCATTATTTTCGTATTAGACGAACCCACTCCTATATATAGGACGAAAGGGAAACATGGCAAACAAAAACCGTAATGCTCCAAATACACTTAGGCCCATATTACAGGAAACTAAAGAAGATAGAAAAAGCTAATAAAGAATTACAATGAAGAAATATCATGTATATCTAAATAGAACTTACAGGGTCGTATTTTTCTACTTTTGCATTTTTTGAAGCCTAGGTAAAAGGGCTCCTAGAGTCAAACTTTTTTATAGTTGGTGGATGCATACATGCCTTATTATCGGTATCCCTGCCATGCAGAAAGAACAACACTAGCTTTTATTCTTTATGTATGTTTCTGCTAGGCTAATATTCAAATACTGATTTTGCAGTTTGGCAGAAAAACTGGAGTTAATCAGAGAGTCTTTAGATGAGAATGGTTCACACAATTTAGATTTATTTTTGGATAGCAAGAAGGTATTGGCTCTTCTCATATTTTTACTATTGATTTCATTTTCTTATTATGTTACCTAACTACGCCATTATTTCTTTGTACTCTATGCTAGTCACTATTCTTCATAGTCATGCAATTTCTGTGACGTACTGACTACAGTCAACTAAAACCCATACCTTTTCCATGAGGAAAAATGCCATGTAAATGAATGCACGAATTTTGGAACACCAGCATTCACTTTCATCTTTACCTTACAAAATACAATGAATGCTAATATTAGATTGATATTCTCTTTCAATTAAGCCAAAAATCTGTCAATCTGGCTTATGGATATCTATGATCTAACAAGTAACATGTTACCAGAGCTTAGAGAAGTTGGAAAACTCAAGTGGCTATCTTCCAAAGGATCTTACAGATACACTATTGGACACCTTAGAAAAATTGGTTAGCTTAAGAAAAGTTATTGTTAAAGGTCTTGAAAGTGGCCTTAGAAATGATGCCCCTGATGCTGCAATAGCAATGCGTCAGAAGGTATGCAACTTGCTTGATCTTTTTCTCTTCAAATAGAAACAGCAGATACCTTTAACCAGTTTTATCGATTGACGCATTAAAATTTAACGGTTCATACAGTGGCGCCTATCTGAAATTGGTCTCGAGGATTATTCATTTGTTCTGCTAAGCAGGTTGGTTTCCATTTGAGAATCAAGCAATTTTAACTCGAAATATGTAGCAACCATACTGCGATGTGAAATTTCATCTACTAATATCATTATTCATATGGTGCTTCATTTTTTAGTCCATCATGTCGATTGTAGTCTTGTCTTTGTATAAAGCTGAAATTGAGTTCTACATATAGATTATAAGATCCACTTATCTGAGCTACTTGGAATTTGTTTAAGAAGTTGTTCCCCTTGTTGTTTATTACAGTTCTTTCAATTCAGCTTCAAGATGGAAATAGTTTGAGTGGGAATGACACTTATGGTCTGTACTATGTAATATTGTCTTGCTACATTCAGTTTGCTTCGCGTCTCCCATAATTGAACTATGATGAAGAAACAACACCTTTGGAGATGGATGATTTATTTTTTCTAACAAATCAGGAAGTTGCTGTAGACCACGGAGGATGCCGACATGTGACTATACATAGAAGAGGGCAGAAGGCTATACATAGGACAATTTGCTGGTTCCCATATTGAATCTAGTTGGATTATTGATTCTTTCTAATGGATTTGTATGAGAGGTGGATGCATCTTGTAGTCACTTTAGGAAACATTCAATGAGTTACATGCTTTCCTTTACATTGGTTGGCCGTGGTTGGTGCTTCCATCAACCTTTCCTGGGCAACTAATAGATTATAGCTGGGAGGGAATCTACTGATGGTTGCATTTCACCTAGAAAACAATGTTCCTAGGATAGGGACATGGAGATCGCCTTTTAGGTGATTGTATAAGAAATAGAATAATACGGGAATGATAATTTTAGAAAGTATTAGGCGATGGCTCACATTAGTTAACAAAAGATATTTCATGCGTTCCTATATATAGTACGGAGAGGTGCATTGATATACTAAGAGGTAATGGATCCTCAATTGAGGATATCAAACAGAGTGAAATAGAAGAAATACATAGTGTGCCCAAATACTAATATACTTATACAGATATGTTGTGTTTTGTTGAGTGTCATGTGCCTAGCATGTGCCTCACTTATGTTTTTACTTCAGTAGGTTAGTCCCATATTGCTCACCTCTGCTTTAGTCTCTACTCTCTTCTGTTATATAAGAGACTGTATTGTACACCTATTAAATCATCTAATACACACATCTCATTCTCTCTGTATGGTATCAAGAGCAGGTCCGGTTCCCCGAGTTGTAAATTCCCACCCTGCTCCTATGCCCTAGCTTCTCCCCGCCGCCGCCCCCCCACCCGCCACCGGCATTGCCCCCCTTCGCGCCGCCGCCGCTGCCACCTGCCCACCCTCCTCTTCCCGCTACCGCCTACCACCACCCACCGCCGCCCACCTGCCCTTGCCCACTCCTGCTGTCCTCTCTCTTGCTTCCTCCCACTCATTTCTGTACGAACAATCTTCCGGACAGCCATAGCCACCACACATTGAGAGTCTCTCGTGTCACTGGGTTTCTCTGCCTGTGCCTCATGACGAAATATTGATCTTCCTCATGATGGCGTAGGTTCCTTTATCAGTCTATCTGCTCGACACATGTCTCTTCTGATCTGATGCGTTATATCTCTGGTACTGCTATTGCCCCTTAGCGGGTTCCTTATCTACTGATTGCTGCTGCTGCGCCGCCTACTTTATTGCTACTCTGTCTCTGCTCATCATGGCTTTTGTTGAGCCTCCTCGTTCTCTGTGCGTTAGTACCGTCAAGCTCGATGGCTCTTATAGATAGAAAGAGAATTGTTTATTTTGTGAGTAAAAAGGTGTACATGGTACTCTCTTATATAGCTACAGAGAGTTGAGACATATACACAAGCGAGCAATATGAGACTAATACAATAGAGCAGTATAAGAAATAACACAGCATAATAAGTAAATAACACAATATTTCTATATTCCCCCTCAAGCTAGAGCGTAGATGTCGAATAAGCCCAGCTTGTCAATCAGAGTCTGGAAGCGAGCTTTAGGGAGAACTTTGGTGAAGATGTCTGCAAGCTACGTCTCAGTGCTGAGATATGGAGTGCAAATGTGTCCAGATAGGACTTTCTCCCGAGCAAAATGGCAATCAACCTCAATATGTTTTGTTCTTTCATGAAAGGTGGGGTTGCTCGCAATGAAAATGGAAGCCTTATTGTCACAGAACATAGGAATGGGGCTGGGAGAGGTAATATCAAACTCGTTCAGAAGACCACAGACCCATAGGAACTCACATGCAGTATGAGCCATGGCTCTATATTCTGCATCTGCACTAGATCGGGCAACAACTATCTGCTTTTTGCTGCGCCAAGTAACCAGATTTCCCCCCCCCCCACAAAAGTGCAATATCCAGAGTTAGATTTCCTGTCAGATCGACTTCCTGCATAGTCAGAAACAGAAAATCCAGAGAAAATTGCAATGATCATGCTTTTTGTACATAAGACCTTTCCCGGGAGAGCTTTTGAGATATTGTAAGATGTGACAAATAGCATCCCAGTGGCATTGTCGGGGTTTATCAAGATTCCGACTTATGAATCCTACAACAGCTTCCATGTCAGCTCTAGTGACAGTCAAATAGATAAGCTCGCCAACCAGTCTCCTTAACTGGTGACGATCAACATAAGGAGGAGAAGTATCATTATCCCAATCCATATTGGGATCCAGAGGAGTGTTGGCTGGCTTGTAGCCCAGCATGCCTGTCTCCTGCAAAAGATCAAGAACATATTTCCTCTGTTACAGACATAGCCCTGCAGAAGATCTAGCAACCTCAATACCTAGAAAATATCGTAGTTTCCCTAGGTCTTTGGTGATGAAGTGCTGTGCTAAATACTTTTTGGTTGCCTGTATCCCTGCATTTTCACTGCCAGATAAGACAATATCATCAACATACACAATAAGGATGACTAGTCCTGCTGCGGTTTTACGAATAAATACATAATGATTAGATTGTGAACGCCGAAAACCAAAGGTAAGTAAGATCTGACTGAGCTTGTCAAACCATGCACGTGGGCTTTGTTTCAGACCATAGATCGCCTTTCTGAGTTTACAGATTTTAGAAGCAGACTCCCCCTGAGCAACAAATCCCAGAGGTTGCTCCATGTAGACCTCCTCCTGTAGATCTCCATATAGAAAGGCGTTTTTGACATCAAGTTGAAACAGAGGCCAGTCTTTATTAACAACAATAGATATCAGAATACGAACAGAATTTAAGCGTGCGACTGGAGAAAAGGTTTCAAAATAATCAACTCCATACGTCTGAGTATACCCTTTCGCAACTAATCGGGCTTTCAGGCGTTTAATGGTACCATCCGGTTGATATTTAATGGTAAACTAGTGAACGCACACATGCACATGCACGTGACATATAAAATTTGTTGGAAATGTGCGGGGATTGGACTCGTCCATGAAAGGGGTCCTACGGTAAAAGATATTTGTGTTGGTTGTTTGAAAGGAGAGAATCAAAGAACCGTTTCCGTGGGATGGAGAGAGAAATACAGAATTAAAGAGAATAAAAGTCAATAGGAGAGTGTGAGAATAAATATTTGTAGGAGCAAAATTCCTTGAAAAAAGGAGAGAAGAGACTGAATCAAGGAGAGCGCAGCATCAAACTCGCTCTTTTTATAGTAGTATAGATATCCAGCGGCATCCAATAGTATGGCATGAAGAGGGACGGTCAACCAAATCCCATGTCTGACGATCACAAAGCGCATGCATTTCCTGCTCCATAGCATGTTTCCAGGCAGGATTGCGAAGGGCCTCTTCGACTGATTTAAGAATTGTCACAACAGAAAAAACAGAATTGAAGCAAGCAAAACTACCACAGAGATTGTTAGATGAACAAAAATTACTGATAGGATGCTGAGTACATGATCGAACACCTTTCCTTAAACTGATAGGATGATCCAGGTAAGAAAATACCTCAGTGGATGGGGGATCAACCGCAGACGCAGGATTTGGTTCGACCGGGGCTTCAGAAACATTGATGATCTTTGACCGGCGCCGATAGACTTGCAATGGGCGTTCTTTAGGCACATCAGGAGCTGGTAATTCCTCAACAACTAATGGTAATAGTGTGGTAGCCATAATATCAGCTGACAACTTTTCGCCATCAGTAGAATAGTAAGGCATATGCTAAAAAAAGGTCACATCCGCACTAACAAGCCACTGTTTTTTAATAGGATCAAAACAACGGTAGCCTTTCTGTGTACGGGAATATCCCAGAAAAATACATTTGACTGAGCGAGCATCAAGTTTAGTGAGACCAGGACGGAGATTTTTCACAAAACAAGTACTCCCAAAAATGCGAGGAGGCAGAGAGAATAAGGGTTTATCAGGAAACAAAATGGCGTACGGGACCTGATTTTTCAAAACAGAGGAAGGCATGTGATTGATGAGATAGCACGCTGTAGAGACAGCTTCAGGTCAGAAGTGATGTGGTACTTTGTAGTGTATGAGAAGGGTGCGAGCAACCTCAAGTAGGTGACGGTTTTTTCTTTCAGTGACGCCATTTTGTTGAGGAGTGTATGGGCAAGTGGTCTGATGTAGGGTTCCACGGGCAGCACAAAAGGATGTAACAGATTGTTGCATGAACTCTAATGCATTATCAGTATGAAAAATTTTAATAGGTCGATGAAATTGAGTGTGAATTTCAGCAAAGAAGGTGCGAATAGTATCTAACAAAGTATCTCGACCTTTAAGCAGAAACAACCATGTGGCGCGAGAATAATCATCAATAAATGTCATAAAATATTTCACACCCGAGTGACTTGATACGGAGTACGGTCCCCAAATATCAGCATGAACAAGGTCAAAAATTTCTTTAGAAGCAATAACGTTCTTAGCAGGAAAAACAGATCGAGTTTGTTTGCCTAAAACACAAGTTTCACAGGAAAAACTGTTCTTAGATAAAGTAGGGAATAAATGCTTTAATTTGGCAGCAGATGGATGCCCAGACGGAAATGCCACTGTAGTCCCGTCACTGAAGTAGAAAGCATAGCTGAAGCAGTAGGAGGTCCATCCAGATAATACAACCCATCTGGTCCTTCACGGCCCGAACCAATCATCGTCTTCGTGCGAAGATCCTTCAAAATATAGCCAGAAAGATCAAATTTAATAGTGTAGTCGAGTTGTTTTATCATCTTATTGACTGACAATAGATTAACAGGAAACTTTGGAATATATAAAACATAATGCAACTGTATTTTTTGTGAAAGAGGAACCGTGCCAGTGCCATGAACAACAATTTTGGACCCATTTGCAACAGTAACAGATGATATAGGAGCAGTTTTATTGATAATAGAGAAAAGGCGAAGATCACCAGCCATATGAGTGGATGCACCTGAGTCAATGCACCACTGTTTGTTACCAGATGATGGAGAGGCGAGCATGGCAGAGGGTCTTGGTGTACACGAGGATGGCAGTTGTGCGAGACGTTCCTGGAACATCTTCTCGAACTCCGATCGTAACCATTCTGTGTTAGTAGGAGCAGCAGGTGCGTCAGTAGTAGAATCAACAGCAGTGTCTGCAGCGGCCTGGTTAGCCCAAGCGGGCTTGCCGTGTTTAATCCAGCAGCGATCTTCAGTATGATTGTCCCGGCCACACCAGTTGTAGTAGCGAGGGCCGGGAGCAGTACCACATCCAGGAGTAGATGTGCCTCGACCTCCTGAGGGAGGAGGGCGACCGCCACGACCACGACCGTGACCACGACCACAACCAGAATCAGCAGAGCGAGCAATAAGCGCAGGATGCTCAACAACAAGCGTAGGAGTCATGGACGACAGGCATTGGACTCTTTTCAGAACATCCCGAAGGGTTGGCAGCGGATCACTTGACATGATTTGGTCAACCACACCAGAAAAAGAGGCAGGAAGTGCAGCAAAAAATTGCACCAATTGCAGTTCGTTGCGATGCTTCTGAGCAATTTTGATGTCTGCCGTCAAGGGGTGGTAGAGTTCAAACTCATTCCACAGAGCCGAGCATTGATTGTAGAAGTCATCAATGGAAGTGTCAGTGGAGAACTCCTTTTTCGCCAGAGTTTTGAAAATTTCAAAGACGCGCTTTGGATTCTCCTGATGAGAATAGACATGGGACAGTTGATCCCACATAGCCTTAGCATCATGAAGGCAGAGAAATGATTGGTTGATGCGAGGCTCGATACTATTGAGGATCCAAGACATGACGCCGGAGTCATCCTTGGACTATTGCGCATAGCTTTGTCTGATTTTTTCATTCGAATCAGCAGTAGGAACAACAAGAGGCTCTGTCGTAAGACGGTGATACCACCTTGTGCTTTGACATATAGAACAAAAGACGCCGACCAGAGATGATAGTTGGAGCCGCCGTCGAGCTTCACCGTGGTGACACACAGGGAGCGAGGAGGCTCAGGTAAGGCCATGACAGAGGCAGTAGTCGGCGCAGTAGCATAGTAGAGTAGTGACCCACAAAGGGGTAGAAAACAGCAGCACAGATCTGACGAGTTAGATCAGATAACCCGTATAGGGCAGAAGATGCATAGAGAAACCTACGCCGTCATGAGGAAAACTTAACGTTCCGTCATGAGGCGCAGGCAGAGAAGATGGTGAGACGAAACGAATTTCAACTTAGCCGGCCAGCGGATGTCCGAACGTAGATCTGAAGATCCCCCAGACGTAGAGGGAGAAGGGAGGTAAAAACCAGTTACAGCCGGCCGAAAGGGTAGAAGCTTGGAGGAGGGAGAAGGCGGCGGGTGGGGTTGGTCGGTGGGGAGAGAAGACGGCGGTGGGAGAGGAGGTGGCGGCGGGGATGGTGGGTCGCTGGAGGAGGGTGGCGGCAGGTGGGTGGAAGGAGGGTGACGGCGGCAGGGGGGGCAGTGGAGGCGTAGAGGCAGCGTGCAGGTGAGGGGGGGCTGCGGAGGGATGGGGGTAGTGGCTGCGGGAGAGAGAAAGGGCGGGGGGGGGGGGGGGCGGGGCAGAGATGGCGGCGGGGATGGTGGGTCGCTGGAGGAGGGTGGCGGCGGGTGGGTGGAAGGAGGGTGACGGCGGCAGGGGGGGCAGTGGAGGCGTAGAGGCAGCGTGCAGGTGAGGGGGGGCTGCGGAGGGATGGGGGTAGTGGCTGCGGGAGAGAAAGGGCGGGGGGGGGGGGCGGGGCAGAGATGGCGGCGGGCAGGGAGAGGGGGCGAAGGAGGGTAGCGGCGCGGGGGGGGTGGGTTGGCGGCGGGGGGGGGGGCAGAGATGGCGGTGGGCAGGGAGAGGGGGGGAAGGAGGGTAGCGACGTGGGGGGGGTGGGTTGGCGTTGAGGGGTGGGTGGGTTGACTTACGTCATGGGTGGATGGGTGGGCGGGGAAACGGTGAACCTGCTCTTGATACCATATAGATAGAAAAGGAATTGTTTATTTTGTGAGTAAAAAGGTGTATATGGTACTCTCTTATATAGCTACAAAGAGTTGAGACATACACAAGCGAGCAATATGGGACTAATACAATAGAGCAGTATAAGAAATAAAATAGCAGAATAAGTAAATAACACAATATTTCTATAGCTCTAACTATCATCTTTGGTCGGCGTCCTTCATCCTCTATGTCAAGGCACAAGGCCATTACTCACATCTTACTACCGATCATCCTGCCGCTCGTGCTGCTACTGCGGATGAAAAGACCAAACAAACCTATGCACAATGGTCCAAAGATGACTCTAGTGTTATGTCCTAGCTTCTTAATAGCACCGAGCCGTAGATCACTCAGTCCTTGTTATGCTTTCATGATGCTAAGGCGATGTGGGACCAACTGTCCCATGTCTATTCACATCAGCAGAATCCTAAACGTGTTTTTGAAATTATTCAAAAACCTGGCCAAGGAGTTTTCTTCTGACACTTCTATCGAGGACTTCTACAACCAGTGCTCTGCTCTTTGGAACGAGTATGAAATCTACCATCCCTTGACAGCCGACATCAAAGAAGCCCAGAAGCAGCGCAATGAACTACAACTGGTCTAGTTTCTGGCTGCCCTTCCTGCATCTTTGTCTGGCGTGGTCGATCAGATTCTATCAAGCGACCCCCTGCCTACTCTTCACGATGTTCTTAAGTGAGTTCAAAGACTTCTGTCAATGACCTCCAATCTTGTTATTGAGCATCCTACTCTAGCTGTTCGCACTATTGACTCTGGATGTGGCCGCGGTCGAGGCTGTGGCCGTGGCCGTTGCGGACGTCTACCTCCTACTGGTGGATGCAACTCCTCTACTGCTCCTCGTCGAGGCCAAGCTACTGGGCCTCACTTCTGCAACTGGTGTGGTCGTGATAATCACAACGAAGATAGATGCTGGATCAATCATGGTAAACCAGCCTGGGCTAACCAAGCATCTACAAAAACCACAACTGATACTGCAGCCGACCAGCAATCTGCTCTGCCGTCTACTGAATGGCTTCACTCGGAGTTCGAGAAGATTTTCCTGGAGCGCATGACTCAGCTACCTTCGACATCTACTGCGGGTTGCTCCGCCATGCTAGCTTCTCTTGTTGCTGGTAACAATAAATGGTTTATTGATTCTGGTGCGTCTGTCCACATGGCTGGCGACATCGAATAGGAATCTTTAATTCAGAAAGTACATATTAAACCCACTGCAACTCACAACATGCTTGTGCCGTTGCTCTATACTCAGCTTCCGTGCTAGATCTTGCCACAACATTTTGCTTTTCCAGGTAATAAGATGATTCCCCAAAAATGTGCAATATCCAGACGTAGACCTCCTGTCATTTAGATTACCAGCCCAATCTACATCTGCATAACCAGTAAGAGACAGTGTGGATACAGGAGTCTTCAGCCTATAATTGGTGATTCCCTTACCAGGTGCACCTTTCAGATATCTCAGAATACAACAGACAGATGTTCAATGAGATTGTTTTGGAGAGCTCATATGCTGACTCACCACTCCTACAACAAAAGAAATGTCAGGACGTGTGACTGTCAAATATATCAATTTTCCCACAATGTTCCTGTAATATCCTGGATCTGGATAATCAGTATCCTCAGTCATCTCCTTCACATGATAGTCCAAAGGAGTAGACACAGGCTTGGACTCACTCATACCAGTTTCCTGTAGTAAATCCAACACATATTTTCTTTGAGACAAATTGGTACCTGCATGAGATCTAAGTACTTAATGCCCAGAAAATATCTCAGTTTTCCCAGATCCTTTGTGTGAAAGTGCCCCTGTAAGTCCGCTTTCACACGAGATATGCTTGTGGAATCACTACCAGTGATAACAATATCATCAACATACACAACAATAACAATAGATCCACCAGAAGAAGTAGAATAAAATAAAGAGTGATCAGTAACAGAACGAGAAAAACCCATCTTTAACACAACATCACTGAACTTGTCAAACCAAGCTCTAGGAGATTGTTTCAATCCATAGATGGCTTTCTTCAGCCTACACACCTTCTGACGCTCCCTCTAAGCAATAAAACCAGGTGGTTGATCCATGTACACCTCCTCTTGTAGATCACCATGAAGAAATGCATTCTTGACATTGAGCTGAAGTAGAGGCCAGTCAAATGTAGTAGCCAGAGAAATAAGAATACGCACAGAATTCAGACGAGCCACTGGTGAAAAGGTCTCAAAGAAATCAACCCCATATGTCTGAGTGTACCCCTTTGCCACCAGTCTAGCTTTCAATCTCTCCACAGAACCATCTGGATTATGTTTTACTGTAAATACCCATCTGCATCCCACAACATTTTTATCTGGAGGTAAGTCAACAAGTTCCCAGGTGTTGTTCTGTAACAGAGCAGACATTTCAACATGCATAGCCTGTTTCCAGTCAATATCCTTCATAGCATCAAGATGATTTCTTGGAATGACCACATAATCAATACCAAGAGCAAATGAGCGAGCCTGCTGAGATAACTTGGACAAACAACACACATTTGTAATAGGATGCCGAATAGAACATGAACGGGTACCTTTGCAAACAACAATGGGAACATCAAGGTCAAATGGTTCTTCAGGAATCCCTTGAGTAGAGGAGGATGGGTAGGGCTCAAAGACTGGAGTTGCTACCTCCTCTGGATCTTGTCTGCCTCGTCTGCTATAAACATGTGAATATTGATGAATTGGTGGATCATCTGCTGGCTGTTCTTCCTGAATTATAGTATAGTCCGAAATGATAGGTGGCATTCTCTCACTCTGATGTGGTGGTGGCTCTCTCATTAGCATCTGATGGTGGCACTCTCTCACATAATTGCTCCCCCTTACTGGGAACACTAGAGAAATATGGAGTGGATTCATGAAAAGTCACATCTCTAGACACAAACATGCGACGAAGACTTAGACAATAACACTTGTACCCTTTGCTATTATTGGAGTACCCAAGAAAGAGAGTCCTAATTGACCTAGGAGATAACTTATCCGCCTTAGGATCAAAATTGTGGACAAAAGAAGTACAACCAAACACTCTAAGAGGAACAAGGAAAGGTTGATCTTTAGGACGTAGGACACAAAAAGGAGTACGTCCTTGAAGCACATAAGAAGGTTGCCTGTTGATAAGAAAACAAGCAGTAAGAAGGGCGTCAGGCCAAAAACGCTTAGGAACATTAGATTGAAACATGATTGTCCTGGTAATATCAAGGAGATGATAATTTTTCCTCTCTGCTACCCCATTCTGTTGAGGGGTGTGAGGATAGGATGTACGATGTATCATCCCAACTGAACTACAAAAATCAGCCATAGCATTTTGAACATACTCCAAGGCATTATCAGATTGAAGAACTTTAATATTGCTATCAAATTGAACTTTTATTTCTTGATGAAAATGTTTGACAATAGATAGCATAGACTCTCGACTTTTCAACAAATAAATCCAAGTCATACGCGAGAAGTCGTCCTCAAAAGAGATAAAATAACGAAAACCATTATAACTATGGTCTTTTACAGGACCCCAAACATCACTATGGACCAACTCAAAAGGACATGACGCCCGTTTATTGACACGACCGGGATAAGAAATTCTATGATGTTTCCCCAGTTGACAAGACTGACACTCTAAAGACGATACTTGAGACAATTCTGGTTCTAACTTTCTCAGGCTCTCTAATGAAGGATGTCCATATCTGTAGTGTCGCAGTAAGGGAGAGCCACTCAACAGGACAACTGGAGTAGACACTTGGTGAGGCCGATTGTCACCGTGGAAGAGGTAAAGATCACCTTTCCTAGGCCCCCCACCAATCGTCCTCATACTCTTGAGATCCTGTAATACAAAACAAGAAGGTCCAAAAGTTACCGTACATTTCACAATATCAATCAACTTAGCAACAGACAGAAGATTAAAAGGAAAAGCAGGCACATAATGTACAGATTTAAGATCAATTCCAGGAGTAAGAGAAACAGATCCTCTGGCTAACACTCTCCTCATTGAACCATCTGCTATTGTTACAGATTTGTGAGGAATATGTGAGTCAATGGAATGAAAAAGTCTCCTCGTACCAGTCATATGCTGTGACGCTCCAGAGTCAACGACCCATGATGAAGTAGAACCAGAAGCCAATAAAGAGGTAGCCTGATTTCCAGTGGTGGATGCCAAGTTGGCTGAAGATGATGATCCCAAGCTCAGATGCTAAGTAGCCAAAATAAATCTATCATATTCCTCCTTGGTGAGTGTAATGCCAGAAGGACCAGAACTCGAAGCAGGAGGCTCAGTAGACTCAGTAGTGGTAGCATAGTTTGCTGCTCCCACAGGTGGTACAACAGGTCGACCATGCTTCTTCCAGCATTTCTCAACTGTGTGTCCAGGTTTGTCACAGAAAGTGCACTTAGGGCGAGTTCCACGGCCTCGGCCCATACCTGTACATCCTCCTCTCACTGCAGCAGCTACAGAAGCATGAGAATCTCCCTGAGATGAGACTACGGTAGGATCAACAGGTTCAAAATTTGCCTGTAAAATCCTTGAATAGGCCTCTTCCAAGCTGGGAAGTTTATCAGAAGCTAAGATAACACTGCGGGTTGAACTGCACGAAGAACTCAGACCAGACAAGAATTTTGCTATAATCAAGTCATCTCTGTCTTTGACTTGCTCCTGGACAGTTTTTGGATGGTAAAAACTCAACTCTTGTGCAATACCTTGAATCACTCCAAAGTATTCTTCTAAAGGTCTGTCTCCATGTCATTATGCAAACAGGCGATCATATATCATGAACTGACGAAGCGCATTCTTCTCTTGAGAATAATATTTCTTCACTGCATCCCAGATCTCTTTGGCGGTAGTGTAGAACATGAACCTCGAGGCAATCCTAGGTTCATGCTCCCCCACAACCAGGTCTTCACCAGACTATAATGACACTTCCATTCAGCATAGCCTGTTAGTAAGTGCAGGAGGATCAGAATCAACGTGTCTCGCCTTGTAATGTGACTCCAATATAGTATGGACAACATTCATCCATAAGACATAATTCTTCCCATTTAGCTTGATGGAGGGGATAGGAGACATTTCACTGTAGATGGTAGATGCCTTGGTGTCCTCCATGATTTGACGAGAAGAAGAGTGACAAATTGATACACGTCACAAGAAGATATGGGTGACGGGGAGATACACATCGCGTCACAAGATCAGATGCGTATCTAACGCATCCACATCCCCAACTAAAATTCCCTAATCACACATGGAGGTGATGTGATTAGGAATTTCTTATGTACCGACGGACCCTTCGGTTTGAGATTTAGAAATCCGTTGGATCAACCGAAGGACTCGATGATCCGGAGATAAGAGAAGGGGGACGACGACTACGACGCTTGGCCCGGGAGACGGCTGCTCAGTCCGCTTTGGGTCGGCGGCGCGGCGGCCGGGGAAGGCTGGCGACGTGCTATGTTCACGCAGGAATCACTGTTCACTCAGCCGTACTGTTCACGCCGGAGTTACTGTTCACCGCCGGAGTTACCGTTCACGCTGGCGGCCGGGAAGGCTGGTGGACGGCCGACCGACGACAACGCTGGGTTGTGACGGCTGGGTAGGGTTAGGTTAGGAACCTTGCTCTAATACCATGTGAAATGTGGTGCCGCAATGCAACGTGCAATGCAACATTGAGAGAGGCCATAGGCCTTCTCCCTTTTTATTAATAAGAGAAACTCTATAATTTACATAGAGGTTCAGCAGGATATAGAAATTACAAAATAGAATAAATATGAAATATATTAACACATACCACAATTTCCTGTTAATTTATTATATGTTAGTAAAACTGTAAAACAACTCCAATGCTCTATTAAATTTGATCCCTCTAGTTGTGTTTTGAAGGATATCCGCACAAAGACGGGGATTGGTTCGGGCCATGAAGGACCAGACAGACTCTACTATTTGGATGGATCGCCTGCAACATCAGCTGTCTTGTCTACATCAGTTACAGGACTTCCGTGGCACTGCCGACTTGGTCACCCGTCTGTAACAAAGCTGAAACATTTATTTCCCGGATTATCTGAAAACACTTATTCTTGTGCTTCTTGTGTTTTGGGAAAACAAACACGGTCTGTGTTTTCCACAAATTTTTTTTGGTTCTAAGGCTCTTTTTGATTGTTAATATATCTCTTTGTATTATGTTATTTGTAATTTCTATTTATTGCTGGACCTCTGTAATTTCTCTAGTTCTATTAATAAAAGGGTGAGTGGTCTTGAACCCTCACACAAGCTGCATTGCACGCAGCCTTGCAACTTACGTTCACATGGTATCAGAGTAAGGCTCCTAGGGTTCCATCTAGGGCGCTGCCTCCCCCCTCTCTTTCTCCCTCACGTCGCCGCCGGCCAGCAGCCGTTGGGCAGCACAGCCGCGCCGCTGGCAGCAACAACCGCCGCCTAAGAGGACAGTAGCTGCCGTCCGGCCCAAAGGGGTAGCTTGAAAAAAAAATGTAACTAATACTTACAACTCACTGAAAGAGTTATTGCCTTTTTTTAATGGAAAGAAACAACACGAATAGCGACTATAACCACTTCTATGAAATAATGTAGACTGAAATTGTTCTAATAGTTGCTAAAAAATTATGTACCAGGTTTGGCAATCAGTTCAAATAACGTCCAACACCAACATCTCTCCCAATTTAGTAAATTAAAATATATACAAAAAAAGAAAAAAAACTAAACTAGCAACTATGTTTACTTTTATTAAATAAACATTAGACTTAAATTGTGTGAGACATGTAAAAAATTAGGTACTATAAAAAAAGTACAATGCAACATATACAATGAGAAGGATGTCCCCCAAGGCAACTGAGACTTTGTGGGAATAATCCCCCATGCAACAAATCCCGCTGGTCATTACATGTATACTTCAGATAGATTGCAATGAAGAAACACATTTTTAATATCAAGCTATAATAGAAGCCAATCAAGATTCACAAACTAGGAATATTAGAATACAGACAACGCTAATTCTGGCGACAGGAGAACATCTCAAAAAAGTCGATGCCAAAAGTCTGAGTATATCTTTTTGCATCCAACTTCAACTTTAGTCTCGTGATGGGAGTCGTCGGGGTGATGTTTAACAAAAAAGACCCAACGTGATCCAACAATGCTCTCATTAGGGGGTGGATCAAGTATCTCCCAAGTATGTTTTCCCCGAATCACTTACATCTCCATCATTGCAACTTTCCACCAAGGGTGTCGAAGGGCATCAACAAGGTGTTTGGAAGGTATTATTGAAGGTTATGCCAGAGGTGTGGGTAGAGTAAGATAATGGGCAAGGCAACAAGTGCTAGATATACTCTTAACTGTACAAGACCTATACCTTTTCCATAGTCACAAATTCGATATTCGGGATACGTTCGGTTGAGTTGAAAAATTTAGAATTTGGCAATTATGCGGAAAATTCGAGTAAAAACGGTCGAAGTACAATAAAAATACGGGCAACGGTTCGGGAAGAAGTCGGGAAAAAATCGGCGGATATATACATATGTTGCATACATGTTATATGTTTATATATGTTTTGTGCATATATATGTACATACATATTGCGTACATATATCTATAACTATTACATACATATACATATGTTATATACATACAAACATGCGTTTACATAAACAAACACAAATATATGCACTCAAACTAAGTTAGTCTTAATCAATATAATATGAGAAAAGAACATACAAAACGGAAAAAACATTAAACATGAATAATTTGTGAATAATACAGAAATCAAACGTAGTATTCCAAAATTCGGATTTATTCGGTTGCTTTAAACTCGACCTTTTCAAAAGTCAGAGTATATTGTAACTATGGAGTGCAACTGATCTGGCATATTGTATTGGAGCCAATATTCAAAATTTCATCGAAATTGGCAAAATTTCGCCAATTATTTCGATGATGACAACCATCGGACATAGAAATAACCTTACATGTCTGTAAGTAGGGAATTTTGCCAAAAAATAAATTTCGACATTTTTTTTCGAATTTCGATGAAATTAGGTAAAGTTTCCATGAAAAAGGGCCCATTTTATCCGCATTTCGAGAAACATATGTATTATTTCGAGAAATGGGGCATGATGTCTGCAGATTTTACTATATGATTCCTAAGGCTTGTTAGGGGCAATCAAAGTTATATTTCTTCTCTTCCTAGCCTAATTCTACCTCTCTCTCCTATTTCTCCCACTTCTATAAAGATCTAAGAAGGAAATATTTAAAAATGGGTGTGGGAGTGATATCTATGGCTATGATGACAATCTAGCTTTCATTTATGAGGTTCCATGATTTTTGTTGATAGTGCGCAAAATTAGCGTGGCTGTCAATATATTTTGTATGTATGCCATTATCAATCACACCTATAAGTACTACATGGTTGCCTCCTATAGGCTCTAGCTAAAAAAGCACACGACCAAGAACAAAGCTTGAGTTTATCCATGAGTATGCATTTTATCGCTAGTAGTTATATAGAGATTAACATTGAGACAATTCCATTCTTGTATAAAACAAAATAAACTGAAGCGAATATGTTGATTAGTATGATCAACAAGGAGGATGACAACCATGGAATTAAATTTTGATCGAAATTGCGAAATTTCATTTTTTTTGCAATGGGACATCGAAACTTACGATCGGACATGCGAAATGCAAAAATGTAGGGAATGGGAGGTAATTTCGCGAAAATTTCGACCCTAGAGGCAAAATTTTGCCAAACAGGGTGAAATTTTGCAGCAGAAAGCCAATTTGGGCCGTAATTTTGTGAAATGGTACATAAACACAACATAAATTTTGAGAAATTTGTTCCTAAGACTGCTAACACTACATCTTGGGTATTTTTGGCATTTTGTTTTTGAATTTCTTGCTTCTAAAGGCTATTTTTTCTTAATTCTAAGGTATATTTCCCCATATCCCTAGGCCATCTATACATTACCTTCATCAATTTGTACACTCTTTGACAGAGATATGGAAAAATATTCCAAAAATAACAAAGTTCTTTCTTGGATATAATGTCGTGTAACCTAGTTAAATGCTAACAATAGACTTATACAAGTTGTTGTTTGTAAGTTTGTAACTTGTATTGAAAGTTTTAAATTCTAAGTTGTAACTTAGAAGTTTTAAACAGGCTAACTTCCTATCAGACTTGACATTTCTGTTCATTTGTGCACTAACTCATCAAGACATGGATCCCACTGTAACCTCTAAACATATAAATTTTTTATACAATCTAGTGTGTTTATATCTAGACACCGTGTTTACAAAATTTCCTAACTTAATTCCTTCATTTTGCCATCGAATTGCCATCAAAATTCTATCGAAATTGTTCATCTTCCTTCACTTACAAATGTGGGAGCCCCGTCCCCACATATCCAATATGAAATATTATTGCATATTTGAGTAGACCTTGGCGTTTAGATCGCCCCGGTAAATTTTCCTGATTTAATTCACTTATTTGGTCATTGAAATCGTTAGGGTCGTAAATATCAAAATTTCGGCTGAGATTTTGATTTTTTTTGTTTCTGGCCCATTAGACACGACATTGGAATCTTACATTCAATTCTATGATGACATCCATCATGGTTCAACTAGATGCATAAACAAGAATTGTCTCATGCTTCCTCAATACTCACTCACATACAACTGCAACATTGTTTATGTTCTACGTCCAGTCATCCTACTTAGAAGTCGTAGCATCCTAGATCATATTATGTTTCCATTAATTTGTGTCTTTAACTCTATATATTATGCTTGCAAACTATAATGACTAATCACATTCATTTCACCATTTAATTTGACCTCAAAATTCCCATCGAAACAGTTTAGCTTCCTTCCCTCACACGTGAGGAGCCTCACCCCCCACGTATCAAATATGAAATGTTGTTGCATATTTGAGTAGATCTACACTAGTAGATCGTTCTGGTAAAATTTCGTTGAACAATTTGATCATTTAGTCATCACTAGGAATGCACCTTTCAAAATTTACATCAAAATTTGTCGAAATTTCTATTTCTGTGGCCACCAAAACGACGGAAAAAGCAAACATTTTCTTCCTTGATTGGAGCAAATGATGATGGGCATATTAGCTGCCTATAGATTAACTTACTTGAACTAGTGATAGACCTTGGAATGGAATTGAGATGGTGGAGGTGGAGGCAAAAATGGATTTGTAACCAGTATTGCGTGGCAAGTTCAAGATGTGGGGGACACTGATTAGGAAGCGAGACTATCTAAGTTGATAAATCTGAAAAAGGAGGTGAAGAGAAGAAATACTTGTCTCCATGGAAGGTAATGAGTTGAAACATAGAAGCATCCAATCATTAAATCGAGGCACTTGTGACATTTCCAAAGCTAAGAACAACCTAGAAAAATCGTCATAATCACTTGGAGGGATAGTTTATCAACCTTTGGATCAAATTATGCACAGAGCAATGTAGCCAAAAGCTTGAGGTTGACGAGGAAAAGGGTTTTTCTGGGGGGTAAATGATAGGATAGGGAAATTTTCATTTTAGAACGAAGGACAACTGGCAATTAAAGATAGCATGGATGGCTAGAGAACAGGAGGTATTGAGAAGGTGATGAAATTTTCCCTCCGTGGTTGTCTGTTTGCTATGGTGTATAGGTGCACAAGCGCTGGTGGATCATACCCATGTCATGACAAAACAAGGACACTACGAGCTGAATGTATTCTAGGGCATTATCGATAGGGTGAATCTTTGTAGAAGCAGAGAATGGAACATTTATCATTTGTGAGAAGCCCGAATAAGAGGAAATCTTGATCAAATATTTAAAGTAAACAAAGCCAAGTCATCCGAGAGAAGTCGTTAACAAACGTCAAAAATATATAGCTATTATAACTAGTTTCCTAAACAAACCACAAACATCCTATGAATAAGATCAAATGAGTATTCAGATTGTTTTGTGGCTTGACAAGGAAAAGACATAATGGTACTTCCCTAACTAACAAGCTTTGTATGGAAGTTGTTTAACATATATTCCTGTTTTATATATTCTGTTAGTTGTTTTGTTATTTCCATATTATATGTGGACCTCTCTGTAAATGTTTCAATGTTATATATATGAGGGTGCACACATTGTGCAACCCTACGCTTCCCAAAACTGTTTTCTGTTTCACATGGTATCAGAGCAGTAGATCCAGCCGGCCGTCACCCTCCCTTCCCTCCTTTCTCTCTCTGCCCCCCCCCCCCCCCCCCCCCCCGCGGCCCAGCAGTCGAGCCGCCGCCGGTCGGCGGGCGCCGGGCCAGCCGCCAGGGCCGGTCCTCCTCTCCGCCGCAGGGGGCTCGTGCGCCTCCGCGACCGTTTGCCACCGGGCAGTTGGCTCCGTGAAGGTCCGGTGGCTTGAACTGACGTAGACCGTTTTTCGGTCCTGTACCTGCCTGCCCGAGTAGGCCTTTGTGTCGCCGGGTTCTGTTCTGCGCTTCGGCGTAGACCGTATGTGAGAGGTCTTCTCCGTGTTCCTTGTGCCTGCTGTGCCTGTCTGACGGCGTAGCCCGTCTCCTGCCTAATCGTGCCTGTTCCTGCTGTGCCTACTGCTCCCATGGCGTCCTCGCATGATGACTTCCGCCGTCAGGTTACCACTGTGAAGCTTGATGGGCGCAACTATCCGCACTGGGTCTGCTCCATGACGATCTATGCCAGATCCCAGGGCAAGTACTCACATCTTATCCGTGCGGGTCCGGCAGCACCCGCAGAGGACGCTGATGCTAAAGATGTAAAGGCGTATGACGACTGGGTTCGTGATGACTCCACTGTGATGACCTGGATTCTCAATAGCAGCATTGAGAAGATTAGCGTCACACTTCTTCACCTACCTACGGCTGCTGACTACATCCGTGGGATCAGCTCGCCGGTACTTACTCGCATAGTCAGAACCCCAAGAAGGTGTTTGACATCACCAAGCAGCTGGGACGTCTACATTTCACGGGGACGGACATTGCGGATTACTTCTCTGACTTCACTGGATTATGGGGTGAACTGGAATCCTATCACCCTCTCTCCACGGACCTGGCTACTATGCAACGTCAGCGCCAGGAGCTTCAGTTGGTCCAGTTTCTCTGTGGATTGCCTGAGTCATATGCTGGAGTTGTGGACCAGATCTTAGCCAGTGACCCTCTGCCGTCACTACAGAGTGCCTACAAACGCAGAAGGCGTTTGCCTTCGTCTTCCTCGTCTCTGACTACTGATGTTGGAGACTCTTCGGCCCTTGCTGCAGCTTCTGGTCGTGGCCGGGGTCGCTTTACTGAGAGCCGTCCTCCCCTGGGTGGAGGACGAGGACGTGCTGCTCTTGGTCATGGAGCCTCTTCTACTGCCCCTACTGCTGGTGCACGTCCTCAGTCAGGACAACGCCTTTGTACCTTCTGTGGCCGGTCCAACCATATTGAAGAAAAATGCTGGGAGAAATATGGTAAGCCGGCGTGGGCCAATGCAGCTGCTGACTCCACTACTACTGCATCAGAGGGAACGACTCAGCCTACTGACTCTGCCTCCTCGGGTGCGACTGCTGACTACATCCGTGCTGAGGTGGAGCGTCTTCTTCTTGAGCGAGCTGGTGCGTCGTCTCAAGCTTCGACTAGTGGAGCTCATGCCGCCACTTATTCTGGTTATGACACTGCCTTCCTGAGCTCTTCTTCTACTCCTGGTAATACTAAGTGGGTCATCGACTCCGGTGCCTCTTCACATATTTCTGGAAATAGATCACTGTTTCACAAATTATTTAAACCTGCTAGACCATCATCTGTTATGTTGGCTGATGGCTCCAAGTCTGCGGTGTCTGGAGTGGGGGATATTGTTTCTGACTTTTTGCTGAAATCTGCCTTATATGTGCCGAGATTTCCTTTGAATCTGTTATCTGTTAGCAAGATATTGCGGAGCCTACAATGTAGTCTGACTTTTATTCCTGGTTCATGTGTTTTTCAGGACCTTCGCACGAGGATGAAGATTGGTGGGGGGTATGAAGGTGCTGATGGACTCTTCTATCTGGATCATTTGCCAAAAGCAGCTAAAGCATCTGTGACTCCTGCATTATCTACCTCAGTTTCTGCATTACAGTGGCACTACCGGCTGGGCCATCCATCATCTGAAAAGCTTCGACATTTAGTGTCTGATCTTGGCATTTGTAGTTTTCAGTGCGAGTCATGTCAACTTGGAAAACAAACTAGAGCTGTTTATCCTAGACGCAGCCAGATTAGCAGTAAAAATATGTTTGATATAGTGCACTCTGATGTATGGGGACCCTGTCATGTGCTGAGTTTATCTGGTCATAAATATTTTATTTTGTTTATTGATGACTTTTCACGGACTACTTGGTTGTTTATGATGAAAAGTAGGTCCGAAGTTTTGTCTGTTATCAAGTTCTTTTTTGCTGAAATAAAAACTCAATATGGTATGCTTGTCAAAATTTTTCGTACTGATAATGCACTGGAATTTGTTAAAAAAGATGTGGATGTTTTTTGTAAATCTGTGGGTACAATACATCAGACCTCCTGTGCTTATACACCCCAGCAAAATGGTGTGGCTGAGCGTAAAAATCGACATGTGTTAGAGGTTGCTAGAACTATTATGATGCATGCACATGTTCCTCGCTCGTTTTGGCCTGAGGCTATATTGACTGCTTGTTTTCTGATAAATCGAATGCCATCTTCTGTGATTGGAAACAAAATACCTATTCAAGTTCTTCAACCCGATATTCAGCTATTTACTGTGCCTCCTCGGATCTTTGGATGTACCTGTTTTGTACGGTTAGTTGGACCTACTTCTGATAAACTGTCTCCTCGTGCTGAGAAGTACATTTTTTTGGGATATTCTCGTACCCAGAAGGGACATCGGTGTTACAGTCCTACTGCAAGAAAATGGTATACTAGCAGTGATGTAGTTTTCTTTGAGGATACTCCTTACTATTCGACTCGTGGTGACAATTTACAGTCTGATCTTATTGCCTCACCTCTTCCTGTTACTTCTGATTGTGTGCCTGATACTACTGAAAAAGTCACTACTGAGGCTGATAAGCCTCCTCTTATAGTTTATCAACGCAGGAACAGAGCACCTTCTACTCAAGAAACCCCCCATGAAAACCAATCTTCACCTCCAGAAGGTTCTACTACACCTGAGGTACATTCTGATCTTGATTTACCCATTGCTCTTAGAAAGGGTACTCGTTCCTGCACATCACACAGTATTGCTCAGTTTGTTTCTACTGATCATCTGAATGTTAATTCTAGCAATTTTGTACATGCCTTATCTGCTGTTGCTGTTCCAAAGAATATCCAGGATGCTCTACAGAGTACTGGATGGTTGTCTGCTATGAAGGAGGAGATGTTAGCTCTTCCTGAACGAGATACTTGGGAGCTGGTGGATCCACCTCCTCAGTGTAAACCTGTAGGTTGCAGATGGGTGTATGCGGTTAAATATCAACCTGACGGCACTGTTGAAAGGCTGAAGGAACAGTTAGTTGCTAAAGGCTACACCCAGACGTATGGTATTGACTATTTTGAGACTTTCTCTCTTGTTGCTCGTCTTAATTCTGTCAGAATTCTTCTGTCTGTTGCTGTTAATCTTGACTGGCCACTGTTGCAACTAGATGTGAAAAATGCCTTCTTGTATGGTGATTTACAAGAAGAGGTCTATATGGAGCAACCTCCTGGGTTTGTTGCTCAGGGGGAGTCTCACAAAGTTTGCATGTTAAAGAAGTCTATTTATGGGCTTAAGCAGAGTCCCCGGGCTTGGTTTGATTAATTGAGCAAAATTATGATTGATTTTGGGTTTCTGCGATCTCAGGTGGATCATTCTGTTTTTATCAAGAAGGCTTCAGCTGGTATTATTATTCTGATTGTCTATGTTGATGATATTATCATATCTGGCAGTGATTCTCTTGGTATTCAGGCTACTAAATCTCATCTGGGCAAGCACTTTGCTACCAAAGATTTGGGCAAACTTAGAAGTTTCTGGGCATAGAAGTTTCTAGAAATTCTAATGCTCTTGTGTTGTCTCAGAGAAAATATGTCCTAGACATACTGCAGGAGACTGGTATGCTGGGGGCGAGACCTGCTGATATTCCTCTAGATCCTAATGCAAATTGGGATGATGATTCTTCTCCTCTGTTTGCTGATCATAAAAAGTACAGGAGGCTGATTGGTAAACTCATTTATTTGACTGTCACCAGAGCTGACATTTCTACTGCAGTGAGTCTTCTTAGCAGATACCTTTATAAACCCAGACAGTGTCACTGGGATGCTTTTTGTCAGATTCTACGATATTTGAAGAAGTCTCCTGGCAAGGGACTTCACTACAGGAAGCATGGACACTGTTCTCTTGCAGGGTACTCTGATTCTGATTATGCAGGTAGCAGAGTTGACAGAAAATCTACTTCTGGGTATTGTACGTATGTTGGAGGCAATCTTGTTACCTGGAGGAGTAAAAAACAAAATGTTGTGGCCAAGTCAAGTGCTGAAGCTGAATATAGGGCCATGGCCCATACTGCCTGTGAATTGTTGTGGGTGCGCTCTCTGTTAAAAGAGTTCGGGGTTGACTCTTCTTCTGCTATACCTATGCACTGTGATAATAAAGCTGCTATCTTCATTGCGAATAATCCAGTTTATCATGAGCGCACTAAACATATTGAAGTAGATTGTCATTTTATTCGGGAATCCATTCTGACTGGCAAGATCTGCACTCCCTTCACTCGTTCTGAAGACCAAGTTGCTGACGTCTTCACCAAGCTACTGGCGAAGAAGCAATTCTGCACACTGACGGACAAGTTGGGCATGATTGATATCTATGCTCCAACTTGAGGGGGAGTGTTAACATATATTCCTGTTTTATATATTCTGTTAGTTGTTTTGTTATTTCCATATTATATGTGGACCTCTCTGTAAATGTTTCAATGTTATATATATGAGGGTGCACACATTGTGCAACCCTACGCTTCCCAAAACTGTTTTTTGTTTCACAGAAGTGAAGAAAGAGCAATGTTGAGTCCAAAATATCAAATTTCCAATGATGGGTGAACGAAACGAAGGTGCTGCTAAGTGTCATGGTAGTGACTAGCAATGGGTTGAGATGACATGTATAGAGAAGTAATATAGATCACTAGAGTACTACTCCTTGCATAATCATTATCATAGTTCACAAATCCTACAAGGCAAATAAATTTGCTCACACGAATTGCAGTTAGCTCCAACTCCTTCTTAGTGACTTTGATCAGGAAAAGGAATAGGGCATTGAATAGACCTTTTTCTCAGAATTTCACCTTTTGTAGATGGAACTTCAAACTTCTGGATAGGCTTGAGTAAGCTTAGACTAAAGTTGCGTAATAGCCTAGGCTGACTCATAGGGTGGGGAATCCCATCCTCATCAAAGCCAGTAAGCAAGCCCAAGTCCATGCAAGAAGGTCATTGGATCTATCCAAATTCAGAACCCATCAAAGGCTCTCCTACATGAAAGGACTTGAGTCCATCCAAATAATATTAAGCAAAATCCTATTATGGAAACAATGGCTAAGTATGAGAGTCTTGAAAAAATCTAGCCTGCATTGAATGAAAAACAGTGATACATACCTCCACAATAGAAAGTTATATAACAACACAAAGAATCAAAAACTTTATCCACAAACATCAAATTGTTTGGTAAATTAGAAACATAATGGACTGAGGATAATTCTTAAATAGGAGAAAGAGGGATCGATCTACATTCTCGACCCATCTAATATACCCATCTACCAAGGTGATAGTGGAGTGGGGAATGAATGAGTATGCAGTAATGAGTGTGGCATACCCACCATGTGATGGGTAGCATTTGAATCCACAATCCAATTGGAGTTGGAGGCAAGCATAGATGATCCAATGTTACCTTGGTGGGCCGCTACAAGACAAGCAGAGTGCGAGGCAGTCTATGGGCTTCCCATCTTCTGGTCTGTTTATGTTCAGTATGCAGATGACTAAACTAGATGGGAGTGCATCGGTCAATCCCTGAATTGTTGTAAGGTGAGGCACTCGTATTCTATGGTACTTAGGGAGATGGGAGAAGAATTCCCAGTTAAGTTCCAAAATTTGGGGTTATTATTGGTTGGTTCTAAATGACATGGGTCGACGAAGTCTATGCCAGTTGAGCAACACCTCAACCACACCCTTGCCCATAATGAGGGTGGTAGCCATTCTTGGAGTGGCAGACATCCTCAATACAATTCAATCTGTTGTTGCAAGAACATACAGGGATGTGACAAGGACGTGACCCTTGTCACGTCCACTGCTTCATGCTTCTGTAAGGACAATTTCTTGTTTCCCACAAGACTCTTGTGCATGTTGTGGGACAGTATCATGTCAGACTGGGAAAGGCGTGCAATGCATACATATGATCAGTGGAGGGACAAGTTGTGCCTCCTTAAATAAGTTGACGAACAAGGGTGTAGCAAAGGTGGAGATTGTTTAGGAAACTGCCTGAGATGACGAAATCACATTCTTTGGTGACTTCTGCAGACATAGTGGGTGAGAAAAGTTTAGTTGCTTTGCCAGCGGTAGTTTAAAATTTGGATGAAAATGTGGAAATTTTGGTCAAAATTTTGTTTTCGACAGAGACCTCATATAGAAATTTGCATACGTATCTCTAGAATTTTCGTTATGTAATTCATTCAAAAAGTCGAAAACTATAACTTTTTGTTTAAAAATAACAATCATTATGTATAATTTGATTGCATGCGCAATATTTGCACAAGAATATGTATATATGTGTGTGTGTGTTTGTATATATATAAATTGCATAATCGAAATCCCCTTAGAAATAGTTCATTATCATTTCACTCACACATGTAGGAGACCCCCACCCAATATCAACATATGATATTATTACAACATGGCATATGATATTATTACAAAATAGGTGTACTTATGTATGTAAACCATCCTGGTAAAATTTTGTGACTTAATTCTTTTATTTGCTCACCGAAATTTGTGTCAAAATCTTATAAGAAGAGAAAAAAATTGTCAATTTTTTTGTTTTTCACCATAAAAAAAGGCGTCAAAATCGGACATTTTAGACTATGCTAGTGCCTTTATTTAGGCGTGGTAGATCTCTAAGGTCCGATCATCCTGTTGCTCAGAAAATAACTAGTCCATAATGCTGTAAAATCGAAGATAGATCTCCTGTGTAAAACCGCTTCATCTCATCTCACATGGTTTGGCATTGCAGTGGAACATATACTTCTACATGATTTTTGGTGCCATGCTCCACTAAAGCCAGTGGATAAGATGACTGTTCCCTGTCACCCATGCTGTTTCTTCTAGTTTGGCTTGCAGATCATCCTTGATGAACTTAGCTTGCTACATGACTCAAGAAATATTTCAACACTGTTCATCAAGAGGAGAAAATTGCTCGTCTAAATTAATAACATATATTATAGGCATATCATTATATATATACATAGTAGCGGATACAACGAATGTTATATTTTCATCCGTAAGAACATGTGTACCATAATGTAGAACAATAAATGAAGAGGGCAATATGGATAGAAGTGCACGGTAGGAAAAGAACAAATAATGAGAGAGACACTATCGAAATAGAGAGCACGGTAGGAGTAGATCACATGGATGTGGCATTCTTCTATAAATACATAAAGCATCCCATGCTTAAGTAATAATGCATTCAACCATGCAGTTTAGGAGATCCTCATGGAGAGGAATAAAAAGTTAATGCTTTGTCCCTCTTTTGTTTATTTATAATAACTAGAGTCTTTTGCTTCCTTTGTCTTTTTTGTTATTTGATGTTAAAAGAAGAAAACATGATTAAGAAGGATGAGGCAGAGGTAAATCATTCCACAACGTTAGTGGTCGTGGGTTTGGTCGAGTCTGCTATGGGAACTCCGACTTAGGCCGGTTGATGTTGTCTGCGGTTGGACCTCCTTCAATGGCCGCTGTGCGGCCACTACGTTTTCGGAGGCCCGTTGAAATTTAGGGTTTGAGTTAGAGTCCCCCCCAAAAAAAACCGCTCTATTTTCAAGATATTCTAGACCCCCTCCTCGAACTTTGGGAAATCCTAAAAAACCCCAACAAGTCATCCACAATACTTGCTACTGTTAGACCTGGTAGTTTTTTTGCATTCTCCACCATGACAACGCTATTTGATATTATCCAATGATTTTTATTTATGATTTCATGCTTTCCCGACTCCATTGCGATCAAAGAGAAAAGATTGGGTCCGAGTTGATTCAGTAACCGGCTTTACACAAAGCAACTCAACCTGGAACCGAGCATGATTTTGATTTTTTGCAAAAAAAATTGACCTCATAATAGAATCTACTTTGTGATTTATAACTAGAGACTAAACTCAAATTCTATCATTTTCTATGCTTCTTCAATTTTTTTTATAAAACTTAACTTTTTTTATTTAAAAAATTGAACTGGTGCATAAATATTCAAGTTCAACTTTTGTCGATCAAACTTATTTCCGTGAATGCAACCCCGTTAGACCTAGAAAATTTTGGATTCGAGTTTGATTTTTTTGACCGATTCGGTTCTAGGTATCAAAGCTTGATTTCTGAATTAAAACTGTGGGTTGACAATTCAAACAATTCAAGTTCAATAAGGGTGCATTATACTTTGAGTTATTAATGCCAGTTTAGAATTTTATGACCGAGTCAGTTCTAGGTATCAAAAGTTGATGTATGAATTAAAATTGTGCGTACAAAATTCAAACAGTTTAAGTCCAATAAGGCTGCATTATAATTTGAGGTATTAACTCTTTAGCACTAGTTTAGATTATGCAAAACTTTAAGTCAATACAAATATACTCATCATCATCATCTCAGAATCCCAACCATGTTTGGGTTGGCTACATGGATCCTTCTTTTCCAAATAGTCTGGTATGGGTCATACTCTAATCAAGATGTAAAGATTCAAAATCTCTCTTTATAAGATCTTCCCAAGTTAATTTAGGTCTGGCTCTGCTTCTTTCATTTGTGCTTGACTCAATAACCGTGCTTCAAATAGGTGCATTTGTTGGTCTGTGCTGCACATGTCCTTGATGCTCACCACCCCCACTTTGTTTTTGTTATAGTCATTCCTCAAATGATCTTTTCTTGTCTTCCCACACATTCATCTCAACATACGCATTTCGGCCACATTTATCTTTTTCAGACCTTGTTTCTTCACTTCCCAACATTCACTCCCATATAACATGGCTGGCCGAATAACTGTTCTATAAAACTTACTTTTTAATCTGACAGGGATCTTCTAGTCATATACTACTCCAGCTGCACTCCTCTACTTCAACCATCCTACTGTTATCCTATGACAAACATCATCTTGAACCTCACCCTCTTTTTCAACAATAGAACCAAATTAACAAAACTTATCACGTATTGGTACATCCATTGCATCCAACTTGACCCCACCATTCACAATTCTAGATTGGGTATAATTGCAATGCATATATTCAGTTTTGCTTCTACTGATCATAAATCCATTAGATTCCAATGCATTTCTCGAAAATTCAACTTTATCATTCAATATTTCTTTTCTTTTATCAATCAATACAACATCATCAACAAATAACATGCACCGAGCAGTGTTTCAAAAAATGGTTCATGTGGCCACATATACAGTTCGAACCCTTGATCGAACCGCATATCGGAAATCGGTGCCTAAAATGGACCACGACTGCATATAAGGCCGCATAGCCGCATATAAGACCGATTAATCCCAGAATTTTGAATGATCAAACTGCTAAACTGGCAATTTTTTAATGTCACCTCCAATTTTTCATGTAACTGAAACCACCACCTACATTTAGCCTACCTTCTGCTTCCATTTCCTTTTTTTTTACATTACATCTATGGTTGTTATGAATTCATCTCATCATTGCATGTTTGCATATATTTAAGTTGTGTTTTATTGCATATTTGCATTATTGCTTTTGAAATATGTAACTCTACAAATTAAATATGTAATTGTATGATTATTGTATACTTATATAAATATAATATTAAAAAAAAATTAAAACCGCATATACTTCCACATATACTCCCGCATACCACATGTACTCTATTCGGTGACCTCTCTGAACATACAAAACATGCCGTTTTAAAAAACTATGGCACCAAGGGATATTATCTTCATGTTTTGCGAACTCATCCATAACAAGAACAAATAGATATGGGCTGAGTGTCGATCCTTGATGTACCCCAACGGTGATAGGAAAAGTTTGTATCTCTCCTCCAGGAGTCCTAACACTTCCAATTGAGCCATCATACATGCCTTTAATTAGGTCAATGTATTGGATAGGCCCACCCTTTTATGCAGAACCCTCCATAAACTTCTCTGGGAACTCGATCATAGGCGTTTTCCAGATCCATAAACACCAAATGAAGATCTCTTTTGTTTTCTTTGTACTTCTCCATAAGCCTCCTCATCAGAAAACAACATCTGTTGTTGATCTTTCCAATATTAAACCAAATTGGTTGTCTGATATCTGTGTCATCGATCTTAGCCTTTGCTCAATAATCCTCTACCAGAGCTTCATAGTGTGACTCATTAACTTGATACCTCTGTAGTTTGTGCAGCTCTAAACATCTCCTTTGTTCTTGTAGATTGGGACTATAGTACTATTTCTTCATTCATCTGACATTATTTTATCCTCATAATCTTGTTAAAGAAATTTGTTAACCACATAGATCCTTCACCCCCATGCTTTTCTATACATCAACAAGAATACCGTCATGACCTCATGCCTTTTTCATTTTCATCTTTTTCAAAACATTCTTGACCTCAGATAGTGAAACTCGTGTATAAGCAATATTCCTTGCATTCATGTCACCCACGTCTCTTACATTATTCAACATCTCCATTGAAAAGCTTATGAAAGTTGTTTCTTCATTGGTTCTTTATATCATCATCCTTCACAACCACTCTGCCATCTTCACTTGTGATGCACTTTACTTAACTCAAGTCTCTTTCTTTCCTTTCTCTTATATGAGCCATTATATAAATATCTTTTTCCCCTTCTCTAATGTCCAACTTCTTATATATCTCATCGAAGTTTCTGGACCTTGCCTCTTGAACTGTCTTCTTAGCATATTTCTTTGCTTGTTTGTATCTGGGATAAGTTGCATCATCTCTAGATTTGTGCAAGCTCCCATAGATCTCCCTTCTGAGTTTGATATCCTTATGTACTTCACCATTCCACCAACAAGTCTCTTTCTGTGGAGGCCCACACCCTTTGGACTCTCCTAAAACCTCTTTAGCAATTTTTGGTATGCAGGAGCTCATACTTTGCAACATATAGTTAACATCAGACTCCAAGTTCTAAGTTCTTTCCTTGATAAGTTTATCATAAAATGTCAATTTCTTTTCTCCTTTAAGATTCTACAACTTGATCCTTCTATCTTGGTTTCTGTATGCCTATGTTGGGTGGTGAGTGCTTCCCCAGGAATCAGTTTACAATCCTTGCATACTTTTCTATCCAGCCTTCTTGTAATGAAGTAATCAATTTGGCATCAATCCAAATATAAAAATAATATATAGGCATGTAAATGGATCAAAGTCAAATCAGATAGTGAAGTATCCATCGAAACCAGATCTAAAATTGATGCGACATCCAAAATCCGACAAAATATGAAGTACATCATGATATAACTCTTCAATCCGATCCGATAGGATGCTATACAAATTTGGATGTTTATCTGATCCAAATGAGAAACCATACACTTAAGGTTAATAAATAATATATATATATATAACATGATAATTGTTTCAAAATCATTGAATACAGTGTTTATATTTTCATATGTTTATACTGAAATAATATGTTATTAGTAATATATGCATATAGTTGTTGAATCGATTTTTTTTCTTTGGAATTATTGAACCGATTTTTTTATGTCTGAATATTGTTATCTGAAATCAAATCCGAACCCGCTAGTAGTATTCTTTTCTAAAAAAGTTGAAAGTGAATGCACATTAAATGCCCGATAGGCCGATATACATTTACCGAACGCATAAAAACATATGACTATATGAGTATTTATTTTATTATTATTTCTGGTTCAGTCCTGAAATATAAAACTGGGTTTAGTTATGGGCTCTAACATTTCGCCAACAATCCAAGTGTATTTCGGTCCTGGGTTTAACTGCTTTCTGTAATCCCATATACTGAACTGACCTAGACCCGATCTTTTGTTTGTGATCATAATGGGGGGTAGAGGAAGCATATAAATGTAAAAGAGAAAAACCAGTAGATTATACAAAATGATGGTTTCGTGGTGATGTTATAAGAAAGAGAAACCACGTCTAACAGTGGCTGGTACTTGGTAACTTGGGTAAGTAGTTGGGGGTTGGTTTAGGATTTCTCAAAGTTGAGGGGTTTTCTATCTTTGTTGAAAAGTGGAGGGTTTTAGGGAGAAATTCTTTAAGTTATGACAATAAATCTAGATTCTTACCTGGTTACCTCTATCTGTGATAGATTTTAGTTAAACGTAACATGTACCTGTTTCTTCTTGCTTATCAAAACACATATTTATGTTTGTGACATCAAGTGCTTCGAGATTGTCCATAGCCTGCCACGATTTTTTTGCGTCGATGTATTGTTCTGAATGCTTGATAATCATATTTATGGCAGGTTTATAAATGCACTTGATTCTATGGGAGGATCGTCGTGGCTCTCTGAGAACCTAAAATCAAAAAATATAAGCCCATGGATTCATCCACTTGTGGCCCTAGTCAACGGTGTCAGCCAAATTAGGCTTTCTGGTTGGAGACCTGATGAATGCAGTGCGATAGAAAATGAGATATTTGCATGGAAAGAAAGGGGTTTATCTGAAAGAGAAGGTATATTTATTCTCTGTTTTAAACCAGGGTGTTACATGGTTTCTCTCTATGGTAGTCGGTAGATACAATTTGCTGCTGATTTTTTTGTTTTGATTTCTTTCATGCTTATTCTGCGGGCAGGTAATGAAGAAGGGATGAAGATCTGGGCATTGACTCTGAAGGCTACCCTTGATAGAACCCGAAGACTCACTGAAGAATATTCTGAACTATTATTGCAAATATTTCCTGAAAAAGTTCAGGTTAGATAAATTTATTTGCGAACTGGTTTACCATTCTAGGGAACAAACATAACAACAATTTTTTTTGTTTATTTCCAAGCGTAATGTTTTTTTTTTTCTTCTTTCTATATATTTAAACTGTTATTCGAGATGTAGGAAAAAAAGGAATAGAGAAGTGACTTTTGGTTTGGTTCAGCCATGGGCTAACCAGTAACATTGTTAGCAGGGCATTTCATGGTTAAGCTATTAAAAACCAAAAACAATTAAATCCTATTATAAGGGGTGCAATCAGTGGCTAGACCTGAATGAACTAGGTTAAACCAGTACAATATAATGTCTTATTGAAAGTGACTAATATTTAGCGTACACTTAGATGTTCTATGTGATGTCAGATAGTTAACTATAATCAATGAGTGCTAGGGATATAGCCTAAATCTAACTCACAAGGCCAACACACAGGATAGACTCATGAGAGATATGTAATTCATCCTGACACCAATTTTGATTTCAAAATTCTGAAAAATATCTGGACTAAGCCAATAGCTTGGAGTGGAAAGTAATGCTTTGGTTAAAAATCACAGTAACGCACTTTTTGTAATTTGTGTCTATTTTTCTTAGTCCCTCATATTGTTGTACCTCGATTGCATTTTTTTTTTTGTATTAATAAGACCAGGAGGCCTCCTAGGGTTCTCCATGGGCTACTCACTATCTTCAGTACAAGGTAACATGGTGCAAGATCAAGAAACTAGTTAAGGTTGTCTAGATATTTGTGTATATTTCTTAGGACGGCCTTGGCCTTCATCAACAATGGAGTGCAACTGACACACTAGTATTTCTAGGAGGCAACATCACAAATAATTTCATTGCCTATCAACTGTAGAGACATGTGGCAGTTCTTGAGGCTCCTTGGTGGCATCGACAATACATCTTTCCTTTGATGGCTAGGTATCTCAGGCCTTTAGGCCAAATGTGGTCTATTGTCCTTGCCTCCTTGGAGTTGCAGTCTACCGCCATGCAATAGCAGACCCCTCTGTGGCTGACAACAGCCCAGGACTAGTTCTTCAGCTCTTCCCATCTTCTCATGGACAATTCTTGACAAAGGACTAGGAGTGGTGTCATCTAAATCCTTGTTCCCGTAAATGAGCCTTAGTAGAGTCTCTTCGTAGTTCTTGCACATCCCCAATACATGGCTGAGTGCTTATGTTGGGGATGTTTATGCCTCAGCTTTAAATCTACTAATTATCTTTCAGATTTGTATTGTTTGTTACTCTTCATTCTCGTGTTGGTTCTTTAGCACTGGTGCATCTTTACACCCTTTTTGGATGCATTTTCCAAGTATTATATCTTGTCGCGAATCATCATCATGAGAATAATGAAAAGATGTCCGAATCATCTATAGCACCTGCAATGCAACCCCTTAATAAACAAGAATGGTCTTCAATGATCATCGTATATTGCAACGCTCAAGTTGAATGGTTAGATCTGCCTTCTATGGATAAATTTTCTGTACACCGCTTACAATTCGCATGAAAATATGAATTCTGTTAAAGGCAATTCCTTGAAAGACAATAGGGTATTTTGTGTTTTACAAGAACAATGGTTTAGTAACTATGGTTATGGAACAACACGAAACCTTGCATTGCCTCACTTTCAAGTTCTATACCATCGCTAAACAAACCCAGGATGCTATCAAGATGCATTATCTCATGAAAGATTACCTCTTGTCTACATGGTTTTTGTTGAGAGGTAGAATAATAAGATAGTTGATAGGTATTTTGGAGTGATTCAGTCACTTTGCATTTGAGCGTGTAATTGCCCAAAGACCAACTATCCTATAAAAGATCGTGATGGTTTTCTACAGTTAGGTTCCCTTATCGATTAGACCTATTTTGCACCAACTCACAGTGTGTTTCTTGCTACCAATAGGATTTATAGTGTGGAAGACGCTCTTCTAGAATTAAACAAGTTGCTTTGGCTTGTCTTTGCTAATTTGCATCTTACATTTCTTCTTCTGTGCGCAGTGTCATCTTGGGACGAGGTGAGAGGGTAGGTACTTAGTTGAGTGAGGAAGGGACCTTGTCCTAGGTGTACCTTTTACAGATTATGAAAATGCGGGTATTCAACTCAAAACCAATTGGCAATTAGTAAAAGGACCGCACACCTTATAAATTCAAGGGCGACCCCAAACTCAATTATGTGGGGCTATTCTCACCACATCCCCCCCCCCCCCCCCCCCGCGCGCGCGCGCGCGCGCGCGCGTACGTGCAACCACTTATCTTGTGTGTTTGCACATGTTTTTTGGGTAGGAAATGGACATCTTCACACTTGGTTTGTGATTCACGCTCATGTGTAAGTGCGAGATTCAACTCAAAGCAAATTGGTAATGAGTCAGGGGACCACACACCTTATTAGCCTAGGACAACCCCCAAACTTAGTAGTGTGGGATTATTCTCGCAACTTATAATGTATGATTAATCCTATAGCGACCAATGTTTAGTGCTACATCTTAGAACCCAAACAGATTAAATGGGTCAAACAACTAGAATTGATGCAGGTTATCGATTCATAGTTTATCTTGCTGACGACCTGGGTAGTCGGTCAATGCTATAAAATTCAATAGGAACCAAGACCACTTGAAAAGTTTTTATGAATTTTTGTACTTCTTGTCCTACAAACTCACATTAGACATTATTGGGCTTGCATTTGACTTTGTCAAAATGATTACTCAAATCATGAGACATTCACTTAACATACATAGTTTTCTTATTTATAGCACACCTATATACTCTAAACTCCAAAGTCTAGAATCCACCTACAAATGACTTGCATGTTTATCTAATTTTATGCTTTTTGTAGGAGTTAGCAAATTTTTAATGACACGTAATCTATTATTTATCTACTAACCAAAAAAGTATGCAATTATGGTTGCTAATCATCTCGAATGGCATTCATTTCATTTTCCATAGAGAACTTACAATTGGATGCTGGAAGGTTTTCACATACACATTTGTGTAGTTCAAAATAACTAATCTGTGTATGTGGGCATTCTATATAACCTTATAAATACCGTAAAGAAATTGTCTGAATAATACACTTAATTTCGAAATCTTGTCCTTATCAGAAGACTGCATGAATATCAAAATGTAACTTTTCTAAACAATGGTGCTTGGCACCCTACATATCTCTGTCCTGCACGAATAAATGGTGCGGTCATTACTTGTCGGAGTTGTTGTAGCTATTAGAATTAATAGTCATATATCATATATGGGCTAGAGTCTGTAGGCCCTTATAGAGTCAAGTCAGGTCTTGAAGTCTCTAGAGTCATGTCCACCCTCTCCTATATAAAAGAGTCTCTCTCGGACAAGACTGCATACATGAATATCAAATATAAACTTTTATGGACAATGGTGCTTGACACCCTACATATCTCTATTCTTGTACGAATAAAATGGTGCACTCATTACTTGTCAGAGTTGTTGTAGTTGCTGGAAGTAATAGTCATGTCATATCCGGGTTAGAGTCTGTAGGCCCATATAGAGTCAAGATAGGTCTAGACATCTCTAGAGTCATGTCCACCCTCTCCTAAAGAGAGTGAGTCTCTCTTGTATATATCACAATATCATATTGTTTATCACATCATCATATCGCTAACACACATTCAATATTTCTACATGGTATCAGAGAATTGATCCTAACCCTAGAGAGACAACAATGAGTCTCCTCCCATGGGTGGTGACCGTTGTCATGGTTGGCTGCCTGCAGGGCATCTCCATTACCCTCTCGCAGGGTCATCTCCGTTGTCCTCTCTCTCTAAAGGGCCATCATCATCTCATCTGGAGTCGTAGATCCAAATCTCTATATCGTAGATCTATATCTCTATGTCATAGATCTAGATGTGACAAGTATCGTCTTCATCATCTATCATCCCCCACGAATCCACCTTTCCTCTTCTCTAAGCACGAAGTCCATATCCAACCTCCATGAATCTGTCTTTCATCTTCCCAAAGCAAGAAGTCCAGATCCAACCGTCACCCTTCTTGGATCATTGTCAATCAAGATCCACATGCACTGGCAAGTGGAAATTCTCTACAACATTAACAACGCCGTGGTAATCTTTTCTATGGTGGAAGTCATCTCCACCGTGTTAAAAGATACCCCTATCTACTCTGCATGTCTAAATCCAAATATCTTTCGATCTTCATCTTTAAGATCCTCCACTATCTCTGAAATTCATCCATGGAGATAGGGAGCAAGTCCTCGACGTGTATACATCTGTCTTGGCCAGATGTAGGAGTAAAAAGTCCAGAAAAAAAGACCTGACGACAGGTTGCGCGACGTGTAACTCCATTCGCAACGGAGTTCTCCATCATCACGCCATATAAATCAGTTACACGTCGTGTTGTTTGCAGTAGAGTTTTCCGTCATCATGTTCACATCATGTTAACAGACCAACACGACGCGGCATCATGGTATTAAATGTTGACATTAGGCAAAATTTCTCTGATTTTGTCAATGCCGACAAATGGCGATGTCGAATCCACATAAACATCCTCATCCCACAATATCCTCGACATTTTGTCGAAGTTGTCGGCATTTCCCCATATGTCGACGAAGTTGTCCCAGGTCCATTCAAAAATTCGTCCTCGACATCAGTCGAAGTTGGCAACATTCTTCTGATGTTTTTTGGAGTTTGTTGTGTGAGGGGGAAAAAGTGTTGGATCTTGAGGTAAGGAAATTTTGATGTTATTTTTTATTATTCTAAGCTAATGTTAATAAATCGAACCCTCTCTACTAGATCTACCATAGATTTACACCATTTTTATGTAGTTTGTTTATTTTCATAAACCTTATATATGGAAGAACTCTGTAGTCTGGAGATGACTGTATGTAATTGTGTATTTTTCTACATATGTAAACCTATATGGATGGCTATATGTAAACATATATTGTGTTTGTTAGTTAGATTTGTTGAAATCTATTGATTTTCATCACAAAATGACTATTTTTAACTTAATTTTTGTCAAATTTGCGTTGAAGGTTTGGTTGTAAAAATCCTCAAAGTTTCCTCAACATTTCCACAAAGTTCCATGTCCTCACTTGTCGTAGATGGCTCGAAGTCGAAGTCCTATTCCATGCTGTCATTGGCTAACACAGTGTCTCCAACAGTCTGTTCGACATCTTCGTCAATTGACTTCGACAATCAACACGCTGTGCGGTTGTCCAATATGACGTCTCACCATTAGGATTTACAATTCAATCGATATCACGTCGCACAAAAATTCATTGATTTTCTTCTCTGGATCTTGTAATCGGGTCACATACTACATCAAATCCGGTTATCTGTTCGTCCACTGCAACTTCCTCACTAAGTAAACCTCTCTGAAGCACCATCATGAAGTCCTTACATGTGTGGCCATGTTTAAAATGTCAATTTTGATGCCGTTTCCGATTATGGCCCAGACCCCAGAAATAGATTTTTATAGAAATTTTGACCAAAATTTAGATATTTCTGCTTATTTTGACACCAGATTTTGACGCAAATTTTGGCGATTTTGAAGACCAAATAAGGGAGTCGAGTCATAAAGTTTTACCATGATGATCTACATACACAAATACACCTATTATGCAATAATATCATATGTTGGTATAGGGTGGGGGGCTCCTACATTTTTGAGTGAAAATATACAAAACTGTTTCGAGCAAGATTTTGATTATGCAATGTATGCATACATATATTCTTATGCAATAGCATGTTACATCTTATATTTTAGATTCAATTAACTGAGGGGGGATCTCCCACATTTTAGGGTTTTTTTTAATCTTTTTTTTTTATATTTTTAGTTAAATTACAAATCGAAAATTTTGGCAATTTGGCATGTCCATTTCGATGTTTGGTACCGACCAAAACCAATTTCGATCAAAATTTTAATCCATGTGTGATGCGATTCGCTCTCAGGCTCAAGACCAACCTCTCTCATGTGCAAGGATTCATCCCTTTTTAAGCACAAAGTCAAGCTTTCTTAAGTGTGAGGCCGAGTTCTCTCAAGCCCGTTGAGCATCCCAACACACAATTTCTCCAGCCATATCAAGAAAATTCTTCTCCAGTCATTTCTTCCCTCTCCACCCTATGTCTCTTAATATCATAGGGGAGTTTCCTTTGTCTTTGTCCACCCCAACCACTTTCGTCGTCTCTTTGTGGTTGGTGTGTGGGGGAGAGTAGAGGAGATGAGAAGAGAATGAGAAGAGTTGAGGTGTAAAGTTCAGAGCTCAGAGGAGGAAAGAGGAAGAAGATCATTGTCCACATATGGAGTTTTGTGTACTTAACGTGTTGTCTAGATCTCATTGACCAGTTCAAGGTCAATGACCATCCTCACCATTCAGACCCAAGCATTGATCAGTCTTCTAAGATCAATTGGATGTAATCAGCGATCTACATCAGATGAATACGTTTCTTCGTCGTCCATCTCTTGGTTATTCTACTCTTGAAACACTTAAGTATACCAACAATGGAGCATCATGGATTCTTTACAAGTTTGGTTGTGTCTGTCCGACACACCTGAATTTTACGGAAGTTCCTCCTCGTCCGTTCGTGCCCTATCAAGCATGTTGATGTTTTGACGTGCCTTATCACGCACGCTTATGTTCGTCTGTGCCCCATCAAGCACGTTGATGTTCGTTCGTGCCCTCAACACATTGACCGTCTGCTACAACCTAGTCTTCTTGTGGCACGTATCCTGGAACCTACTTCAACGATAGTAGCAACTGAGTTGTGACTCAGATGATCTTTGCTAGCCAATTATGGGTTCCTTGTTATTTCTTCATAACCAACTCGGTCATGATTAATTTGGTTGTCTGTTATCTTTATTTCGATGTAGTATTAATCTGTTGTATCTTTATTAAAACCCTAATTTGCTGATTGAAAAAATTGACTGTTAGATGACTGTGGTTGATTAATGTTGTATAGGTTCATTATTTGGTAAAGTATTCTCAATAAGTTGTGATAGTTCTTGATATTGGTTTGTTGAATACTTGAATGTGTTTGAATTGGAATTTCATAACTATATCTTGTGGTAGTTCTTGATATAGGTATATGGAATGATATTTGTATGTGGATTGTGGTATTTTGATATAGCAAACTTAGTCGTAATAGTCTGTTATTTATTATTATGTAAAATTATTCTCTTATACATGTCATATATATGTGTATTTGCTATTATTTTCATATATCTTAGATTTATATAGTTAATTATGATGTCATGCTGACGTCACCGGTTGAACCAGTCCGACCACTAGTTGAACCAGTGAACCGAGAACTGAAGGCCTCATCGGTTCGCTCACCAGTTCGGTTGTGGCAACTTTGATTGTTATCATCTAAAATAGAATAAGTGGGCGTTATAGAAAAGGTCTTTCGTGTTCCTAACTTGAAATGATAAATTTTCTTAAATCCTATTTGAACCCAACCTTGAGAACAAGAATGATTGTGGATAGTTCATGTTTTCTGTTATTTTACAGTGTAGTCCTTTCTTTCCATGCATCTACGTACCCTTTAGCTGTGATTCTTGAAGCATATACTGTTTACTGACATTTTACTGAAGGAATATCTACTGTTTAAACTTAAGTCTTAAACCTCCAAAAAATAACTACGAGGGAGAGTGGAAAAGGTTAACGGAAGGAAGGATTTTAGTTAAATGAAGGGGTTCCCTGGGTTTCTGTTACAAAGATCCCTGATGTACTTGGCTAGTGTATTTTCTTTTTTGTATCTGCTCAATTTTGAGTTGTAGTGCTGTACACTGATAACACTATCATATACTCATGTAGGTTCTTGGTAGAGCCCTGGGTATCGAGGAGAATAGTATCAGAACATACACTGAAGCAGAAATCCGTGCAGGGTATGTTGCTACCCTTTTGGATTTTTTTTTACAGAATGTGGGCTCCTCATGCTCATCTATACTAAAGTTTGTCATATAAGTGATATTTAATTCTTGTGCTGACATCATTTGCCAATGCGAACCAGTGTAATATTCCAGGTTTCAAAGCTATGCACTCTTCTTCTGAAAGCTGTAAGAATTTCGCTGGGGTCACTAGGATGGGATGTTCTTGTACCGGGGATAAGTTGTGGTACTCTTCTTCAGGTGATGTGTTTACCCAATGAGGGCATGCAAACTTCAGTTTCTGTTGTAGTTTCTAATACATTTATCTTTTAGTTGAATGCTCTAGCAACGTTAGTGCTGATCTAAGCAATCTTTATCATTTAGCAGCAAGAATTTGTTTGGAGTCTTTGGATAGTTAGCTTCTTATTGATGATTATCTATTTATGTAAAAATGATACTCATAAATTCTTAACGGAGACCAACATAACTGAGGAATCGGCATCCTCCCTCTTCTTTCCTCATTATCAAGCATAAAAGTCTATCCATTTTAGTGATAACCCCTTGCCGTTCTCAGCCTCTTCCCTCCATTACTTTTTCCTCTCTGCCACCTAGAGATCCTATTCTTCTTCTATCTTTCTTCTACAAAGATACCTGTAAGCATGGTACTAAACATCCTCGACATCTGGCGATATATCCTCGATGTTACATGTCTACTCCTGTCGACGTCGAAACCTAGTAAACTTCCTCGACATCGATGTTGCCTACTTGTTGACGTGTGTCAATGAGTTCAACCTACTTGGTGATGAAATTGACTTAGCTAGCTCAAAGCCTCCCAGCTTTTCGATGATCTTTGTAGTTATTATTGTTGCACACATAGTGAAGGCATAAAGAACTTGTAGGAAACCATTCTTCACATTGAGATGACTATTTCTTTGGTTTCTAACTAGAGAGTAATGTTAAGTTTATTCCTCTATTAAATTTCCACAAGTTTTGCAAAATTTGGTGTAGACCTAATAAAATTTCACCTCTGTTACTTTTTCCCCTCTTTGACAAATTGATGTATTTGAAAATAAGCTCCTGTTTTTTAATTCGAAAATGTGATCCAATTGGGATTTTTGTACATACAACACACATATATAGAACAAATCTAAGTTCTAAACATTTCGTATAGAAGATTATAAACGGAGTATGTGTTTACCAAAAATTTGATGTTTTATGCCAAATTCCCTCTCAATCTCATTATTCTTTAGCTTATTTTGCGTCGAAGTGTTAGTCCAAGACTTCCTCAAAGTTTCCTTGCATGTTCCAAAAACTTCCACTTTTTTGCCTGTTGAAGTTGACACTAAGACGTCTTTTACATTTGTACGCGATTGTGTTTTTCTCTATATGTAAACATGTATGGATGACTATATACAAACATATATTTAGTTTTTAAGATAGATTTAATGAAATCTATCAAATTTCATCATGAAACTATTTGAGCTTAATTTTTGTCAAAGATGTGTCGAAGTTTGGCTGTAAAAATCCTCGAAGTTTCCTCGATGTTTCCACAAACTTCCACTTCCACGCCTGTCGAAGTCAACTCAAAGTCGAAGTCCTGTTCCATGCCTGTAAGGAATGTGCCGAGTCACCCCAAAGGGGTGAAGCTTGACCTACACTGTCACTAGCTAACCACTTTCTATGTTTTGTGACTCCATAGGCCTGTTAATGGCTATTAGTATTCTTCTATTGGGTCCTAAAATCTATATGAAATGTTTTTGTCCGTTTCATGTTTTAAATACTCTAAAATACAAAGATGGTTTGCATTAGATTGGTGAAACAAGTACAGAAGACTCTCTTATATAGGAGAGAGTAAGAAAGATCTAGAAATAGGAATATTCTAGAATAAGGAAAAGGTCTAATGGGATAATAGACAAAGGCCCATAACACAATAACAAAATAAAAATAAAGCCAGGAAAATATATATGTCAATACTCCCCTAAAGTTGGAGCGTAGATGTCAATCATGCCCAACTTGGCTATCAGCGTAGTAAATCTAGTCTTTGGAAGAATTTTGGTGAAAATATCTGCAACTTGATCCGCAGTTGCATAAGGTGTAGAAATTTGACCAGACAAGACAGCCTCCCGAACAAAATGGCAATCAACTTCAATGTGTTTGGTGCGTTCGTGGAAGGTGGGGTTGTTGGCAATGAAGATAGCAGCCTTGTTGTCACAATGCATAGGTATGGATGGAGCAACAGAAATATCGAAATCTCACAGAAGACTGCGTACCCAGAAAAGTTCACAGGTGGTGTGAGCCATGGCTCAATAATCTGCTTCAGCACTTGAGCGAGCAACTACAGTTTGCTTCTTGCTTTGCCACGTTACCAAGTTACCACTTACAAAAGTACAATATCCTAAGGTAGATCTCCGATCTATCTTGCTTCCAACATAATCAGAATCAGAGTATCCAATAAGATTACAATGACCATGTTTCTTATACAGCAGACCTTTGCCAGGAGAACTTTTCAAATACTTCAGAATATGGCAGACAACATCCCAATGGCATTGACGGGGCTTATCCAAATATCTACTTACGAGACCAACAACAGAAGTGATATCATCCCTAGTGATAGTAAGGTAGATGAGTTTTCCAACCATTTTGCGATACTGATGATGATCAGGATATGGAGGAGAAGTGTTGTCATCCCAGCTAGTGTTGGGATCCAAAGGTGTATTAGCAGGCTTAGCCCCAAGCATTCCTGTCTCTGATAGGAGATCCAAAACATATTTGCTGTGACAAACAAAGACCAGAGGAAGAATGAGAGACTTCAATTCCCAGAAAATACCTTAGTTTGCCTAAATCTTTGGTAATAAAGTGCTTTTCCAAGTATGTCTTAGTAGCCTGAATGTCGCATAGTCGCTTCCAGATAAGATAATGTCATCAACATAGACAATAGAACTACAAGACCAGAGGTAGTTTTCTTAACAAACACTGAATGATCAGATTGAGAGCTACGGAAGTCAAATATCTAAAGAATAGAGCTAAGCTTGTCAAACCAGGCTTGGGGGCTTTTCTTAAGGCCATAAATAGCTTTGCGAAGACGACAAACTTTGGAAGACTCCCCCTGAATTTCAAAACCGGGAGGCTGCACCATGTAAACCTCCTCATGTAGATCTCCATACAGAAATGCATTTTTGACATCTAGTTGAAATAAGGGCCAATTAGAATTTACAACCACAGAGATAAGGATACGAACAGAATTCAGTCGAGCCACATGAGAGAAAGTCTCAAAGTAGTCAACTCCATATGTCTGAGTGTAGCCCTTGGCTACCAGGCGAGCTTTGAGTCATTCAGTGGTACCATCTGGTTGATATTTGACTGTGAAAATCCACCTGTAACCAACTGGTGAACAACTATGTGGTGCATCAACCAAATCCCAAGTATGTCTATCTGTGAGGGCATGCATTTCGGTTTCCATGGCTTGACGCTATGCTAGGTGTTGGAGAGCCTGAGCAACATTCTTAGAAATAGTAACAACACATAAAGAAGAAGTGAAATTTGCACAAGTATTTCCCAGATTAGCAGTAGTGCAGAAATTCCCAATGGGATGTTGCGTGCAAGAGCGAGTGCCTTTGCGTAAACTGATAGGAATGTCTAGGTTAGAAAATACCTGAGATGTTGGCTGATCTCTGATGAGGTTGGAAGACTTGATTGGGTCATAGAGGGATTTGGTACCTTTGATCTTCTCTGGTAGACTTTTAAAGGAGGAGCTGGCGCAACAGTGTTATTTGATAGGGCATTATCAACAAGCATAGGTAAGTGTGTTTATGTCAGTAAATCAGATGTTAGGGCAGATCCAGCAAAGGAGTAGAACGACATATGTTCAAAAAAGACAACATCAACCGACACCATCCATTTCTTAGTAACCGGGTCAAAGCAGCGGTACCCTTTTTGTGTCCGAGAGTACCCCAGGAAAATATACTTGGTAGCACGAGGATCCAATTTAGTAAGGTCGGGACGCAAATTTTTCACAAAACACCTACTCCCAAAAATACGAGGAGGTACAGTGAACAAAGGAGCATTCAGGTATAAAATCAAAAAAGACACTTGATTGCCAAGAACAGAAGATGGCATGCGGTTAATAAGATAACAAGCAGTTGAAACAGATCTGGCCAGAAACCATGAGGAACATGATAGTGAAAGAGAAGTGTACGCGCAACCTCAAGGAGGTGTCAGTTCTTGCGTTCATTAATGCCATTCTGTTGGGGTGTATAAGCACAAGAGGTTTGGTGAATAGTACCCATTTTGTTGCAAAACAGATTTACCGACCTTTGCATGAATTCAAGGGCATTATCAATTCGAAAGATTTTAATGGGCTTACCAAACTTGGTACGTATCTCAGCAAAGAAAGTGGTAATAGTGTCAAGAATATGAGATCTGTCTTTTAATAAAAACAACCAGGTGGTTCTAGAAAAGTCGTCAATAAAACTCAAAAGTATCGATATCCATAAATACTAGCAACAGAGCATGGTCCCCAAATATTATCATGCACAATATCAAATGATGCTTTTGAGCTAATACAATTTTTCTTAGTAAAAGTAGACCGGGTTTGTTTCCCTAACTGACATGTTTCACAATGAAAAACTGACTCAGAAATATCAGGTAATAAATGCTTCAATTTTGTTGGTGAAGGGTGCCCCAAGCGGTAATGCCACTGAATGCCGGTCACAGATGCAGTCAGGTAAGCCGTAGTCTTCGGTGCATCCAAATAGTAGAGCCCATCTGGTCCCTCATGGCCCAAACTAATCTTCATCCTCGTGCGTAGATCTTGAAAAATAACACCATCCGGGTCAAAGGTAATTGAGCATTGTAAGCTCTTTAACAGTTCTACTCACAGATAACAGGTTGATAGGAAATTTAAGAATAGAGAGTGTCGAGTTCAACATAAGACGACCAACAGTATAGATATTCCCTATTCCGGAAACAGATGTTTGAGAACCATCAACTAGGGTGACAGGCGGAATGGCAGCAATTTTATGCAAGGTAGAAAATAAAGATCGATTGCCAGTAATATGAGAGGTGGCATTTGTGTCAATAACCCATTTATGTTTACCAGACTGTGTAAGAGGAGCAAATTGTGTCAGAAGAGCAGAACCGCCAATAGTGGAGGTCTCTGTAGAAGAGGCCAGGCGAGCTTGGATTAACTTCTCAACTTCAGATCTGATCCAATCAACAGATGGCGGGGCAGACGGAGAGGCAGAGGTATCAGGCTAGTCGTGATTTGCCCAAGCAGGTTTTCCGTGCTTGATCCAACAACGGTCTTCAGTATGATTGGTGCGCTTGCAAAAATTGCAGAAACGTGGTTTAGTAGAGGAGTCAGCGCCCGAGGAGTACGAACCGCGACCAACACCTGGAGTAGAGAGGCCTCGACCACGTCCACGACCGCGACCACGTCCACGGAAAGAATCTCCAGATCGAACCGCTAAAGCAGCATTGCCAGAAAGATCAGGAGTCGCCTGAGATACAGAAGGCAAACGCAGCACGCGTTTCTAAACATCGCGTAAGGTGGGCAACAAATCACTGGATAGAATCTAATCTACGACACCCACAAAGGAGGATGGTAGGCCAACAAGAAATTGAACGAGTTGTAGTTCATTCCGTTGTCTTTGTGCTTCCTTAATATCTGAGGATAGGGGATGATACACCTCAAACTCATCCCAAAGGGCACAACATTGATTGTAGTAATCTTCAATGGCATCTGAGGTAGAATACTTTTTCTTGGCCAGGTGTTTGAAAATATCAAACACCTTTTGAGATTTTGTTGATGAGAATAGACGTGGGAGAGTTGATCCCACATATCCTTAGCCGTGTGCAGGCGCAGAAGGGATTGACTGATTTTGGGTTCAACACTGTTGACCATCCAAGTCATAACCCCAAAGTCGTCCTTGGACCACATGTCATACGCCTGTTTAGTTTGTCGTCAGCAGTAGCAGTCGGTTCCGCCGACCCGGTAGTAGTCAGATGGGAGCTTTGACATACAATTCAAAGGAGGCTGCCCATGTGTGATAGTTGGAGCCGTCCAACTTGGTAGTCGTCACACAAAGATTGCGAAGCAGATCGTGGGACGCCATTGGAGGTCACAAAATACAGGATGACACAACAGACAGTAGTGGCAGGACGGAGCAGGAATCATGTAGCAGTCAGCAGACTCCTGTTCATGGCATTGGCACTGTTCCTCTATCTCGAAAGCTGCATCTCCAATCTGTTTTATACATACCACAATTTCCTGTTAATTTATTATATGTTAGTAAAACTGTAAAACATCTTCAATGCTCTATTAAATTTGATCCCTCTGGTTGTGTTTTGAAGGATCTCTGCACGAAGACGAGGATTGGTTCGGGCCATGAAGGACCAGATGGACTATACTATTTGGATGGACCGCCTGCATCATCTGCTCTTCTGTCTACATCAGTCATGAGACTTCAGTGGCACTTTCGACTGGGTCATCCGTCTGCTACAAAATTAAAACATTTATTTCCTGCATTATCTAAAAACACTTTTTCTTGTGCATCTTGTGTTTTGGGAAAACAAACGCGGTTTGTATTTCCCACTAAAAAGGAAATTGGTTCTAAGGCACTTTTTGATATTGTTCATGCGGACATCTAGGGTCCATGCTCTGTTCCGAGTCACTCTGGTGTTAAATATTTTCTGACTTTTATTGATTATTATTCCCGTGCTACTTGGCTGTTTTTGCTCAAAGATCGTGGCATTGTTTTGGACAATATCCATATCTTCTTTTCTGAAATACATACCCAGTTCAATAAACCCATTAAAATTTTCCTTACCGATAATGCCCTAGAATTTATGCAAAAGTCTGTCACATCTTTTTATTCTGTTCGTGGCACTATCCATCAAACCACTTGTCCTTATACTCCACAACAGAATGGTGTTGCTGAACAGAAAAATCACCACTAATTGGAGGTTGCTCGCACTCTTCTTCTTCATCATAAAGTCCCTCACCGTGTTTGGCCTGAGGCAGTTTCTACAACATGCTATCTTATAAACCGTATGCCATCCTCTATTTTAGAAAATCGTATCCCTTACACCATTCTGTTTCCTGATGCACCTCTGTTCTCTGTCCCTCGTATTTTTGGGTGTACCTGCTTTGTTAAAAATTTACGCCCAGGGATGACGAAACTTGATCCTCGCTCCACTAAATGCATTTTTTGGGATATTCTAGAACCCAGAAAGGTTATCGATGCTTTGATCCGGTACTCAAACAAAGGTTTGTCAGTGTGGATGTGATCATTTTTGAGCATATGCCCTATTTTTCTGATGATGGAGCAACGATTTCCAGTGATATGTTGGCTCCCACGCCTCTACCAGATATTGTTGAGGACTTGCCTTCTTCTAACCAGCCTGAAGGTCGCCCCTTGCAAGTATACAAACGCCGGCCAAAGACAAGTGCTCCTTCCATGGCCCCTCCACATCCAATTCCTCCGTCTGCGGATGATCAAACAAACACTGAGGTAACTTCTGACTTGCACCTTCCTATCAGTTTGCGCAAAGGTGTTCGCTCCTGCACTAAACATCCTATCAATGATTACTTCTCTTCTGCTAATCTACATAACAATTTTGCATGCTTTACTTCTGCGATTTCTGCTGTCACTATTCAAAAGACTGTTGCAGAGGCTCTAGTTATTCCTGCATGGAAATAGGCAATGGATCAGGAAATGCACCGCTCTGTGATCGTAAGACATGGGAACTTGTGGATTGCCTTCCTTCATGCCCTACTGTTGGCTGCTGTTGGGTCTTCACCATTAAGTATCAATCTGATGGTACAATTGAACGCCTGAAAGCTCGACTTGTTGACAAAAGGCTACATGCAGACATATGGTGTCGACTATTTTGAGACCTCTCATGTTGCACGATTAAATTCTGTTCGAATTCTAATTTCTGTTGCTGTTAATAAAGACTGGTCTCTCTTTCAGTTAGATGTTAAAAATGCATTTCTGTATGGAGATCTACAGGAGGAAGTATACATGGAGCAACCACCTTGTTTTGTTGCTCAGGGGGAGTCTGCCTTAAAAGCCTGTAAACTGAAAAAGGCCATCTACGGTCTCAAACAGAGCCTACATGCTTGGTTCGACAAACTTAGTCAGATCTTAGTCGCTTTTGGCTTCCGTCGGTCTCACTCAGATCATTTTGTTTTTATTCGCAAAATAGTGGTTGGACTAGTCATTCTCATTGTTTATGTTGACAATATTATCTTATCTGGCAGTGATACCGTGGGTATACAAGAAGCTAAAACCTACTTAGAAAAACATTTTGTCACAAACGATCTCAGAAAGCTGAGATATTTCTTAGGCATTGAGGTTTCCAGATCATCTGCAGGGCTGTGTCTCTCTCAACGGAAATATGTACTTGATCTCTTGCAAGAAACTGGTATGCTTGGCTGCAAACCAGCCAACACTCCCCTTGACCCACATATGGATTGGGACGATGAAAATTCTCCTCCCAATGTTGATCATCACCAGTTCAGAAGGCTGGTAGGCAAGCTTATTAATCTGACGGTCACAAGAGCTGACCTCACTGCTGCCGTAGGATTCATCAGCAGGTATCGTGATAAACCCTGACAGTGTCATTGGGATGCTATATGTCACATTCTGCGGTATCTTAAAAGCTTTCTAGCAAAAGCTTGTTGTATAAGAAGCATGGCCACTGTAATCTATCTAGTTTCTCAGACTCTGACTATGCAGGAAGTCGTTCTGATCGTAAGTCAACATCAGGATATTGTACATTTGTGGGCTGAAATCTTGTCACCTAGCGAAGCAAAAAGTAGACTGTTGTAGCCAGATCAAGTGCAGAGGCAGAATACCGAGCTATGACTCATATTGCAATTAAACTTCTGTGGGTCCAGAGTCTCCTCCAGGAGTTCGATATATCCTATTTCAGCCCTATACCAATGTTTTGTGATAACAAGGCCTCCATTTTTATTGCGAGCAACCCCACTTTTCATGAGCGGACAAAACATATTGAGGTCGATTGTCACTTTGTTTGAGAAACTGTCCTTTCTGGCCGGATTTGCACTCTAAATCTCAACATTGAAAAGAAGGTTGCGAACATCTTCACCAAGATACTTCCTAAAGCTCGTTTTCAGACTCTAGTAGACAAGCTGCGCATGTTCGACATCTACTCTCCAGCTTGAGGGGGAGTATAGAGATATGTTATGTTTTGTTGAGTGTCATGTGCATAGCATGTGCCTCACTTATGTTTTTACTTCAGTAGTTTAGTCCCATATTGCTCATCTCTGCTTTAGTCTCTAATCCCTTTTGTTATATAAGAGACTGTATTGTACACTGATTAAATCATCAAATAGGTAATTTCCAGTTTCTCTCTCTCTATATTCCCACTAATTGCTAAGGGATTATCCTATCATGCCACATATTGCGAATTGGTCAACTAAGCGGTCATGGGCCGCATATGTGTCGAATTGACTGATTAAATTGCGCTTTTTGAAAACCTCACCTCTTACGACCGTACGAACATACATATTGGTTCGTATTGGTGTTTATCGATCTAGAGAAGGCTTATGATCGAGTACCCAGAGAAGTGTTATGGATGGTTTTGAAGAAAAAGGGTGTGCCTATCCAATACATTGACTTGATCAAAGACATGTATGATAGCTCTACTGCAAGTGTCAAGACTCCTGGAGGAGAGACACCAACTTTTCCTATTATAGTTGGGGTACACCAAGGATCCACACTCAGCCCATATCTATTCGTTCTGGTTATGGATGAGTTAACAAAAATGTTCAGGATGATATTGCTTGGTGTATGTTATTTGCTGATGATATTGTTTTGATTGACGAAACAAAAGATGGATTGAATGATAAAGTTGAATGTTGGAGAAAGACATTGGAATCAAATGGATTGATGATTAGCAGGAGCAAAACTGAATATATGAATTGCAATTTCAGCCAATCTCGCAATGTGAATGATGGAGCCAAGTTGGACGGAGTAGATATACCAAAATGTGACAAATTTCGTTACTTAGGTTCGATTATTCAAATAGACGAGGATGTCCAAAATGATGTTTGTCACCGGATCACTGCAGGATGGTTGAAATGGAGGAGTGTAACTGGAGTTTTATGCGATCAGAAGATCCCTCTCAGGTTAAAAAGTAAGTTTTATAGAACAACTATACGACCAGCCATGCTCTATGGGAGTGAATGTTGGGCGGTGAAGAAACAAGGTATCAACAAGATGAACGTGGCTGAAATGCGTATGCTGAGATGGATGTGTGGGAAGACAAGAAAAGATCGTTTGAGAAATGACTATATCAGGAATGAAGTGGGGGTGGCGAGCATTGAGGACAAGTTGCGTGAGGGCCGACTCAGATGGTACGGACATGTGCAACGCAGACCTACTAGTGCGCCTATACGAAGCAATGCTATTGAGCCAAACACTATAAATAGACGAAGAGGAAGGCCTAAATTAACATGGGATGAGCTTATAAAGAGAGATTTTGAATCTCTACATCTCAATCAGAATATGGCCCATGATAGAGCTGAATGGAAACGAAGGATCCATGTAGCCGACCCCAACATAGTTGGGATTGAGGCTTAGATGATGATGATGATGATTTAAATATATAATTGTATTTTTATATGTATACATTTTAATGAACATTAAAATTCCACACATATATATACGTTTAAATGTATACCTTTTGATATACTTATATGTATACACATATAATATGATATACCTATATATATAATATACCTGCATACACACATTTCACACACATATTTGTATATTCATGTATACTTTTTAATTTATTCTCATATAAGAAGACATTCATCCTACTTCCTTTTTGCTTCCAAGGTCCCTACTATTACTTGATATTGCCCCCTTATCTCCACCACCTAATCCATTTAAGGACTTCTCCACCAGTGACAGAGCCATGTATCGGCATGGGTAGGTACGTGCCCTACATGATGCCCATGGTATCTGTCAAATCACGTTAATTGAGGATTGTTTTGGGCAGCAACGAGCGTGACGTGTCCTACCTGTTGGACAAATGCCGAATCTTCCCATGCAAATCTAGAAAGGTGCCTCACGAGTCTGCTTTTTCGATAGTCATGCATATAACTCATAAGACTACATCTTAGGTAGTGATATGTGAAAATTTCTCTCGCTTGCCCTTTCTTTGTGTTTAGGTCGTTACAGTTCACAATGAGTGCATGTTTTGGATTTCCTAAACTATGGCCTTTTCCAAAAATTATGCTTGTTTTTTGTCAAAAAAATTCTTGTTTCTTAGATACTTGTTTTAGGTCAGGACAATTGGAACCACCTAGTACAACAAATCTTAAGATTAGATGTGCGGTGTCAACTCATTGTTATGCATGGTAGCGAATGCCAAATTAGTCTTTGATCGTTGCGCTTGCCACATTCTTCTGGTTATTGGGCCCAAAGGAAATAGAAATGAAGTACTCTTATTTAATGTAGTACCCTATCTATAAATTGAGCCCACGTTAGTTTGTAATCTGGTACAAACTAAACACTTCTGCAGTATTTTGTTGTATAGGACTTCATATCTATAAGCATATATTGTTCCATAAACGTCATATACTATGCTCGAATGCTCTTTATTTACGATATGTTGTTCTGGTTACCAGAACTTGCCTGAGAGGTGTAGCGTCTGCGGGGTTATAATTATGCATTGAAAAATCAAGGAAACATATTGCTATTATGGTGATCTAGTTATGATAGATATAATGTAGGGGTCCATAATAAACGAAATCATTAAATTCATGGTAGTATACATGGACACACTTGTGTGCATAACGCTGTTTCATTCTTGGTATAAAAGAACTTTCTTATTTTCGGTTTGGAGAATAACTTGGAATATGCACATCACAACACACTCAAAGGTATCTCAATACGTTTCTAAGTTATTTTGTCAAAATCATTTGGAATATAACATATTTTGTTTTATTCAACGTCGTATTTGTCTCAAAATTTTCTCACAGTTATGTGTTTTCCCATCATATGTGATACTTAAATGTTGTCATCATCTAAAGATTTTTTTTTGCCACGTGTGCTTTGACCTATCATGGATAAAAATGTCTAGAGAAAGTTACAAATCAACATATATGCACATTTATATTTGGACACTTACTGTATACGGTGCCCCCCATGAAAATTTCTGGCTTAGCCACTGTTGTCGACTCAATGCAAGACTGATGGTGCGTACTATTAGCCAGTTGTAGATGATTTCTCACCTTTGTATTCACTGGAGTTAAGTTTTTCTCGACCAAGGAGTTAATATAGGATAGTGTCTCCCAGACTAGAAATTTATTTACTTTTACCTTCCTTTTTGTATGATTTTTTGATTAGTAGGGATCCAGATTCATATAATAGTAATGATTTTATTTGTAGTTCTTTTATATATTCTTGTAATTTTTTGTTGAGGTTAGACCTGATTACTAATTATCAAACTTAATTGAATTGTCCTTATCCTTGTCATTCTTTTTCATAAAGGAAATTTAGTGCTTGATAGTTAAATCTATTTGAGAGTTTGGTTAATTTAGTTAATTAAGTTATTTGAGTCTATTTTGTATATGGGCCGAAGTGTGTCTTGTCCCATTAGGGTTTAGTCTAAAGTCTGTATGCTTCCCCCTTCTCCTATATGGCCCAAGTGTGTCTTGTCCCATTAGTCTGTCTTGTCCCATTAGGGTTTACTCTTTCTTATACATGTGTGATCATCCTATCAGACCACATATTGCTAATTAGTCCACTAAGCGAGTATGGGTCGCATATGCCCCCGCTTTGCCGATTATTATTGGTTGATTAAATTCCGCTTTTTGAGAAGCCCACTACTTGCAATATATGAGTTACAGAAGGGGATGACCCCCCTGCCGCCCATTAAACCACCCAAACCCCGGGATGATTGGCGGGAGGCACTACTTGCAGTTTATGTATACATATATGTATGTATGTATATATACACGCTAGGAAGGGATAGCGCGGTTGGCGAACTCTGATAGTCCCTAATGAAGGGACCTGTGTTCGAACCACACAACAAGCATTTCTTGATTTACCACCCTCTTGGGCACGAGGCAGTCTACTCCACGCAATCAACCCGTCCACAACATGTCCACGCAACATCACCAGGACCCTCTTCTGCTGGTTGCTGCTCACTCAACCATCCACAATGCTGTCAATCCCGTTCAACAAGCACCGTTACGCAAGTTCTGCAGTCCCACAAACTTAATGTATTCTGACTTTTTTGACTTCCGACAAGTTAAACGGCGGTCCCTGACTAGTCAGCCACAACCTACGTCAACCATGCCTCCAGCAACCCTCCTGCAGCCTGATCAAACCTGGATTGCGTCGCCAACCAAGGGGAGTTTTTGACTGGATCCTGTCGCCAAGTATCTCTACACCCTCCTGCATACCTCCCTCTCTCTACCTCCTACTACCTCCTGTTCTCACCTGCAACCTGATCCCGCCTCCGTGTTCCCTTGCGCATCGCCCGACCCTGATCCCCCATAACTCATTATCCCCAGAGTCGCAATGCAATCCGTCGCAAAAGAAACCCATCGCCACTCGACACCTTCCGCCTAATCATTCCCACGCCGCTGATCGTCCCCAAGCTGCTGATCATCCTGCCTTCTTTATATGCAACCATCAGACAGGGTCAAACTTCTGCAACAACCTGCCTAGCGAATGCAACCATCACACAGGGAAGCATACAAACTTTAGACTAAACCCTAATGGGACAAGACACACGGGGGCCTATATACAAATAGACTCAAATAACTTAATTAACTAAATTAACTAAACTAACCATACTCTCTAATAGAACCTATGTAATTTGTTGGCTGCTCTGAATTCAATATATAATTTAGTAGATAGGAACAATGTTTTCTGCAGATGATTCTCACCTCTGTATTCAGTGGAAGTTTTCGTTGACCAAGGAGTTAATATAGGACAGTGCCTCCTGGACTAGAAATTTATTTACTTTTACCTTCCTTTTTGTATGATTTTGTGATGAGTAGGGATCCAGATTCATATCATAGTAAGGATTTTATTTGTAGTTCTTTTATATATGTAATTTTTCATTGAGGTTAGACCTGATTACTGATTATCAAGCTTATTTGAATTATCGTTATTCTTGTTGTTCTTTTTGATAAAGGAAATTTAGTGATTGCTAGTTAAATCTATGTAATATATTGGCTACTTTGAATTCAATATATAATTTAGAAGTTAGGAATAATGTTTTATGCGCTAACAGCTCTTTAAGTTTGTTTATACTGGTTGGTAATTGAGAGGAAGTCAGGGTTAAGCTTGCTTACTAGTTTATGCTTTGGTCTATCACTCACCTTTTTCTGTAGTGGTGTTTGTTTTTTACTTTTTATGGAAATGACGGTTCCTGACCCTGGTCTAGATATCATTTCAGGTAGACAGTATAATTCCTGGTTCTTTGCCATCATCTTGCGCTGGACCCGTTATTCTGGTAGTCAACAGAGCAGATGGGGATGAAGAGGTCACGTTTCATTACTGCTGTAAAGTTTTTAGATTCTGTTGCAGGAATGCTTCATCTCTATGAAAATTTCTCTTCAGGTTAAGGCTGCTGGAGACAACATTGTTGGGGTGGTTCTTTTACAAGAGTTGCCTCACTTGTCTCATCTTGGTGTAAGAGCTCAACAGGTGATTTTCTATCTCATTACGTTGTTGGTTGAACTAGTTAAATCAGTCCAATGACGACATACTTATACAGGAGCAAGTGGTATTTGTAACATGCGAAGATGATGATACGATTTCCGACATTCGAAAACTTGAGGGAAAATATGTGAGGTAATTCCCCAAATAGTATGTATATGATTTTGTGTGACAATATTTGTTTTCTGCATTCGTTTTATTTCACGCCCCTCATTTATTATTATGTAAAGTTCACTCTTTGAATTCTGACTATTGGCTGGATGATTTGAATATCAAACTGGTAGTTAAATACATAGTAATGATAGGAATCCGAAATTGGTCCCATATTCTGATAATTCAGATTTACCATTACCTAAGCAATTCAAGTTCCTAGAATATCTGTAGTCCAATATAAAAGGTACAATGCATTAATGCCTGTCAATTCCTTACTAACATGCCCAACTTGTCTTCTCACATGACACTCAAGGAAACATAAAAATATCTCTATAGAGCCGAAGCATTACTATATTGACTTCTTTTGTTGGTTAGTGGGACATAAGAACTGCATGTGTCACCATACCGGGGAAAGGAAAGAGTATTAGTGGGGAGTGGGGACTCAAGCTCAAGTCTTCTGGGTGCTGAGACTTAGGGTGATCTACTTAATTACATTCCCTTACTGGACAATTTTTGGTCTTATAGCAATTTTGTACTGTAATAATCTACTAGGTAAGGAAATGTGATTAAGTAGATCACCCTAAGTCTCAGCACCCAGAAGACTTGAGCTTACTGTAATAATCTACTAGGTACTAAATACTATTTTGTACTTTTATCCTTCAGCACATGACAAACACATGTTATAATTATATGTTGATATTCTAGCAATTAGTTATACACTTGGTTGCTGTACATCTTGTTCACTTTGGTTTAATGGCACAATAGAATTTTTTTTACCATAACCTTTTCCCCTTGTCGGTTATTCTGACGTAACTTTATTTGGTACTCCATTTTGGGAAGAATATTGTAAAATGCTTCCATAATTCAGAGTTTTTCGAATTAGAGATGGAGTTTTTTCATGTAGTGGATGCTGTTTGTTTGCATTAAGGGTTTTTATCGGCATTTTTTTGTAATGTAGATGATTCCTTTTCTAATAGAAGCAAGATAAAAGAACTATTTCTATTTTTAGTCCAACTCGTTTTCTGGTAGAACCAAGGTGTCCCTCATAAAAAATGGTTACATTTTTCAGTTTCTTAGCTGTGATCATGGAACAGGACTTTGACTTTGAGTTGACTTCGACAGGCGTGGAAGTGGAAGTTTGTGGAAACATCGAGGAAACTTCGAGGATTTTTACAGCCAAACTTTGACACATCTTTGACAAAAATTAAGCTCAAATAGTTTCATGATGAAATTTGATAGATTTCATTAAATCTATCTTAAAAACTAAATATATGTCTGTATATAGTCATCCATACATGTTTACATATAGAGAAAAACACAATCACGTGCAAATGCAAAAGACGTCTTAGTGTCAACTTCAACAGGAAAAAAAGTGGAAGTTTTTGGAACATGTAAGGAAACTTTGAGGAAGTCTTGGACTAACACTTCAACGCAAAACAAGCTAAAAAATAATGAGATTGAGAGGGAATTTGGCATAAAACATCAAATTTTTGGTAAACACATACTCCGTTTATAATCTTCTATACGAAATGTTTAGAACTTAGATTTGTTCTATATATGTGTGCTGTATGTACAAAAATCCCAATTGGATCACATTCTAGAATTAAAAAACATGAGCTTATTTTCAAATACATCAATTTGTCAAAGAGGGGAAAAAGTAACAGAGGTGAAATTTTATTAGGTCTACACCAAATTTTGCAAAACTTGTGGAAATTTAATAGAGGAATAAACTTAACATTACTCTCTAGTTAGAAACCAAAGAAATAGTCATCTCAATGTGAAGAATGGTTTCCTACAAGTTCTTTATGCCTTCACTATGTGTGCAACAATAATAACTACAAAGATCATCGAAAAGCTGGGAGGCTTTGAGCTAGCTAAGTCAATTTCATCAACAAGTAGGTTGAACTCATTGACACACGTCAACAAGTAGGCAACATCAATGTCGAGGAAGTTTACTAGGTCTCGACGTCGACAGGCGTAGACATATGTAACATCAAGGATATATCGCCATATGTCGAGGATGTTTAGTACCATGGCTGTGATTAACATATAGTAATGGTGACGAAGTGTTTTGTTTTAGCTGCTAAAAGTAGTATACAAGGTTTCTAGTGTCCCCAATTTGTCTATTTATCTTTGACCCCTACTTAGATTTTATATGTATCTACTCATTAGTTTGTTTTATAATTATAACGACATGAACCGCTTAAAACTTATGAAGGTTAGTTCCCATCGATACTACTTAAAATGACTCTGGACATCATATCATTCTAATATGAGGCCTCCACTTCTGGACGACCCTCCACCAAAGTCACTCTCTCCTAGTACTTGTAACATATTTTTCACTCGATAGGCTACAAGTTCCTTTCAGCCTTTGTAACGACCCCGCCTCCCGGTAACCCCCAATTAAGGGAGACCTGAAGGTCAGAGCCGTTATCCAATTAACAGGATCAAAGGTTTGACAAATAATCAATAACAATTAATAAACTTTACCAACTAAACTGAAAACTGGTATAAAATAAAACTTTTCTTACCTTGGAAAAACTGGGATTTCTAAACTTCTATCCATGAGGATGCTAAACTAACTAATCCTCCTGTGCACGTTATTTCTCATTTAATTCCACATCTGCCACTTTACTGTTTGTTCTTTTTATTTGTACCTAAAACACCGACAAACAAAACGTCGGTCAGCAAGAAGCTGGTATGTGGGGGAAACAATAATCGTGCAACTATAATAACAAAGTAATCAGCCAATTATCATTTAACAGCCAAGATTATGTTTTAAACCATACTCCTCAATCCTTTCCTATCCCCCATCTCTGTGTTGTCCCTGCAGTGGACTGAGATACTACCTCTCTCTAGGTAGCTCCTTATTAAACCCTGCATGATCCTACCTAACAGGTAGATCAATATCTAGGGTTGAGTCGCATGTCACTACCCATAGGTAGTTCAATCTCTAAGTCAATGTGACTTGATGGACCTACCCCATTGGTAGCCATTTACTAAGTCATCCAATGACCTGATGGGCCTACCCCATTGGTAGCCATTTACTAGGTCAACCCATTAAGCTACAGAGGGGACTAGGATCTGAGCTAGTAGGCATATCTCTTATGTGATAGTCATATTCACATTATAATTTGCATGAATTAAAACATCCAACAGTTTAATTCAAGTCACGATGGAAACATCGACAAAATCCCGGAAAACTAATTCGGGTAGTCATAAGCGTAACCACATACCTGATCCAGAGCAACTTGATTGTCCAAGCAATAAGGATAAAGAACAAGCAACAAGCAATCAACCATATCCTGAAATTAATGCATGGCATCCAAGTGTTATAGTTTATCCAGAACATTCTAAAGCTAGACTTGGATTCCATCTTAAGCTTTCTAAGCCACTTTAGGGTTTTATTAGGGTTTTAGCCTCCATAATACTTTTATCACATTTAATGCCCTCTTATTTCACAAACCCTAATTTCAACATCATAGGCACAGTTAAAATCCATTATTTCTCTTTTATACGAAAACTACCATCTTTATCCTTTTAAGTTATTTCAAGGTCATTAGACTCAATTACCACCTTTAGATTCCTTCGAATTGATAATTCATACTTCATCATGATTTAATTCATAATTGTATTCCATTTACTATTAATTCCTCATTTATCCATTAGAAAACCCTAATCACCAACTTGAGGTTATTATATCATGAAAACTCCATTCTATAATTATTTTTCAGATTTAACCCATTAAAACCCATACTCTCTCAAATTAGGGTTTCTAAACATAATTATGTGCATAAACCCTAAAACAAGCATGAAACTACCTTTTTCAAAATTAACTCTCCCTTATATTCTTAATGGGTTAGTATTTCTCAGAATTAGGGTTCCAAACCAAATTAACCCAAAAGAGTCATTAAATCCGAGTTACATATCAACATTAGGGTTTTACCACAATTTAATACATCAAAGGTGATAACTTGGTGTGCTTTTGAAATTGAAAGCAATATCAGGTTCCAATTATATTTTTATTGGATTCTTCATGTTTTTCTGATCAACTTTCATGTATAGATCACCTTCATCCGATCTACCAATAATTAATTACTAAATTCACAAGATAAATTACCTTTGGCCAATAAGGGCTTGACACGTCAGCGGTTATGCAATAACCTGAGCGCCCTTTTATCTTGTTGGATAAGTCCTTTTGTGCCCTCGGGTGTCGCACATCCACGGAGGGGCATCTTAGACATTTTCCACTCTATCTTCAACCTCCGTTCTGTCCCGCTCCCGTCCGCGACACACTCTGCTTGCGCGGGTCAACTCTAGAGTTGACTTCGAGGTTCTCGCTGCGCCAGCCATCGGTGAAGGATGCTACACCTCTGCCGCGCCCTTACGAATACAACCATCGCCTCAGTTGCCTCGCTACTTGCCTAAGTCGTCGGGATGAAGAAGCTTTCCTCCGGCGAGTTGTGCGGCCTGGTCAGGGTACCAGTCGTAGGCTTTCCTCTCAATTGGCTGCTTGGATCATTGTGGTTCTTCCTTGCAAACATCACGACGCAGAGATATGGAACGCAGCTTGTGCCTCCCCTCCCCTCCTTATATAGGGGTTAAACGCCTGTGCTTTCCCACAATTAGGGGAAATCCGCACAGTTCAGGAAAGGCTTGCAAACTTAGGTTAGTTTGATGCGAAAAACGCCCCCGAAGCCAATGGAACTAACAACAGGCTGGCATAGCCTTTAAATCACGAGAAATCTCAGTTGGAAACTCTCCCTGTACCCAGCAAAGTCCCAGTTCGCGTGGGACTTTGAAGATGAACGACCAACGTTGGATTAAGATCCAATGGATCTCATCACTCACGCTCAAACACAGGGAAAATATATATATTCCAAAAAAACTCAGGTTAATTCCCAATTTCGGCAATATCTTGAGAAATTCGTATCTCCCAAACCCTTGCTCCTCTTTAACTCAAATTTTAAGGGAAGGTTTATCTTTTTATTATCTAACTATATACAAAATTTGGGAAACAATTTGCAATGGATGAGAAGTCTTCCTTCTCTCCCAAGTTATCTCATTAATTGCTCCAAAATAATTATTAATCCTTTTCCCTTTTCCATTATCTTATTATTTTGGGTCCCTTGGACCTCAAGAAAACCTTAAGGCACGGATTCCCATATTGGAGAAAATCCATTTGCCTTTATCTTCTTTTAAAAGTCAATTTCTCATATTTCCCTTTTATTAATCAATTTCTTTTCCTTTTTAATTCTCTTTATAAGGATTTCTCTTTATCTCTCTTCTATTTTCCTATTGAAATTCCTTTTAGCATTAGGAATCCTTAGGATACGAAAATCCACCAAGGATAACTCAATTATAACTCTTTTCACATATTTTCCACATTTTATCATTATTTTCAATTTCTTTCCTAACAAGGAAATACTTAATTGATCTTTTCTTATTGCATTTTCTTTGCAACTTTGGACTCCTTGGAACCTAAGGAACCCAAGAGGCACGAAATCCACCTTTGGATTATATTCCATTGCCTTCTAGAGGTTTCTACACCTTTCTTATCTCAAGTTCTCAATAATTCATTAATTAATTGAATTTCCTTGTTATTGGGCCCAATAGCCAACAAAGCCCACAAAGCAATCACCTAGGCTATTGTAATGAAATTCATGCATTCAATCATTATTTGTTCATTTATATTTAATATGAGAAATTACATTTCTCAGCAAATGAACCCAAAATTGGGGTTGTAACATCCTTCACCTCTTATAGGAATTTTGCCCTCACAATTCCATCAAGCAAACAAACAAAACAGGATAAGCCTTTCATATGTCCATCATGGCTCCCACGTGGCTTCACCCTTTCCATGGTGCTTCCCAAGAACCTTCATCATCTCATATTCTTCCATCTGAGTTCTTTCTTACCTTGGTATATCGTACCCTTATAGGTGACTCAGGATATTTCAGCCTCTCAAAAGCTGAATAGGTTCAGGGCTCATCACATGGCTTGGGTACCTCACATAGTGCTCTAGATCGGACTCATGGAACACATTACACATCATGTTATTCCTGAGGGGCAAGGCTGAATACAATCATCTCCACCAATCCATCTCAAATGGACCCATATATCGGGGACTCAGCTTTCTCAGCTGAAGCTTAGAGGGGTCGGATTTTCACATCACATATTCTCCCATAGTGAACTGCATGTCAGTCTGCTTTGCATCAGCTCGTGACTCATGTCACCACTGGGCTCTCTCTCTCGGCCATTGCACGATCAAAGCGACTTCATCTACACACATTATGGTTCTCTTCTGACCTTCGTGAGGCCTCCTTCACCATCATCTTAATGATGTGGTGACCGACACAACCTCTCTATAAGACTTCTTGCATCCCGATAAAGGCTATGGTGGTTATCATCGCATCTTAAGAACTGTCTCCATGTATCACCCTGAATGAGCACACCTACTCTCATTAGACCCTTTAGTCTGGATTATATTAATCATTAGTAAGGGGTGATAAACTGTACTAACATCGAGTTCTTCATGTACCCACTCCCACCTTTTGGAAGGGAACCTTTAGATTAAACTCAAAGACCTCCGAACTCGCATCATGATGTAGTTGAACTATCTCTCTCTTATAAGTAGTTCAATCGAATCTCTCCCTTGACAATACTCTATCTTTCTCATGTCATCTAGGTAAGGCGATCTACCATAACCCATATTACATCTTGACCTTCCATGGTCTAGGGGAGACTTACAACATCCACAGTGATGAACTCCCATTCCCTCTCGGGAACTCTTTTTACGTTATATCCATGTACTGGGTTACTGGTGTTCGTCGTTCGCCTCCTAGCTTGCATGGCCACATGCTACATGCAACTTTATTTTAAGCATCCAAAGTGCTACTAACACTTACTATCTTTGTAGTTCATGGTGTATGGTGATCATGATTTCCTCAAGATCGATTCCCCAGAAGCCCTAAACCACTCTCATCGGGGTTTTATCACTTTCTTTTCCAAAGAAGTACATCTGAGGCTCTAAACCATCCTTTCATTATGTCAATGGTCAAACAACCACTAATCTTATTCAACAACTCTCGTTATATCGGAGTATTAGCCAAACTTTTTTTTTTACTCTTAAGGTTAGCCTAACAACCTCAACTTCTTCTAGCTTCCAGCTAATCTAGGCAGCTATATCTCAACCAGAACATTCATTACCACTTCTCATCCTTAGGTGTTAGGTATTGTTGAGAACATACACCTCCATGTATTCCACTTATCATCTCATCTCAAACTCTAAGTTTGCCTTCATCAAGAAACTCTCAGTTCATCCTCATGGTGATCAAACTCAACCTTGGTTAACTTGTAAATTCCACATAGTTCCTGATAAAACATTCTCTTAAGCTGACTACACTACTTCTCTTAGTGTTTGTAAACCATCCATGTATTATCCACTCCACAAGGGTATGTTATCCCCTCTGTCCTCATACCTCATAGCAACGTTCCAACTCACAACATCTTTATCCTTGGTGTATGGCATGCGTACTGTCCCATCTCTCCCTCCCATAACAAGAAGAAATAAGCATTTGGCGGCCGTCCAAATACAGAGTTCTTCCCATTCCAAGAGTAGAGATGATACATCCCACCTCGCCAGTACACCTTCAATTCTAAGTTGAAACATGCAACTTATGTCTCCACATCACAAATATCATGACATCAAAGTTGCTTCCATGGAAAACTGGTCTTTAACCTACTTGGGTTACTACACCATCCTTGGTCATCTCCTCTAGGTCTATAGGGTGCCGACACTTTTGGGGTCATCCTTCTTCCGTCATGCATCAGAGAGTGCCCTACTCATTTGCCCTTTGGGTCCCATGAGTTCATGAAGGTGATCAATCTCCTAACCCATGGCCCTCAGACAATGATAGCCGTTACCTCCCGACCCTATGGTCACGTGCAACTAGGGAATTAGGTAACTCCTTCCATCGGTCTTATCCCTACCTGACCCTAGGATAGACTTAGGATTCTAACATAGTACATGTTCAACTTAGAACCTTACCCAATCCTTCATCATCTCTCTCTGCATTCATGACTGACTTTCATCCCTTCATAGGGGTCATGGCAACCTGCCTACCTTGGTCAGGTCCCATACCGGTTACCTCCATGGTAACACATCCACATGCACTTAGAGATGGTTATCTATGGGTCTACAGGTTCATTCTCATACCATGTACTTTTCACTTAGCTTCTCAAGATCCTATGAGACCTCTTTAGGTTTCCATAAACCCACAAACTAGTACACACCTAACCAAAGGGTCCCTCTCCCAGGATGGGAGGAAACTACAACTCTTGACAACAAGGTCACAAACATCCTTAGGGTTTATATTCACATGAGCATGCTTAACCCAACAGCTACTAGGGTACAAGTAGACCACCTAATAAACCATGTTAGGTCATACTTGTTCTCTTTCCTTAGTCGTGAAGGGTTCATCACACATACCCTTAACTTAAGGGGTTTCCTTTACCTCTACACATGAGGAGTACCATGCTCGAAACTATAGAGACTCAAATCTCATCATGAGTATCGGATATACTGCTTCCCCTCTTAGGCCTAGGAACTCTAGGTTCACTTTTGGGTGTCCAACTGCATTCTCAATCTCTTATCCACGAACCAAGCATGTCCAAGGTATGTTATGTACTTCCATGATCCTTCTACTCGAACAACACATCAGAGTTGAGTCCTCTTCTAGGACAACCAACTAGGTACAAGGCCTCACAACCTGGTTACCTAAACCTCCTCAGGATCTAAGGCACTCTTTGCCTCATCTCAGCAGGTAAACACTTATACCATAGGCACATAGGTACCAAAAGGATCATTCTCTCTTTAGGGTTTGGTTCCTCTCAGGACAACCAAGACATCACTAGCCTCCAAGGGTCAAGCATACGACAACCATTATCATCCACTTAGTTCGCAACATCCTCAACCTTCCGTTGTTCCTCATGTCCCGGAATCTAAGCTTCCAACCCTCTTACTTGAGTCCTGCTTTCTCTCTCTAGAGCTAACTCCACATCCAACCATACTACTAGAGGTTCTCTTTCCATGAAGGATCAAGCTCACAGGCATACCCCTCCGTGGGGAAGCCTATGTTCATGCTTATGTTTACTCAAGGTTATCCAGTATTCCTTATGCTTATCTCATAAGCCATGCATACTGGTCAGGGTTTCAACCTACTGCCGTCCACTGACGTACTCTACCCTACCTGCATAAGCCCATAGGGTTCTATATGTTCTCCTCTAACCTCATCCATGAAGGAGCTATCCTTCGCTCTAGCATGCACGACCCTCTCCAGGGTTGGGTCACCAAAGGTACTAGGTCATCTACCCTCTTATGGCATCCCAAAGTCATGTCCAACCAAACACTTGGTCAACCATGACATCTAACTCATCATGTCATCTCTCTCTCTAACCTTCACTTAGGGTTAGGGTTAACATCATCCTCAAAGGATGTGCTAGATCTCTACTTTTAATGGAGGTCTCTACCTCCAAGACTAACTCTCTCTACTCATCCTCCTGTCAAGGAGGTCTATCCTCAGGTCTCCCCTGAGGGCAATGACAACTCGTGTCATACGACCTAAGCATGTATCTATTCCTTTACGCTTATTCTATTAAGCTTATGTCCATGACATCTTATTTACATACTTTTTATTAATTTAGTGGAGGATCCCTTAATCCTTATCATCCTTGCCCATACCTCAAGAGGGTGAGGAGAAGAGAGAAAACCCTAATCCTTAAGGTCCATAATAGAATTTGAGTTGAGAAGGGATGAATAAGATGAGAGAGTCTTGAAGGTATCTTACTTCGAATCATACCCTAAGACTTTGGCCAGGCAGTCACACGGATCCGGGAGTCCTCGTATTCCGACTAGCGGTGCGGAGGAAAATATTACTAGCCCCCGGTCGTGATCCTTTTTTAGTCACCTCTGTCTTTCAGATAATCCTCTAATAACTCCCTTGGGTTCTACAGAATTTGTAAAATTTAATAACTATTAAAGATTAATTGAGGAACCTATGCTCTGATACCAATTGTAACGACCCCGCCTCCCGGTAACCCCCAATTAAGGGAGACCCGAAGGTCAGAGCCGTTATCCAATTAACAGGATCAAATGTTCGACAAATAATCAATAACAATTAATAAACTTTACCAACTAAACTGGTATAAAATAAAACTTTTCTTACCTTGGAAAAACTGGGATTTCTAAACTTCTATCCATGAAGATGCTAAACTAACTAATCCTCTTGTGCACGTTATTTTTCATTTAATTCCACATCTGCCACTTCACTGTTTGTTCTTTTTATTTGTACCTAAAACACCGACAAACAAAACGTCGGTCAGCAAAAAGCTGGTATGTGGGGGAAACAATAATCGTGCAACTATAATAACAAAGTAATCAGCCAATTATCATTTAACAGCCAAGATTATGTTTTAAACCATACTCCTCAATCCTTTCCTATCCCCCATCTCTGTGTTGTCCCTGCAGTGGACTGAGATACTACCTCTCTCTAGGTAGCTCCTTATTAAACCCTGCATGATCCTACCTAACAGGTAGATCAATATCTAGGGTTGAGTCGCATGTCACTACCCATAGGTAGTCCAATCTCTAACTCAATGTGACTTGATGGACCTACCCCATTGGTAGCCATTTACTAAGTCATCCAATGACCTGATGGGCCTACCCCATTGGTAGCCATTTACTAGGTCAACCCATTAAGCTACAGAGGGGACTAGGATCTGAGCTAGTAGGCATATCTCTTATGTGATAGTCATATTCACATTATAATTTGCATGAATTAAAACATCCAACAGTTTAATTCAAGTCACGATGGAAACATCGATAAAATCTCGGAAAACTAATTCGGGTAGTCATAAGCGTAACCACATACCTGATTTAGAGCAACTTGATTGTCCAAGCAATAAGGATAAAGAACAAGCAACAAGCAATCAACCATATCCTGAAATTAATGCATGGCATCCAAGTGTTATAGTTTATCCAGAACATTCTAAAGCTAGACTTGGATTCCATCTTAAGCTTTCTAAGCCACTTTAGGGTTTTATTAGGGTTTTAGCCTCCATAATACTTTTATCACATTTAATGCCCTCTTATTTCACAAACCCTAATTTCAACATCATAGGCACAGTTAAAATCCATTATTTCTCTTTTATACTAAAACTACCATCTTTAACCTTTTAAGTTATTTCAAGGTCATTAGACTCAATTACCACCTTTAGATTCCTTCGAATTGATAATTCATACGTCATCTTGATTTAATTAATAATTGTATTCCATTTACTATTAATTCCTCATTTATCCATTAGAAAACCCTAATCACCAACTTGAGGTTATTATATCATGAAAACTCCATTCTATAATTATTTTTCAGATTTAACCCATTAAAACCCATACTCTCTCAAATTAGGGTTTCTAAACATAATTATGTGCATAAACCCTAAAACAAGCATGAAACTACCTTTTTCAAAATTAACTCTCCCTTATATTCTTAATAGGTTAGTATTTCTCAGAATTAGGGTTCCAAACCAAATTAACCCAAAAGAGTCATTAAATCCGAGTTACATATCAACATTAGGGTTTTACCACAATTTAATACATCAAAGGTGATAACTTGGTGTGCTTTTGAAATTGAAAGCAATATCAGGTTCCAATTATATTTTTATTGGACTCTTCATGTTTTTCTGATCAACTTTCATGTATAGATCACCTTCATCCGATCTACCAATAATTAATTACTAAATTCACAAGATAAATTACCTTTGGCCAATAAGGGCTTGACACGTCAGCGGTTATGCAATAACCTGAGCGCCCTTTTATCTTGTTGGATAAGTCCTTTTGTGCCCTCGGGTGTCGCACATCCATGGAGGGGCATCTTAGACATTTTCCACTCTATCTTCAACCTCCGTTCTGTCCCGCTCCCGTCCGCGACACACTCTGCTTGCGCGGGTCAACTCTAGAGTTGACTTCGAGGTTCTCGCTGCGCCAGCCATCGGTGAAGGATGCTACACCTCCGCCGCGCCCTTATGAATACAACCATCGCCTCAGTTGCCTCGCTACTTGCCTAAGTCGTCGGGATGAAGAAGCTTTCCTCCGGCGAGTTGTGCGGCCTGGTCAGGGTACCAGTCGGAGGCTTTCCTCTCAATTGGCTGCTTGGATCATTGTGGTTCTTCCTTGCAAACATCACGACGCAGAGATATGGAACGCAACTTGTGCCTCCCCTCCCCTCCTTATATAGGGGTTAGACGCCTGTGCTTTCCCACAATTAGGGGAAATCCGCACAGTTTAGGAAAGGCTTGCAAACTTAGGTTAGTTTGATGCGAAAAACGCCCCCGAAGCCAATGGAACTAACAACAGGCTGGCATAGCCTTTAAATCACGAGAAATCTCAGTTGGAAACTCTCCCTGTACCCAGCAAAGTCCCAGTTCGCGTGGGACTTTGAAGATGAACGACCAACGTTGGATTAAGATCCAACGGATCTCATCGCTCACGCTCAAACACAGGGAAAATATATATATTCCAAAAAAACTCAGGTTAATTCCCAATTTCGGCAATATCTTGAGAAATTCGTATCTCCCAAACCCTTGCTCCTCTTTAACTCAAATTTTAAGGGAAGGTTTATCTTTTTATTATCTAACTATATACAAAATTTGGGAAACAATTTGTAATGGATGAGAAGTCTTCCTTCTCTCCCAAGTTTTCTCATTAATTGCTCCAAAATAATTATTAATCCTTTTCCCTTTTCCATTATCTTATTATTTTGGGTCCCTTGGACCTCAAGAAAACCTTAAGGCACGGATTCCCATATTGGAGAAAATCCATTTGCCTTTATCTTCTTTTAAAAGTCAATTTCTCATATTTCCCTTTTATTAATCAATTTCTTTTCCTTTTTAATTCTCTTTTTTAGGATTTCTCTTTATCTCTCTTCTATTTTCCTATTGAAATTCCTTTTAACATTAGGAATCCTTGGGATACGAAAATCCACCAAGGATAACTCAATTATAACTCTTTTCACATATTTTCCACATTTTATCATTATTTTCAATTTCTTTCTTAACAAGGAAATACTTAATTGATCTTTTCTTATTGCATTTTCTTTGCAACTTTGGACTCCTTGGAACCCAAGGAACCCAAGAGGCATGAAATCCACCTTTGGATTATATTCCATTGCCTTCTAGAGGTTTCTACACCTTTCTTATCTCAAGTTATCAATAATTCATTAATTAATTGAATTTCCTTGTTATTGGGCCCAATAGCCAACAAAGCCCACAAAGCAATCACCAAGGCTATTGTAACGAAATTCATGCATTCAATAATTATTTGTTCATTTATATTTAATATGAGAAATTACATTTCTCAGCAAATGAACGCAAAATTGGGGTTGTAACAACCTTTCATCTACTCAGGCTGCTTAAAATTGTGGTCTTCCTGATAAACAACTTCAAGGGATCTTAAGAAGCATCCTTGGTTGTTTTCTTCCAACAAATGCTTTCAGTTAGGCATCAATGACTAGGCAACAACCTTTTTAGTAAGGTGATTGTAGGTGTCTTTAGTGATCAACCTTTTGTAGTAGCCTAACAGGTATTTCTAGGGATCGTAGTAAGGTGTTGTTTGTCTGTTTACCATTGTGGTCTTTATCCAAAACTAAGGAGGCTAGCTTTACTTCTAAAATTTCCTTCTCAACCAGATTCTAGCAAAGTTTTTCCACTTTGATGTGCTTCCCCCAAGATATCTTCCTAATGTATGGGGAAGTATCTCTACAACAGGGGGTTTGATACATCAGTTTCACATCTTTCAATTCTTCTTTAGAGCACGGGGTAATAATAATTTATTATGTGTTGTTGTCAACTTCTGTAGGATAACACCTCCCATTGGTTCCTTGTGTGCCAATTTTTTTCCCAACTTCAATGATTTTAGATCTACGGACGCATCCCGCAAAATTAATGTATGTTGGATGAAACGGAGTTCAACAAGGATTTATGTGACTAGAAGATTCCACTAAGATCCAAAGATATATTTATCGAATAATTATATGCCAACCATGTTGTATGATAGTGAATATTGACCTAAAAATAATCAGGTACTCAGAAGATGAATGTGGCTTAAATGATAACGTTCAGGTAGATTTGTGGAAAATGAAGAAAGATCATGTTAGAGATGATTACATATGAAATAAAGTGGAAGTGGCTAGTATTGATGACATAACGTGAGAGGGCCACCTTAGGTGGTTTGATATGTACAATGAAGACCACATATTCAGAGTAAGGTTATTGATTTAAAGATTGTTAAACGAGGAATAATAGACCTAACTAACTTGAGTAGAGCTGAGATGGAGTGATCTAGACTATTTGCTTCTCCATAATAGTTTTCTTACCAAAATCGAGCTGAATGGGAAAGAAGAATCCGTGTAGCTCACACCGACATGGTTGGGGCATTGGCTTAGATGATGATAATGAGATAACAACAATAAATGTTCTCTTTGAACCCTGATGGGGTTTGTTAGGTATGATGTATTTGATTTCCTAACATTGGATTGTTTATAATTTCTCGGGAGTAAATGTTTGATGTTGTGACGACTACAACTTGAAATGTTGCAATTCATTCTTGTTCAAAGTTACAAACTTAAAAGCCAAGATCAAGTACCACACCCTGTTGCAGCTGAGTCATACAAAGTTGGTGCAAATGTGCTAATAACTGTCTTCTTGAAGTTTAATATAGGACATCCCTTTGTGTTAGCCTTTCTCTCTTGTGTGATCCTCTGTCTTAGATTTCTTTATAATCGTTGAGAACTGTTACATTGAAGGAAGCGATTAGTGATGGTAGTATCAATATAACAATTGCAAAAAACCATTTGCCGTTCTCGATTTTGACAGGTATCAGTTAATGATATTAGACAACTGTAGCAGTATTAAGTATATTTAATATGAATTAGGTTCAAATACATATGTAGTTGTATATTTGCACACAAATCACATTTTCATATTATATTGATCAAAACAAACTAGATGTGGAATAACGATATGATGGGGAATTTCCCTCACATGTAGAGTTTTTCTTTTATTGATAGAAGAGCAGCCCCCTTTCCTAAATATAGGATCGGGGGGAGCATCCAAACATAAGACAAATCCTAATGGGCCAAATCACAATTCGGCCCATATACAAATAGACTAAACAACTTAAGTAGACTCTCTAACACTCCCCCTCATGCTGGAACTTGGGAGAATCCCAAGTCAGCTTGCAAACAACAGACAGACTAAACATATTAAAAAGATAACCAAACCCATACAAGGATTTCTCCCCATCAATATTACAATAAATCACTCAAGCACTCAAATAATCCCTTTCAAGCAGATAATCAAAAAGCAGGTACAAAGGCAAGTAGCTAAAGCTTCTTAATCATTATGAAGTAGCATCTGGAGCAGATAAAAACATCAACAGGTAGGCATCATGGTCTTCATCACAATCGCTATCATTATCAAGTAAGATCAGAGAGTGCTGGAACACAAAAAGCAACAGATAACATGCATACAAAGCATGGACAAGAAATGAGTCAACATGCTCATGGCACGACCAAGTCAGAGAGTGCTACAATACAGTAGCAGAAAATAGATGACATAGCTGGATAAAAGACTAGTGTCCGAAGTAGAAAAAACAAAAAAGACTCCAAGATGAACAACAGTAGTAGAAAAGAATGTAACTCCATCATGGCCAAGGAACGAGGTATCTGATTTCGATGCCCTTTCGACAGCATGGAAATCGATTTTTTTTGAAATTTCGACGAAATTTTGATATATGTGACCGTGGCCGTTTTGATGCCAAAATGAGTGAATTAATTTGTGAAATTTTACAGGTGTGATCTCTACACCTAAATGCATCGTTTATGCAAAAACAATTGACATGGATATAGGTGGGGGTCCTTGATGTGGGAGATAAGTGAATTTTACTGTTTCCTAGAAAAATTTCAAAATTTGGAAATTTTTTTCGCTGATTTTGACATGGCGGTACAACCACATGATTTCGTAGCAGACGACGTCGAAATCGAAATTTCAAGCGAGATTTCGCCGATTTTGTGGAAACTTCATTCCTTGATCATGGCATGTAGTATCAATATCATCCCAAGTCACCAAAACTACTATCATCATCTCATCATATAAATTCCATCCTAGTAGCAGACGTCACAGTCCCCAAAGAGTGCTGGGTCGCAACAACAACAATAGTAGATGTGTGCAAGGCCCATACAAAGGGTCAATGTGCGAACAGAGCACAAGAAAAAGTAGTGCAAACTCACTAAGAAGCAAGTAAAATGTGTTAATCATAGCACAAGTAGAAAGAATAACGTCACCAGATAGAAAATTAGCAATAGACAGAACAAGTGAAGTAGATAGATTCATAGCAACAATCGATGATGATGAATAAGCTCCACAAGCAGCAAATGGATCCATATAGCAGCAAAATAACACTCCATAGCAGTAGTAAAAGTAGCATGAAGATCTATTTATCAGTAATAAAAGTGACATGAAGATCCACATAGCAGCAAAACTAAAGTCTTCTTTGTTTCTCTTCATTTCATCTCTTCCCTCTATTCATTATCCTCTATTCTCCCCCTTACGCCAACCACAAAAAGAGTCAAGAGAGTGGTTGGGGTGGAAAGTCAAAAACAATCGTAGAGGCAAGGGTTATGTAGGCAATTATGTGGAGGAGGTAACCGACAACTTGAGTCAATGTGCAACATGACCCAATTACATAGATCCAAATAGAAAAATAAACAAATCTTTTTACAAAGCAAATTTTTTTGGACAAGGTCAAAAAATCGTAGGATCTGATTATTAGTAGGTTCACTATGTATATGGGGGTAGAACGAGTATTGAGGAGGCAGGCAAAAGGTATATAGGGCTGTGAAGGGTAGGGGGTTAAAGAACATCTAGAAGTTGTGGCTAATAATCCTATTATTGAGATGATTAAAAAGGAGTACATGGTTCTCTTTTATAAGACAAGAGAAGACCACAGGATTTAGAGATAATCCATGTGGGATAAAACAAAACACAAGAATAACACAGTAAAGAGAAAAATAGACTAAGTAAAAAAACACAGGAAAGTCTATATACTAATACTCCCCCTCAAGCTGGAGCGTAGATGTCTATCATGCCTAGCTTGGATGTCATAGCAGTGAGCCTTGTCTTTGGTAGAATCTTTGTGAAGATGTCAGCCACCTGATCAGTCGTATGAATGTAGGGAGTAGAGACCTGGCCAGAGAGAACAGCTTCGCGGACAAAATGACAATCCACCTCAATGTGCTTGGTCCGCTCATGGAAAGTAGGTTTACTGGCAATGAATGTAGCTGCTTTGTTGTCACAATACATTGGAATAGGAGACGAGTCAGAGATACCAAAGTCCTTCAGTAAGCTCCTAATCCAGAACAGTTCACAGGTAGTGTGCGCCATGGCACAATATTCAGCTTCAGCACTTGAGCGAGCAACTACAGACTGCTTCTTGCTTAGCCAAGTGACAAGGTTGCCTCCCACAAACGTGCAGTAGCCAGAAGTAGAGCGACGGTCAACCTTGCTGCCAGCGTAATCAGAATCAGAATAGCCAAGAAGTTTGCAGTGGCCATGTTTCTTGTAAAGAAGGCCTTTTCTAGGAGAACTTTTTAGATATTTCAGAATATGACAGATAGTGTCCCAATGACATTGTCGAGGCTTATCTAGGTAACGACTAACCAATCCAACAACAACAGTAATATCGGCCCGTGTAACAGTAAGATAGATGAGTTTACCGACCATTCTTCGATATTGATGATTGTCAGGATAGACAGGAGAATTCTCATCATCCCAGTCGGTGTTCGGATCCAGAGGTGTGCTAGCAGGCTTAGCACCTAGAAGTCCAGTTTTAGATAGTAGATCCAGAACATACTTGCGCTGAGATAAGCAGAGGCCAGAAGAAGACCGGGACACCTCTATCCCAAGAAAATACTGAAGAGATCCAAGATCTTTAGTGACGAAATGTTTTTCCAGATAGTACTTGGTGGACTGAATACCAGCAGGATCACTTCCTGAGAGGATAATATCATCAACATAAACAATGAGAATAATAATGCCAGCAGGAGTATTCTTGACAAAGACTGAGTGATCAGACTGGGAGCGCTTGAATGAAAAATTCTGAAGAATAGTGCTTAATTTATCGAACCAAGCTCTGGGACTCTGTTTCAAGCCATAGATCGCCTTTTTTAGTATGCATACTTTAGAGGACTCCCCCTGAGAAACAAAACCAGGGGGTTGTGACATGTAGACTTCTTCGTGAAGGTCACCATACAGGAAAACATTCTTGACATCAAGCTGATACAGAGGCCAGTCAGAATTAATAGCAACAGAAATAAGAATTCTCACAGAGTTCAATCGTGCCACCGGAGAGAAAGTCTCAAAGTAGTCGACCCCATAGGTCTGTGCATAGCCTTTAGCCACTAGTCTCGCCTTAAGTCGTTCAATAGTTCCATCCGGTTGATACTTGACCGTGAAGACCCAGCGACAACCAACAGGAGAGCAATCAGCAGGTGGATCAACAAGTTGACATGTATTGCGCTCAGTGAGCGCCTGCATTTCGATTTCCATAGCCTGACGCCATGCATGACTTTTAATGGCCTGAGCAGCAGTTTTAGGTACAGATATAGCAGAAAGGGCCGTAGTAAAATTAGTAAAATTAGCACCAAGATTATCAGTAGAACAAAAATTCCCAATGGGATGCTGAGTACAAGTCTGTGTCCCTTTTTCTCAGGCTAATAGGGAGATCAAGGTCAGAAAATACCTGCGGAGGTGTTTGATCTGGCACACAGAGGATGAAGACGATGGAGAGGCCATAGAGGGAGCTGTCGGCTTCTGTCTTCTGTGATACATTTTCAGAGGTGGCTTTTCAGGTGGGGAGGCAGTATCAGAATTCTCAGGCAAATCATCCACAACCGGTAAAGGCGTATCAACCAGTACATCCGATGTGAGTGCAGAACCAGTCGGAGAATAGAAAGGCATGTGCTCAAAGAATACTACATCCGCAGAGACAAACCACTTTTTAGAAACAGGATCGTAGCATCGATACCCTTTTTGAGTGCGAGAGTATCCCAAGAAAACACACTTAGTTGCTCTAGGATCCAATTTGGTAAGGCCAGGTCGGAGATTTTTAACAAAGCACGTGCTCCCAAAGATACGAGGAGGCACAGAGAAAAGAGATGCATCAGGAAACAAGACCTGATATGGAATCTTATTGCCGAGCACAGTGGATGGCATACGATTAATGAGGTAGCAAGCAGTAGATATTGCCTCGGGCCAAAAAGACTGAGGAACATGGTAGTGAAAAAGAAGGGTACGCACAACTTCAAGGAGATGACAATTTTTGCGTTCAGCGACACCGTTTTGTTGCGGGGTATAGGCACAGGAAGTTTGGTGGATGGTGCCCTGGCGACGACAAAAACTACTAACAGAGGCTTGCATAAACTCCAAAGCATTGTCAGTGCGCAAAATTTTAATGGGCTTAGCAAACTGGGTACGAATTTTAGAAAAGTCAGTAATTTTCTCAAGAATGGTAGATCTATCTTTCAGTAAAAACAGCCAGGTTGCTCTAGAGAAATCATCAATGAAGCTCAGAAAATATTTAAAACCAGAGGTACTTGTCACAGCACATGGACCCCAAACATCAGCATGTATAATATCGAAGATAGCTTTAGAACTAATGCAAAATTTTGGTGAAAAAGTAGCACGAGTTTGCTTGCCAAGATGGCATCTCTCACAATGAAAAACAGAACTAACTACATCAGGTAATAAAGCTTTTAATTTTGCAGCAGAGGGATGTCCCAATCTATAATGCCACTAAATGTCGGCCACGGATGATGTCAAATATGCAGCTGGCTTCGGATCGTCCAAGTAGTAGAGTCAATCCGGTCCCTCATGGCCTGAACCAATCGTCATCCTCGTGCGCAGATCCTGAAATAGAACACCATCCAGATCAAACTTAATGGAGCAACGAAGGCTCTTTACAGCTTTACTGACAGATAGTAAATTAAGGGGAAACTTAGGGACATAAAGAGCGGACTGTAGTGGCAGACTACCAGTACAACTTATATCACCAATTCCTGTAACCGGCGATTTAGAGCCATCAGCTAAAGTAACAGGCGGTATAAGAGATGTCTTGTGCAATTTAGAGAATAAAGTAGGATTGCCAGAAATATGAGAGGTCGCACCAGAGTCAATCACCCATGAAGATTTACCATTCTGGGTCAGAAGGGCCGCGCAGCCATCATTTGAAGCCAGGCGAGCTTGAAGCAGTTTTTCAAATTCCGAGCGGATCCAGTCAGCTGTTGGTGGAGCAGGTTCAGTCTGGTCAGAAGTCACTTTATTGGCCCAATCAGGTTTGTCGTATTTGATCTAGCAACGATCTTCAGTATGGTTGGTGCGCTTGCAGTGAGTGCAGTAGTGGGACTCAACAGGATCAGCTCCAGAGCCACGACCAGGAGCAGAAGAACGTCCTCCGCGGCCACGACCTATGCCACGACCGCGACCACGAAAGGAATCACCAGAGCGGACAGCGAGGGCTGTCCCATCAGAAGAGTCAGGCACGGACTGGGACACAGAAGGTAAGCGTTGGACCCTTTTGAGCACATCGCGGAGAGTGGGTAAAGGGTCGCTGGAGAGAATTCGGTCCACAACACCAGTAAAGGAAGCAGGTAGGCCCGCGAGGAACTGAACTAACATAAGTTCGTTCCGCTGTCGATTAAGTTCATCAATGTCAGTAGAAAGAGGATGATACACCTGGAACCATGGAACAGGACTTCGACTTCGAGACGACTTCGACAGGTGTGGACACAGAAGTTTTGGAAATGTCGAGGAAATGTCGAGGATTTTTACAACCAAAGTTTCGACGCAACTTCGACAAAAATTAAGCTAAAAATAGCCATTTTGTGATGAAAATCGACAGATTTCTTCAAATCTAGCTTAAAAACACAATATATGTTTACATATAGCCATCCATACAGGTTTACATATGTAGATAAATGCACACTTACATACAGTCGTCTCCAAACTACAGAGTTCTTCCATATATAAAGTTTGTGACAATAAATAAACTACATAAAAATAGTGTAAATCTATGGTAGATTTAGCAGAGAGAGGATCGGTCTATTACTGTTAGCTTAGAATAGTAAAAGATAACATCAAAATCATCTTACCTCAAGCTCCAACACTTTTTCCACCTCACACAGCCAACTCCACAAAATCCCTGAAATATGTCGCCAACTTCGACGACTTCGATAAATGTCGAGGACATTGTGGAATTTTTGTATGGACTTGGGCCAACTTCGTCGACATATGGGGAAATGTCGACATATTTGACGAAATGTCGAGGATATTGTAGAATAAAGATGTTTACATGCATTCGACGTCGCTGACCGTCGACATCGACATTATCGGCGAAATTTCGCCTAATGTCGACGACATTTAGATCTATGCCTGGAACTCATCCCAGAGGGCACAACAAGAGTTGTAGTAATCCTCGACGGAGTCAGTAGCAGAATACTAATAGAACAAAAGACAAATGAAAGTGTTGAAAAAGAAAGATAATTGTTGTTGGTAAGGATAATGAAGGGTCTCTCCATGTATAAATACCTCCAACATGTAATAGAATCATTATAGATGGTGAAGCATGTCAAATTATAGCAGCAGTAGCTGTAAACACTCCGTGTCAGTGAAGAGACACGTCGTGTTGCACATCAGTAGTTAGTGCAAGCACGTGTCATGGAGGATCACGGCATGTCAATTGACAGAACTCAAGACAGTAATCAACAGTAGCAAGTGACACGCCGTGTCTGATACCACAACAACAAAAGTCAGCGCCAGTAAGAAGCAGACGACACACCATGTCATTGAGGAGCACGTAGTGTCAGTTGACACAAGTCAGGCCAAAGTCAGGATAAAACGGAGATGACACGTCGTGTCTGTAAGGCGACACGTCGTGTCGTCGGGTAGATTTTGCGAACCCGTGACGGGGAACGAAGCAGATCTCCACCAACACGCGACAAGCCATGTTAGTGGCGAACAGTAGTAGAAAAGCCCCAGATTTAGTAGAAAAAGAGGGGAAAATCCTTCCGGATCTTCACCATAGCAATATAGGGACGATGTGTCCCCAATATCAGCAGAAAAGGGAGATCTAAACCGAAGATTTTGGATTAGATTTTAATAGTGGTGGCATGGATTAGATCGAAGGAGTAGATAATGGCGGTGTAGATTTGTGATGATGGCGGTGAATAGGATAGCGGCGGCTCCATCAGCAAGAAAAATTGATGGAGGCATGGCAACCCTTGTAGATTTGGTACCACCAACTTCAAAGTATATATTTTTTTGTTGTTGAAGTAGGAGACAACTCGAAGGGGACTCTAAGAAGAAGCAAGGATGGGAGATTCTTGCGGGCAGCCAACAACAATGCCTAGGGTGGCGGTCGCCCTCAAGGCGAGTCAACTCTCCATTGTGCTCTCTTTCTCAGTGTTGGGGGTGACGCGTGAAATCCTGGTCAGATACCATGTGGAATAGCGATATGGTGGGGTATTCCCCTCACATGTAGAGTTTTTTTCATTGATAGAAGAGCAGCCCCCCTTTCCTATATATAGGATCAAGAGGAAGCTTACAGACACAAGACAAACCCTAATGGGGCAATATACAATTGGGTCCATACTAAAAATAGACTAAACAACTTAAGAACTACGTACATAGAGATTTCAAAAAAAAGTAAAGCCAACAGAGATATAAAAACGGGTGCTATTCTCTAACATAAGATAAAATGTTGAAGTTTGAATGACATCCAATCAAACAATATATAAATTATAATTTTACCGTTTTTTCCCCTTTAGAAATAGTACTTTGCACTTTAAACTTCGTCCTACCAAACAAGCCCCAACTGTGACGTGCAAGAGGCTCCTCCAGATGCTAATGATAAAGGAGATCAAAGCTGATGCAAGAACAACAATAGTCATAGACTCATAGTGTGATTGTGGAATAACATGTGACCTCATATTGTTTTGAGGCTCATGTTGTATACCACTGCCAGGCAGGTTTTGGATTTCTTCTGATACACACTTCTTCCTTGAGAAGAATGGCACCATATCTTCCCATGTACAGTTATCAATGATTCAATCAAAGCTGTCTAGTATACAAGACATCAAAAGGAAAGCCCAGCAAAATACAAACTTCTAGTGGAATCAATCAGATTGACATGCACAAATGCACAGATTAAAAACATTGTGCACAAGAAAAGAGGACAAAACCACCTCGTAGATCAGCTAGCAAAGCACTGCCTCAATCAGCCATTCGACCCTGGCCTGTGGCTACAATGTCCAGCTTTTAGTCAAGAATCTTTCTTATGTGAAAAATTCCTAGGCATTTCTGTAATCTGGAACACAAACCATGTAACCGTAGTTCAATTGTGTACTTAGGCAGTTTTTTTGTAAAAAAAAGAATGTCCCTGGCCCAAGTATCGTGTCTAATAGATACTTCTTGGCAGGTAAGGAATGCGAATTGTAGTTAAGAATTTTGAGATTATTCAGTTGCCTGATCAGGATTTGAACTTGTATCATATCTTGTGGCAGATGATTGCACCCAAGGGCATGCGACTCGGTTATTACCATTGAAATGAAAACCGGGCTGAGCGGCCGCTTAATCGGCAAGCCTTAGTTCTAATTTAAAATGCATACTTTGTATGTAAGCCATAGTAATAGGGAACTGCTGTATTTCCAAGTAAATTACATGTAACTATTATCAAAATTTAGATTTTAGAATGCATACTTTGATTAAATGTACCGCTGTAATGTATGATTAATTGATGATATGTAAATGTAGCAATAAGTTAGGCAGGTGTCAATGATAAGTCTGTTGTACTGTGATGCAAAATTGTTATTGTATCATATATATACTATATACTTATTGTTTTATAATTTTTATGGGGTGTTTTATCTGTGATAAGTCTATTGTTCAATGTATTAGCTATAATCATTTGTTTTGGTAGTTGTGTTATAAAGTATTTGGGTATTTAATATTGTTGTTTAGGGTGTTTAGATATGTATAGAAGTTTCAAAAAGTATAGTATTTATATGCATATATGTGTAAATTTGTATAAAATTGTAACAAAACCCGTTTTTTCAAAAATCACCCGCTTACTGCTTAACCAGTTACAAGGTGTTGTCCGCACGCTTACCGCTTGACATTTTTTAAAACATGGGTTACTACATGATTCTTTGTTTGAACTAAATCTGGTTGTTTGCACTTATCAAGAGTGTCAACACTGTTTTTCGTTGTTGTCTATAAGAAAACATATGCTTCTATTTAACACACTGCGTTAAGCCAAGTGTCTTAAGTGTTTGAATCTCCAATTTCTTTTCATGCTCAAGTGATCAAGACTCAGTGAATGTTGTTGATAAAGAAAGTAACAGGAGTTGTGGCACTGGGTAAGGTAGGGGACCTTGACCAAGTGTACCTTCTATAGATGTCTTGGTCATAGTGTTGACGGGTTCTATAAGAGGCATGGGGGAACATGTCATAGCACTTGGTGTTGCATGTTACACTGGCGCTGTAGGTGTCACTAATTCTATGAGGTCAATTTCATGCGTCACTATCCCTTGGTAGGTGTGTATATTCGTGCTCTAATTGTTCATGTGTCTTCATACAGGTGTCTTTATATATGGGTTTCTAGCTCACTTGACATCTGCGTTAGGTAATAAGGAAATTGGCCACCCATGGTCTATCTCCTGGGTTGTTGACTTTGCAGTATCTAAGGGGATTACTAGTATGAGGCCATTATTACTTTTCAGTGATACTAATCATATACCTCATAGATGGATCTATTTCACAAATTCATACATATGGTCCTGTTCACCATCGTCTTCTTTGCCTGCTATCAAGATTGCCAAGATGGTCATATCTAGGACTAGGATGCCTGGTCATCTAGGCATTGTCTAGGCTTTTTAGCAAAATATATACTTTACTTGGTTTACCTGTATTTCAGATATATGCTACAAGTTTATAAACTTCCATATAATTATTTTATCTGAGAACCGATGTAAGAAACAATAACTTGGTCAATTTTTCATAATGAATGCCTTCAGAAGGAAAAAAGATGGAAAGAACATAGTAATATCAGATTTCGGTACCATAAGTGAAGATTTATAAATGGAATGATTTTTGTCTTATTAAAATAAGACCACACTTGTTTATCGTGGTTGGAAAGCATGGAACCCAGATTACATGGTATTGGGCTAAAGCAGGAGTTGGACAGAAGGAAGAGAATAAAGACAACCAGAAATAGATATCTTTGAATGCTTCTTCTCTAGTTGGAGCACATGCATGCTTGGTGCCCACCTTGTAACAAAGCTCTACAACTCTCTTGCAAGTGAGAGGATTGGTGAACATGTTTTTTTTTTGGTCTTGTGTTTTCAGATGAGGGGTGATCTTTCCTAGTAAAACGGCATTCCTCGGAAAGTGGCAATCCACCACTATCTGTCTGATGCGTTCATGGAAAATTGCGTTGCTGACGATGAAGGTGGCTGCACAGATGTCACTGCACATAGGTGTAGCAGACTGATTGATTCCCAAATTCTGCAAGAGATTTTTGATGCACAGAAGTTCTCGCATAGTATAGATAGCTCTATATTCTTCTTTTGCACCGGATAAGGAAGCAAATTATGGTTTTTTCTGTGCCAAGTAACAAAGTTGCCATCTGTATATAAATGGGGAGGAGGGAGCTATAGAGGTCATAGGGAAAGGGGGTGGGGGAAGGGGGGTTTAGGAATGCTCTAACACCATGTTTGGCGGAATGATCTTTTATTCCTTGGTAAGAAGAAGATCACACTTATTCATTTGAAAGTGTGGAACCACCATATTAGCTACTGTGGATCTATAGTAGGAGAGGCACTAAAAAATAAATACAGCAGGACGAGTGTAAAAGACAGCCAGGAATAAATCTCAGAAGGAATTTTCAGGAAAAATGAAAAGCTCACCTTTGCAGTTGACATAGAAGAAAGAAACGCGATCTATAGAAGAACAATTGAAACAACGGTTGATTCCTCCAGCTTTGGCACTACCAGCAGCCACTGGAAGGACTTTGGAGTAGCCCCAGCTATGCTACTACGTGGTGCAATCACTGCTGCAATAACTGGAAGACCGCTGTGCGTAAGGTTGATGGGAGAAACCTTCCGAAAGAAAAGATTGGTGGAATAATAAAAAAAATTAAGGAGGCTGCAAACTAGACCAGGGAATGGTGGAAGATGAAGAGAAGAATAAGAATGAAAAGAAGTATAAATACAGAAAAGTCGTCTAGAACAGCTATAGGGTTTAAGAAGACCGCACCCATTGCAGCAAGACAAAAGAACAGCTATAGGGTTTAAGAAGACCGCACTCATCTGTCAATTATCTTGGTCTTTATGATCTTATTGAAGAAAGTCATTAACCACATAACTCAATCTCTCATACTCTTGCATACGTCAATAGGAATATGGTTATCACATGCCTTTCCCATTTCCATCTTTTCCAAAGAAATCTTGACCTCAAATATTAAAACTTGTTGTGTGCAAGTGATATATCTTGTATTAATGTCAGCGAGTCTTTTACATTATCCAAGGTATCTCCATTGAAAAGCTTATGAAAGTAGTCCATTGGTTATTATTATCATTATCCTTTACCAACACTCTACCATCACCACTCGTGATGCATTTTATTTGACTAAACATTCTTCCTTTCCTTTCTCTCGTATGAGCCATCTTATATATGTCTTTTTTCGTTCTCTAGTGTCCAACTTCTTTTTATTTCTTCAAAATTGTAGAATATTGACCGTGTTAATAATCTACTATATATAAGAGAGACTCATCTCCTTTATATAGGAGAAGGTGGACATGAATCTAGAGAATTCCAAACATGACTAGACTCTATATGGGCCTACAGACTCCGACCCATATATGATATGACTTATACTTCTATCACTATCACACAAGCTGGAGCATGGGAGAATCACATGCCCGACTTGAATGACAGACAAAAACAAGACAGAGAAAAAAGTAATGACTAAAACATGATGGCTCCTGACATAGCAAGACATATTCCCTTAGACTTTGACATCTTTTTGGCTTTGAAGCTTCCCCCCGAGATTGATAAACATTGGATCATTTAGAAGAGATTGATCAACATTGAATCTTTGAGACATCTGGATGTTTGACTAGGTTGGAGCTTGTATCTTGGAGTATGTTGAAGGAATATGCAAAGATCATCTGAGTGTACCAACTTAGTTTCTACTGATGTCAAAATAGTTTCCAAAAGAAGACTTGATATGATATATGCCACAAGAAGACTAGGCTGTAGCAGACAACGAACGTGGCTGATAGAACACAGACGAACAAGGAGGAAAAAATTGTTGAGGTAACCGACTCAATGATCTTCTGTAAAAGATGTGTGTCGGACCGACACCCAACCAAATGTATAAATAATTGAGTTTTTTTCCCAAAAGCCCCCTCGGTTTCCCTAAAATTCCATAATACCCCCTCTCCTATCTTTAATTCCTACCATCCCCTCCCTTTATTCTAGAATTCCAAATTACCCCCTCTAACCTACTTTCCGTCAACCACCTTAACGAAATACGTGAATGTTTTTCTTTCTTGTACGGTTTGATCAATTGTCTCCCTCTTAATGTAAATACGTAGGAAAAAACTACTAGAACCAGTCAAAGGGATTTATTTTGATTTTAAATTGGGTTGATTTGGGTCCGGTCTGGTCTTTGCCGGGTCTGGTTCATTGTAGGTCTTGTTCACATCAGGTCACATCGTGTCTGACTTGGCCAAATCTGATTACATTTTTTATATTATCATATTTTTTTTACTAAATATTTGGGTCATTTGAGTTTATATCGTGTTTGGATCTTGTTCTATTTTGGGTCGTATTTGTTTGGGTCGAACTTATACAAGTCAAGTATGACTGGGTTAAGGACCAAAAAAAATGTATGACTGCGTTAGAGTGAGATTGCATGCCTGGGTTGTCTCAGGAAAAAACTATTAAATCTTATTTAAATTTGAGATTTTAAGGGGGTGTGCGCGGCATGTTTCAGAGCCCACCCACACCCTTATAAATCTCAAATTCTATTCAGATTTATGCTTCGTTTGACAAAAAGGCGACTATCGTTCGGACATCGACTAAATATTGTCGGGCAGGGGCGGTCAGTAGGCGGTTGTTGTTACCAAACGCTAGGTCGACCACCACATGCTATTTGTACTGTTTTTGCATTCAATGCAACGATGAGTAACATTGCGAATGCCATTTTTTCACCAGAGAAAAATCACATGACGATCTATCTCACCACACCGGAGCGAGGGTTGACCTTTACCAAATGATGCGTTAGTACTTTTTTCTTGAACAACCCACACATACGCAAATTGATTCAAACTTAGTAGTATCCGACTTGTAAAAGTTTGACCCAAACAAATCCGGACCCATATAAAGCAGAACACAAACCGATAAATGACTTGAGTATTTAGAGAGAAAAAAAGACAGTTCGATCCATCCAAATTAGTCATCACGAACCAGGCCTAACCCAGATGAACCCAATTTAAAATGGGAACAAATCCCAAAATTTTCAAACCGTCAAATAGCTTGCCCGTACGCAATCACATTGAGAGGCAATTCAGTTAACTGTAAAAGAAAAAAAAACACCTGTTCCGTTGGGTAGTTGACGGAAAGTAGCTAAGAGGGGGTGATTTGGAATTCTAGAATAAAAGAAGGGGGTTGCTTGGGATTAGTGAAAAGAGAGGGGGTATCTTGGAATTTTAGGAAAACTTAGGGGGGATTTGGGAAAAACTCCAAATAATTTAAGATGCTCCAATGCTAGAAGACTGAAGTGTTTAGAAAATAGAATGACCAAGACATGGCTGATGCTGAAACACATTTACTTGTTGTAGAGCGCAAATGACATCCAATTGATCGAAGGAATCATCTTCTTCAGCTGACAACGATGCAAGAAGATGAATATTGAATGATAAATCAATGCTTGGAAACTCAAAATCTGAATCACGAGTATTAGAAAATACTTTATATACCTCTTTCCTATTTCATGTTTCCGTTGGGTCTATTATGTAAATATTCTCTCCTATATAATAAAGTAGAACCCGCTCTAGCCGGGTATCGCCTTGGCCCAAAACTTTCACATGATATCAGAGCAAATCCTGTTGATGTAACCCTAACCGGTGTCCTCTCTCTCCCTCTGTTAGCGTTGCCTATCACCTCCGCCGCCACCGCCAATCTTGCTTCTCGCCAGGCTGGTCTTCCTCCGTCTCCACCAGAGTACAATGGCTACTTGAAGGAGAGGAGCAACTCCCTTCTCGTTTCTTCCCTCTTCACATAGTCCCCATACATGGATGAGTGCCTAAGTCATTTAGGGGTTGTTCATGCGTCAAATTCTCATCATCAATTGACAAGTGACGGTGCTAATTCCTGTCACCCCCGGTGCATCTTCCCCGCGTTATCTTCCTCTCTGACGTGTCTTCTCCGAATGCTTTATGTCTTTGACAGAGCCGATTCCCATCAAGATCTACGTCGGCCCACAACACAACGTGTTCTCCCAGCAACATGGTGTGTTGCAACCCATAGTTTGTTATTGTTGGCTAAATTGGACATTATTATAATCCTTTTGTTTTGATGATGACAAACATTTCTTTCTTGTGGTTTTAACTTGCTATTTGAAGTGTTTCAGGGACAAGCATATAAGATGGTGGATAGCGAAGACTTGGAAGATCAATTTGCTAAAATTGCTTTATTTTCATGATTGTAATCAAATGTACAAACTTGTACAAGTATATAATGTACAAGTACTTAGATATCATGTAAATCAAGTGGTTAGATCTTCCTATCCACACACAACACTTAGATAGATCATCCCCTAAGTGAGCATCACAATTACATGTTAATAAGCACACATAATAGATGTTTCAATACACTACAACAGGGGTCTCCTCGGTCGACCAATTACTCGACTGAGAAATTCTCGGTTGACAAAGTTCTCGACCGAGAACAATCTTTCTAGCAACTTCCATATATGTTAGACTGAGTCGAGAAGTAGTTGAGAAATAGTTGGTAGCTGAAAATGAACGTTGCTATACACTTACTTCAGACCTTCCCTCGGTCGACGAAATTCTCGACCGAGAGACACGCGGTCGACAAATTTCTCGACCGAGAAGGTTTCTGTCTGCACTTTTCAGAATTAATTAACTAGTCGTTACAAATGCAATTAATGGATATCTAACGGCTAGTTGAGCACTAAGAACCCCCTAGAAAGTGTCTAGAACGTCCCTAAGCACTAGTAGGCCATTCCTATAAATAGGACATGCCTTAGGACACCTAAACTCACTTGAGTACACATACTTGCAATTGAGAATCAATTCTTGTGAGCAATTTAGCAACTTCAACACTTGCTAATTTTTTCCATTGCTGGCATTTCGTGTCCTATAGGCTAGAATCTCCTACCCACTATACTTCCACTTTCATACACATTGGTTAGGAGATCAAAACGCTTGATATAGGATTCAAGCCTTGTTCTTAAGTGGTAATTGTAATTTCCTTTATTAAATCAACATGGTTCATAATTTCCTTTATTACAATTACCACTTAAGCACAAGGCTTGAATCATATATCAAGCGTTTTGATCTCCTAACCAATGTGTATGAAAGTGGAAGTATAGTGGGTAGGAGATTCTAGCCTATAGGACACGAAATGCCAGCAATGGAGAAGATTAGCAAGTGTTGAAGTTGCTCAATTGCTCACAAGAATTGATTCTCCATTGCAAGTATGTGTACTCAAGTGAGTTTAGGTGTCCTAAGGCATGTCCTATTTATAGGAATGGCCTACTAGTGCTTAGGGACGTTCTAGACACTTTCTAGGGGGTTCTTAGTGCTCAACTAGCCGTTGATATCCACTAATTGCATTTGTAACGGCTAGTTAATTAATTCTGAAAAGTGCAGACAGAAACCTTCTCGGTCGAGAAATTTGTCGATCGAGTGTCTCTCGGTCGAGAATTTCGTCGACCGAGGGAAGGTCTGAAGTAAGTGTATAGCAATGTTCATTTTCAACTACCAACTGTTTCTCAACTACTTCTCGACTCAGTCTAACATATATGGAAGTTGCTAGAAAGACTGTTCTCGGTCGAGAACTTTGTCGACCGAGAATGTCTCGGTCGAGTAATTGGTCGAGCGAGGAGACCCTTGTTGTAGTGTATTGAAACATCTATTATGTGTGCTTATTAACATGTAATTGTGATGCTCACTTAGGGGATGATCTATGTAAGTGTTGTGTGTGGATAGGAAGATCTAACCGCTTGATTTACATGATATCTAAGTACTTGTACATTATATACTTGTACAAGTTTGTACATTTGATTACAATCATGAAAATAAAGCAATTTTAGCAAATTGATCTTCCAAGTCTTCGCTATTCACCATCTTATATGCTTGTCCCTGAAACACTTCAAATAGCAAGTTAAAACCACAAGAAAGAAATGTTTGTCATCATCAAAACAAAGAGATTATAATAATGTCCAATTTAGCCAACAATCTCCCCCTTTTTGAAGATGACAAAATATTTCCAAAATATAAATCAAGGCAATATAAATCATATGAGTTTCATACCTGAAGTTTACCTTTTGCAGCCATTCTTTTATTTGCAAGTATGTGCTAGCCGAGAGATTATGAAACTCATTTTACTTTATGTTATTGATTTTATATTATTTTATTGTTTTTATATTATTTCTCCCCCTTTGTCATTTCAAAAAGATAACCAAGCGAAACATTTATTATGACTTTTATTTCTCCCTATTAATTTGATAATTTAATACTCAATGCAAACCATTTATTTTTATGTCAAATTTAGCCACAATTTATTTATCAATCATTTGCAAAGGATGTTAAGCCTTGAAATGATATGAGATCCTTTTAGATTCATGGCATATGTGTTTTGATTTCTTATCCATTTTACAAGGGATGTTAAGCCCTGAAAATGATATGAGATCCATTTAGGCTTATAGTAGAATCAACGAATGTATCTCTAACCAAATGCACATGATGTTAAGCCCTAATTTGATTAGAGACTTCCATTAAGGACAAGATATACATTATATTCATAAATATTGTAGACTCCTTTATTTTCATAACGAAGATTACTTTAAAGATACTAAGGTCATAACTAGTTTCAAGTTTTCTTTATGATGTTTACAAAGTTTTGTGAGCTCCTTAATCTTATAGTCAAGATAGTTTTTGTGAGCTCCCCCTTAATCTTATAATCAAGATAATTTAAGGATTCTAAGGTTTTAGTTATGACGACACATATCTTTACTCTGATCGCAAGTTACACGATGTGTTCCCGAGTGACACGACATGTTGATGGCTCCTCGAGTTTATGCGTACGATGAGTACATGGCGCATGCCATCCGTGACATGGTGTGTTAACGACTACTGGAGTTTACGCCTCCGACGAGTAAATGACGTATCTCCTGCTTACACGACATGTGGAAGAGACTCAGAAAGTTTGTCTTCTGTCTTCATCAACTGACACAACGTGTTAAGAGTTCGACACGAAAGTATGTCTTCCATCTTTGCCAAACAGACACGACACGTCTAGTGTCCAACATGACATGTTGCCATACACACCGTGTCAAATCTTTTACATGGCGTGTTGCTTGCCTTGTCTGTTGTTGTTATCTTAATCCAATCTTAATATGGGAGACAAAAAGCCAGCTGCTTCTGCTACAATCGTCTACAACGATCAATCATAGATAATTTCTGTGAAGCTTAACCCACAAGATTATATCCTCTAGACAAGGAATTAAATGACCGATACCGACGCCGTTTCGACAACTTGGGTATAGATATTTACAGGTATACCGACGAAAATATCGACAGATGCAATCCTGGCCATACCGACGCCAAAATGAATGAATTAAATCATGAAATTTTACAGGCGTGGTCTCAACACCTAGATGCAACGTTTTATGCAATAAAATTCTATATTGGGTATGTGGGGGGGTCAATCATGTGTGAGTTAAGGAATATGTCCTATTTTTTGGAGATTTCGATGAAGGATATCGATGACAAAATGCAAGAATTAAGATCTGAAAATTTACTAGCACAATCTATAAACTCATGTTAACACACTTATGCAATAATATTCAATTTACAACAAACATATAACAACGTAGTAAATTACTAACTCACATCAGTTGTATGTTGAGTGGCACGCTGGTTCTCTATACAATATGTTGTTCATATGGTCCACATATTGCTCCCATGTCATGTAACTTCTGTAAGACTTGTTGTATGAAATAACATGTTCCTCATACACTTCAGGATTGGCAAACTGCATCATCCCAAACTTCGGAAAATGTTCTTCTAAATCTTTTAGATAATTTTCCTTTGTTGCTGAAATGGAGGGAGGTTGAGTAGAAGCAGGTGGAGGTGCCCTTGCTCGAGGAGCTTGAGGTTGAGTAGCTGTAGAAGCAGGAGGAGCCCATGTTTGAGGAGCTTGAGGTTGTAATGGATAACCGACAATAGGATAAATTATAGTATGCTTACCACTCCATGTTTGATCTCCATCACCAGAGTATGCTTCGGTGTTCACCCGAAAGCATCCATAAGGGCTACAGACAGAGTATGCTTCGTGATATCCCATACCAGGTCCAAGTTCTAATTGTAATCTTGGTGGTGGTTCAACATGATATCCAGGATACTCATATTGGGGCTGAGATGGGTATGGAAATGTCTGCCCAAATAACATATCTCTGAATGACTGTTGAGATTGAGAGTCAGATATGCTCATGTTATCCATTGAATCAACAAGACCAGAATGATGATCACTTTGGCTATGATATTGTGGGTATGGGCTTGTAGTTGTGGGCATTGTGGCATTGGCATGTGGTGGAGGTGCACCGTTGTAATCTTTCCCAGTTCGAGTTTTTCTACTTTGAAATCTTTTTTCAGCCATGGGATTTCCCTGTTCTTGTGGAGGTGCAGCCCTAGTAACATCATAACTAACATAAGGCCAGTCATCATTTTGAGGATCAACAACTGGAGGATATTCTGGAGAGCGTTGGTTGCGATTATCACCATCATTGCCACCATCATCAGACTTAGATTTAGAACCAGATGTAGAAGAAGAAGAATTTGAGCTACCTAATTGTTCTTCCACTTCTCTATTGATTTCCATATCAGTATCAACATGTGCAGCTTCAGGATCAAGTCTTTCAGGCGGGGCATCAATAATAATATCATCACCATTATTTGCATCAAATTGCTCTTCTATATATGGATCTGGACGTCCATCTAAACTATCAAGAACAGGACGACCTATCTCATTCATCCATTCCTCTAAAGGATTTTCTGAATCATCTTCCAGTCCTCTACGTCTTTCAGTATTAAAAGTATATGCGTTGTCAATGGGATCATGGACAACAAAATCCACTTCCTTGTAGTTGGCATCACGTATTGCTCTAGCCCTCAACCGCATGTTGTAATGAATGTATACAAGATCCCTCAACCTGTTTGCACCAAGTCTGTTCCTTCTCTTGGAGTGTATCAGATTGAAAGTGCTCCAGTTTCTTTCACAACCCCCTGCAAATGTTGTTTGAGAAAGGATGCAAATAGCCACTTTTCTTAAATGAGTGACACATGTTCCATTCCAAACCCACCACTCACAAAGATCACCTGCATCGCGGTCAGCAACTGCATTTGGATGGCCAAAGCATCCAGTGCTTTCACGAAACTGGCACAACTGCAAAAATAATATATACGATATTAAGATGATGAAATCAAAGGAAAGAATAATGAGAAACAAAGAATGTAACTAAGTCATATAGTTATATACCTCTTCTAGTACTAGCAACCGCTCTTCTGGAGAGGTGATTAACTTGTTAGTGACTTCTCTCACTGCATTCATTAGAGTCGCATTCAAGCCCAATGTTCGTGAGTATTGGAACCTCGGATTCAAATAGTAAGCTGTCACAAATATAAATAAGGAAATTAGAATGACATTTTATTGTAGAGAAGTATGAATTAGACCAATAACTTAGAAGTTAGAATATAATTGAGTCATTGAGAGAATCATATACCTGCTTTATGTAATGGATGCAAAAGCATATTTGTCCAACGATTCTCATAAATTTTTATGTATTGCTCATTGGACCTAGGAGCTGCTTCTTTGATATTGTCCACCATTGAGGTCATTGCATCATAAAGGAAAGGCATTGTTGCAGTTTTGTCACCATCTACGAGCCTCAATACTTTGACAATGGGTTCCATTATTTTCAGCACTCTAGTAACCTTATCCCAAAAAGGTCGGCTGGCAATCAACTCCTCAATTCTTTTGTCAACAGGGGTGTTGTGCTCCTTCATGGAGGTCCACTCCACTCCATTGAAGAGCCTCCTAAGTCTATCCTTTTTGGACTTTAACGATTGTAAGGAAAGAAAATTTGTTGCAAATCTAGTTTCCCCTGTTCTAATAAGATCACATTGTACATATTAAGGCATGATATGATGTTGATATGGAGGAATGATGTGATTGGTCTTATGACCTAGTGAAGGCTTGATGCCTAGTGAGAGGTGATATCCTCTAGTGATGTGATAAGGGGTTATTATCCCCAGTTTTGTGACCGTGATGATTAGCCTAAAGTGGCAATGTTAACAGGTTGCAATGTTGAGAGACTTGTTTAAGGCAATGAGGTAGTGATGACTTGAGATGATGCGATAAGTTCACACCTTATACGTTTTATATCTTCTGAAGTTGCAAAATAGTTATGCTTGCTAGATTTCCAATATCATCATCAGATTCAGCAGAAGAACCTGTGGGCCTAACATCAAATAATGTATTTGTATAAGCCCTTTCAACCTCCTTCATCTTATGTTGTTTTTGTTTCTTTGCGCCCATCAGTTTCTTGAAATCATCTCTAACACTTTGGGGACACCTTTGGCACATTGCCACATTTTTGTCACCACCAGTAATGTGACGTTTAAATCTAGTAACCCCCCCTCCACCAAGTGTCTTCTTGCAGTAATTGCAAATTATCTTTCTCCCCTCAGCAGGCGTGCAGTGATTCCATGCAAAATCCACATCCTTAGCTCCAACATTACCGGCCCCAACACCCTCACCATCACTTGAAGACATCTTCTCAAATCAAATGTCAACACTGCAAAAAGACAAAGACAAACAAAAATTAGGTGTATGAAATTAATAACCCATTAACTTGCAAGAAATGAAGAAATTATTCTATTTTATGTATTATAGAATAAAAAACAATACTTTAACTGTATAAATGTTACATGTATCTATAGAAGCAAACAAAATATTTTTTAAGATTTTTATTAACAAGGAAAAAGGGTTAAATAAATAATAAAAAGTCTGAAATTATTTTGAAAAATAAAAAATCTGTCATTTATCTAGTATTAAGGCAAGTGATGTGTTACAAATTACTCATTCCATCTTAGATTACACTAACACACATAAATCTGTAGAAAAAACAAAAAAATGCATTTTTTTTTAATTTTCAGCATTTTTAATAAATGAAAAAACGAAAAATATATTTATTTGTACTATATTTTTGTTTGTATTTGTTCATATTAGTATTTGGTACAACTTTTTCTACTAAACCTAAGTTAGATACCTATTATTAATAGTACTTATTGTATTATTACGAATTTCATATTAATTACTGAAATTATGTGATAATATTAATTAATAGTAGTAGATCTAGTGATACATTAGTATATGTACATAAATTAATCATAGATCTATTGTTAAATAGCATTAATCCTAAGTTTTTAGGAGTAGATCTAGATTTTGGGTGTATTTAGAGAATTTTGGAGAAGTTGTATGGTGAAAATACAAGAAAATAGAGAGGGGAGGGGTTAGAGAAGATGAGAAATGAAAGAAATTAAGAAAATATACCTTGATCGGGGCTGATTCGAGCTCCAAGGAAAGAAATCGCCTCTAATCTCCAAGAAACTCCACTCAAACAGCAGAAACAAGCAACATGTTCGCGTAAATCAGCATGTCGGGTAGCATACCGCCTATATCGCCCGTAAGTTGGGCTTTTTGCAGCAGTAATCCTCGGTTTTCGACGGTAAGTGGCGGTATTTACCGGTAAATCCACCGGTATACCGATATTTGCGGTACCAGCGGTAGACTTGCTCAAACCGATGCCCGATGGCGTCGGTATCGGTATTTTGACCGGTATACCGACGATACCGGCGATATCTCATTCATTGCCTCTAGATGAATGCTATTTACAATGTTCTTGAAATGGGAACTTGACTTTTGATGTTTTTAGGACAAATTACACCAAACCAGTCAGACCCTAAGCATCTTTTTGATCTTATTCATAGTGATGTTTGGGGTCATGACATGGGTATAGTTACGATAATGACTTTCAATATTTTTTGTCTTTCATTGATGCTTTCTCTTGCATGACTTGGGTATACTTAAGTCTCGGGATGGCGTTTTGTATGTCATTCAAACTTTTCATCAGTAAATAAAAGTTCAGTTTGATGCTCATTTAAATATTCTTCTTACTGATAATACCCTAGAATATGCTCAAAAGACTGTTTCCACTTTTTGTAATTCTGACATGATTCACCAAATGACTTGTCCTCATACACCTCAACAAAATGGGGTTGCTAAACGCAAAAATCGCCATTTACTTGATGTAGCACGTACGTTACTTTTTCAGATGTTTGTGCCAAAGAAATATTTGTTTAAAGCTCTTCTCACGACATTTATTTGATTAACCGTCAACTGTCTTCTGTCTTTTTAGGGGCTACCCCCTTTATTTTTTTTACGACCTGACGAGCAACCTTTCCTAGTTCCTCTTCGTGTGTTTGGTTGCAATGTGTTTGTTCATGTGTTTGATCCACGTGCTGACAAGCTGTCTCCGTTCACACCGTCTTTTTGGGATACTCTCCCACATAGAAGAGATACAAATGTTATTGCCCTCGCCTTTGGTTCGTCTCTGTGTTCGCTGATGTTACTTTTGAAGACTCTACTATGTTTTTTAGTGACTCTATTCAGTGTGAGGGAGCAAAATCCTGAGAGTGATTACATATTGAGCGTGAGACAGAGTCACCACTTCTTGTGCCGTGTGACGAGAGTGTTGTAGATACCACCACACTTTACCACCACCATCACCTATACCTCCATCGATTCAACCTTTTCCACTAGTTTACACCATGCAAGTAGGGCATCACTAAGAGGATGTAGCATCACCAGTCTAGCAGATTGCCTCCTCATCGTCAAACACTCATGAGATAACTGTTCCTACTGAGAGTTCTCTTGATTTTTATGTTTCAGACTTACAAATTTCAGTTGCAGCTTGCAAAGGTGTTCACTCTTGCACTATACGTCATCCACTATCGAGAATCTGCTGCTTTCTCATCTGTCACCAGCAGCCCGCATGTTTGCTTTTTAGATTGATTCTACGGTTGTTCCTCGCTCCTACACGAAACAACCCGACATGATGGATGGATCCAAGCTATGGACTATGAGATGACAACTCTTCATGAAAACTCCACCTGGGACTTGGTGGATCTACCTCCTAGAAAGTCTGTTGTAGGATGTCGCTGGGTTTATACTGTGAAACATAAGCCAGATGGTCCTATTGATCGCTTGAAGGCTCGTTTGGTGGCAAAGGGGTACACTCAGACACATGGCTTAGACTTCTTTGAGACTTTCTCACCAGTTTCTCAGCCCAATTCTGTGCGAATCCTTATCTCTATTGCTACTCATTCTGATTGGTCTCTTCTTCAGCTGGACGTCAAAAATGCTTTTCTTCATGGTGATCTTCTTGAGGAGATATTTATGAAGCAACCTCCTGGGTTGTTGCTCAGGGGGAGTGTGAGAAGGTATGGAAGTTGAAGAAATCCTTGTATGGTCTAAAGCAGTCACCATGTCATGGTTTGATAAATGTAGTGTTGCACTTATACACTTTAGGTTCACTTGGTCCTCAATTGATCATTCTTTATTTGTGTATAGGTCTTCGAGTGGCACTATTATTCTGGCTGTCTATGTAGATCATATTGTCATTACCAGTGATGACTCTACTGACATTTTACAACTCAAGAAGTGGCTGCAAACAAAATTTTAGACAAGATTTCGGTGATCTCCGCTATTTTCTTAAAATAGAAGTTTTACATTCCAAAAAGGGCATAAACCTCTCTCGATGGAAATATGTTCTTGACCTTCTTGCGAAGACAAGTATGGCATAGTGCAAACCAGTCTCCACGCCTATGGATTATCATACCAAGGCATCTATATTTGGTGATAGTGACTTTTTTGATCCAACAAAGTATAAAAGGATTGTAGGGAAATTGATTTACTTGACAGTCACACATCCTGATATCTCATATGTAGTGGGAGTTATTAGCCAGTTCGTGAGTGCACCCAAGATATCACACTGGATGGCAGTCACCCAGATTCTACATTATGTTAAAGGATCGCCAAGGAAGGGACTTACTTTACAAGGAAAGATCTCACACATACATCCTTGAAGCTCACTGGATCTAATGATGCTGATTGGGCATGTGATCTTGGAGATAGACGGTCTACTTCTGGCTATTGTGTGTTCCTTGGGAGTTGGGCCACACTTGGTGATGACACCCATTTTATGGCTGCTAGAGCTTATATTTTATTATTAAAACTGCCTCCAAACCTTACTTCCTCTCTATTTTATCTTTTTTGTTGAATAGAAATAATGCCCACTATGCTCCTGACAACATTTCCTATCTTTTGTAGAGTTTCTCTTATTTTCTCATCAAAAGAATGCTAATGGGCACGTCCCAGCCCATCCACAACAAGTTAACTGCCCCGGCCCATCAAGCGGCGAAGTGATACTCCCCTTACCCGTCACGGTCGCTGCCCGATATGGCAGCAACCCGACGCGGGTGTGTCGCGCGAGAGCCCTGACAGACTGTACGCTATTACCCGACAAGGAGCCTTGCCCGCCACGGTCCGTCGGCCGACGGAGTTGATCGCGCGACACGACCACCCCTCGGTGCAGCAGCCCGCCAGAATCCTTACCCGACACGATCGAGCGCGATTTACTCGCAACCTAGCACGACACGGCCCCCGCCAGCCGTGTCGGGCGACGGGTGTGTTGACCCTCTCCCAAAGCCATGTGAACGGAGTAGACAAAGGATACATGGCCCAACGAGAGTCGTAACTCCCACCATCCGTTGCCTATAAATAGAAGCTACAGGACTTCGATGGGACGGGTTGGAACCCTAGAAGAGCTAACTCTTAGGGCATAAAGGAACTAGTGCGTCGAGTTCCAAGGCCTGCCGGGCGATACTAGGTGAGCACACCCCCAACCCGAGAGGGACGGGAGGAGTTCACTTAGAACTCGACCCGGTAGCAACAATAGCGCGACACGACCTTCAAGGTTACTTCAAACATGTCGAGTCTCTAGTTGGGCTTCAACCCGAGACGGCTCGCCCATCTATACCCGACACGAGGAACCCAAGAACCTAAGAGAAGGCTAACCCGATACACGTCCTGACACGACGTGATACCTAACCCGATATGGCCTACCCGTCACGGCTACAGCCCGACAGGGCCTGCCGCCCGACACAACTATATTGGGTAGGGAGTCCTATCCCGATACGCCCCTTACCCGTCGCGGTTCGCGGCCCGACACGGTCAAGAACCCGACACGGTCGTATCCCGATAGGGCTCCTGCCCGGTACCGGGTTAGCGTTACCTTAGGGGTCCGCTGCTATGTATATCGACCTCCTACATCAAGGAGGCCGATACCTATCTTTTCTTTTTTTCAACACTTTACTCTTACATTGTAACTAAACCTTTTTATCTCTTTATGCTTATGGAATCTGTGGAGTTTATCTCATATTGTTCTGTGTATGGTTCCTTTTTGTTGGATGATTCTTTATAACTTCTGAACTCTAGTCTCTTCTGTTTGGATCACACTTTTGACTAGCTATCGAATCGTGTTTCTCGTTTTGACTCCTATGAGAGAAGGATGTCGTAAACTCTAGAGTTTGGTCTGATTTGGGTGTATGAGAGTACCTAGGATCAGGGTTGCCCCGGCATATCTTTTCTCTCTAGTCTATGTCCAATACTCTTAAGAGAGAGAATTGGTGCATAGTCAGAGGCATCCTCTTTGAGAGAAGAGGGTGCAGGATGTATTCTGCTGCCGCTTGCTATGTTTAAGTTTTCCTCCTTCGTGCTTTACCCCGACGATAGTTTTATCTCCTCGGTTTCCTATATACAAAACCTCTATAAAAATTGCTAAACCTTAAAACACTAATTCTGCTGGTAACTCCCCTTGGAGATAGGCTTTTGTTTGATTCTTTATAAATCTTTCTCGTTATATCAAAACCTTATCCTTCGACCTTTTTCGACGTGCTTAGACAAGTAAAACTTAAGTTCTGAAGCGCCGTTCTTCCTATCCTTGTGTTCGACCCCGAACTATTTCGATCTTGTACTAGTTGTAGGATGTCTTAAACATTCAGGTATTATAAATTTCTAAAGTCTGATAACCTAGACATGACTCCATTCTTGGACCCACGTTTAAGGCTTGTCACTTGGTGACTTGGAGGAGCAAGAAACAAAATGTGGTAGCACGGTCCAACACAGAAGCTAAATATCGAGCAATGTCACATGCTTGTTGTGAGCTACATTGGGTTATGTCCATGTTGTCTGAAATGTTGAGACACCAATCTCTCTCATGTGTGATAACCAGACAACCATTCATATTGCCAACAATCTGGTGTTCCATGAGCAGACCGAGCATATTGAAGTGGACTGCCACTTTGTTCGTGATTTAGTTCTCTCCAAGAAGATTGAAACTCCTGATGTTCAGACTGGACAACAAGTGGCAGATATCTTCACCAAGCCACTTCCATCATCAACTTTCAAATATATGAATTCCAAGTTGGGCGCGTGTGGCGTATATGCTCCAGCTTGTGGGGGAGTGTTAGAAAATAGTTGTTTATTTATATACCTCTTTTCATTTTCCTTCATCTGTTGGGTATATTATGTAAATGCTCTCACGTTATATAATAAAGGAGAACCCGCTCTAGCCGGGCATTGCTTTGACTCAAATACTTTCACAATGAGGATGGACATTAGCCTTGAATGGGACAGTGAGATCTGGACAACATGTTAAGTACACCAACTCCATATGTAGACAATCCTCTTCTACCTCTTTCCTCTTCTGAGCTCTGAACTTTGCATCTCAACTCTTCTTATCCTCCACTTCTTATCTCCTCTATCTCTCCCCTACACATTAACCACAAAGAGGCAACGAAAGTGGTTGGGGTGGACAGAGACAAAGAGAAACTTTTCTGTGACATTAGAGACAGGGGTGGAGAGGGAAGAAAAGACTGGAGAGAGATTTTCTTGATATGGCTAGAGAAGTGTATTGGACTGCTCAACGGGATTGAGAGAACTCGAGCTCATGCTTAAGAAAGTTTGACTTTGTTCTTGAAAGGGATGAATCCTCACACATGAAAGAGGTTAATTTTGTGCTTGGGAGCGAACTACATCACACACATGAGTACTTCATGATGGTGCTTCAGAAGGTTGACTTGGCGAGGAATTTGTAGTATGAACCAATAACTAGATCTGATGTTGTATGAGATCATATTACAAGATCTAGAGAAAAATATAAATGTATCTTTATGCAACACAAAAGGGAGCCTTCGCGGTATGGACTAGGTAGGTCAAACAATAGATCTAGTTAAAGATCCAATAAAGAAGGATCATTTTAGGATTGGACACAGCGTGTGGGATGGATGACACGCCATGTGCAGACTTGCTTGGTGTTGTAGACCTATGACACACCATGTGGACTGATACACATGGTGTGTTTGAAGATGCCTGGAGAATTGATCTGTGACATGCCGTGTTGGACATATAACACGTCGTGTCACCATCATTGGAAGACTTAAAATCCTACTAGCAAAACCTTGTGTTGACTAGATGACACACTGTGTCGGCCGTCGCTGATTGAATTGAAAACCCTAACGGTGACACGTTGTATTGGACAACAACACGGCTTGTTGATTGTCAAAGATTACGAACAAACTTCTAGAGAGACGTCGTGTTGTCTAGAGAAAATGTCTATGGACATGCTGTGTAACTGACTTACACGTCGTGTTGACAAAGAACTCCACTGCAAATGGAGTTACACATTGTGTAACTTACTTACACGCCGTGTAACCTATTGCCAATTCAATTTTGACTTGTTGATCCAATCAAGATTGATGTATAAATAACGGAGGACTTGCGCACTATCTTCATGGATGAATCTCGGAGGTAGAGGCGGATCTTGGATATGAAAAATCAAAGGATCTTTAAATTTATGTATGTGAAGTAGATAGAGACGATGGTGGAGATGACTTCCATCGTAGAAAAGATCACCATGGGGTTGCTGATGTTAGAGAGAACATCCACTTCTCGGTCCGGCTGGACCTTGATTGGTGACGACGATGCAAGGGAGATAACTAGATAGTTTCATTTAGACTTCTTGATGGAGGGAGCGATTGAACTTCGTGCTTGGAGAAGGCGGATCCGAGGAAGATGGACCTAGGAAGGATGGAAAGACAGATACATGAGGGATGCTAGATGATGAGACGCTGAATACGGTTTGGAATGGACGATGGAGATGATAATGGCCCTTCAGAGAGAGAAAGGGTGATAGAGACGATGACAACTCTTAAGAAAGGTCAACAAGAAGACCCTGCGGAGAAGGTGATGAAGATGGCCCTGTGGGCAACTAGCCATGATGGCGGCCGCCGCCTGCTGACGGAGACTTGTTGCTTCTTCTCTAGGGTTAGGATTGATGCTCTGGTACCATGTAGAAATATTGATTGTGTATTGATAATCTGTTAGATACAAGAGAGAGTCCTCTCCTTTATATAGGAGAAGTTGGACATGGCTTTAGAGACTTTCGGACCTAATTAGACTCTTTATGGGCCTACAGATTCCAACTCATATATGATGACTTGTACTTCTAACAAAAATATCTAGACCCGACCTTTTGAATTTCTTTCTTAGCTTCTTTCTTTGCTTTCTTGTATGTGTGAAAAGTTGCGTCGTCCTAAGACCTGGACAAATTCCGATAGATCTTTTTTAGTTTAGTAGCCTTCTTAGCTTCATCATACCACCACCAAGTCTCTTTCTATGGAGCCCACCCCCTTTGAATTCCCCCAAAACTTCTTTGTTATATAGGATCTCATATTATGCAACAATGTTAACATCATACTCCCAAGTTCCATTCCTTGATAAGTTTATCTAAAATGTGAATTCCTTTTCTCTTTTGAGATTCCACTGTTTGATCTTTCTATCTTTATCTAAAATGTGAATTCCTTTTCTCTTTTGAGATTCCACTGTTTGATCTTTCTATCTTAGTTCTCTTATGCTTACCATTGTTGATTGTCATGTTAATATCCAAAACCACTAACTTATGTTGGGTGATGAGTTCTTCACCTGGGATCACTTTGCAATCCTTGCAAACTTTTCGATCCACCTGTCTGGTAAGGAAGGAATTGAATGACTACAATTGCACTCACTTTTGAAAATAATCATATGAGAACCTCTTTTCTTGTAGTGGGTGTTTGCCAAAATTATATCATAGGGAACTAGAAATCTAATATCCTCTCTCCTTTATTTTTGCTTCCATATCCAAAATCATCATGAACTCTCTCATATTAAACAATGTTTCTCTCCACATGGCCATTTAGATCACTGCCAGTAATGATGTTTTCCTCTGTCAATATTCCTTGCATCAGCTCATCCATGATATCCCAACAATCCTTCTTAGCCTCCTCGCTAAGGCCAACTTGGGGGGGCATAAGCTCTATTGATATTAAAGATCTTTCCCTCAAGAACAGGCTTAATAGCTATAATTCTATTACCCATCCTTGTGATCTTGACCATATCATTCTATAACATCTTATCAACAATAATACCCATGCCATTTTATGTTTGTCCAACATGTATACCAGATTTTGTACCCTGTGTCTCCAATCTCTCTGCATCATTCCCCTGTCCACTTGGTTTCCAGCAAAGAAGTTATGTTGACTTTTGCTACAGTAAGAATCTGCTACAGTAAAATAGTTATACTGCTTATAAATTAATCTTAGTTGGCCCAGCACAAGGGATATATGCCAAACCCCTCCTCTTTTGCAATGTGAGCTAGAATATATTTGAAGGGTGCTTTGAGGTGGACTATTCCACTTGAACAATTATAAGCTACGATATTGAAACAACATATAGTTAGCTGAACCTTTTTTTACAAATATTAGAAATTTTATGAGGAACACTAATGTGTTATAGAAACCAAATAAAAAGTGTTGATATTACTATTGTTTTTCTGTTCTACAATATGTGCTTTTTCTCTTCTATCTATTCTCCTTTTTTGTTTTCATGAAGTGATGTCAGTGTTTGAGCATACTTTTTGCATTCTAAATAAGCACTGTCATTGGTTTGAAGATAGAGTAGGCATTTTAGGCCAATATCTGCGCTAGCAATTTTGCATGCGTACAGTCCATATGATACAGATATGCATGTTCAGATTATTTCAAATGCAATATGTATATTGAAATAATCTATTTTTTGATGCATCAATTTCATATCTAAACTAACGTTTTTCAGCTACATTTTTGCATGACTAAAATGTGGCATCCTCATCTGATGTTCTCATGTACTTGAAATCTCACTTTTTGTTCTATAGATTGGAGGCAACACCTTCTCGTGTTGAAATCAATGTTTCCTCATCCAATGATGAAACAAAAAGTTCATCTTATGGAAGTATATCACGTGGCAATGTTAATTCGTCAGCTAATGATCTCACAGAACAATCTTCTGAACCCACTGGTCGAGTACTCCCACTGGTATGTAATAAATTTTGCATGTATGCTCCTAGGATGGAGATATTTTTTCTATAGCACTTCCTTTATTATATATTTAGCATATTTCTCTTTTTTGCCTTTTCATGCAAAATCCAAAAGATCTCCAATCAAGAAGTTCTTTCAACCACTGCTCTAGAGCTGACCCAGGCCGATATACAGTTCTCTGGTGCAAAAGCAGCTGCATGCAGTCGTCTTGCTTCTCTGGCGGTGTCATCTGAAAAAGGTGAAATTATGTTTCTCACATTTTTTTACCAAAACAAATCTGGTTTCATTTCTTCTGATTTATTCCATGCCATAACTCTAGGACAATAACATTAAACAATCCAGAAACAAATTAGTTACACATAAAAGTTAAGCATATATCTTCATGAAGGACTATTGAGTTTTATGGAACTTCGTAATGAGCTACCTAATACTTTTGAGATGCAAGACAAGATCCTGATTTATTCCTTGTTTGGGTCCAGAGAAAGCCTAGAAAGGCCGGTTAGCTTATTTGAGTATTTTAATTCACAATTATTCCACTTTAGACTTATTTGCATATTTTTAGTATTGAACAGTTTATTTGTAGTTATTTAATTAGTTTGGTAATTCTCACATTTACCCTGAGTCATTTGGTTATAAGTTTTCATTAAAAATACCCAGCCATGGGGATTGTTAGATGTATCTGATTGGAGAATTAAGCCATGTGTATTTCGTCCATCCTACTACCATCATGTGACAAACATCATGTTGTGGTCTTTCTTCACCATGGGCATATTCGTTGTTGCTTGCCATTGTAGAACATCATTTATCGGGTGATGACACTTCCCTTGGAACATAACATGAATGAGGAAGGAAAGAGTCAACACAACATATTCTTTCCGTCAAGTTTGCAAAGATGACTTAGAAGCAAATAGTACTAGATAGTGGAGAAGTCATGGCTACAGTCAACTGAAAAGGCAAAAAGGAAAGGCACGCAGTGTAGGTACACAAGCAAGCAGACGTGATTGTGTTGTGCTTTTCCCAGATCAGGTGGAACACCACCCCTAAGAAGGAAATAGGGATAGAGCTTCCCGCGCCTATTGATTTGTTTTGTCTCACTGTACTGGACCAGTCTACAAATATGGAGATGTACAAGCACTGGGAAAATCGGAATCCTTGGTCGATAGAGAGACGTTAGCTAGCAGCCGATGACGAAGGAAGAGACCAGTGTGGAGATGAGTCTGCTCGACGCAGAGCTGGATCTGCTATATGCGGTAGTTCTTCCCCCATCCAAAAAGTTGGAAAGTGCATTCCCGTGCCTGGGTACGAAACTATAAGCTATGATGCGATCTCTCACTCAAATGAAATGCTAAACTCCCCTACTTCAACTTCACTCTACGTTCCCCGTTCTATGCTATGATTCGATTTGGAAATCTCGAAAGAGTGAAATCTAGCCTTTTGGCTTGAGCAGGCAGCTATATATGCAAATAAAGATGCAGAAGTGACGTCAGCTGTTGCATGGGTAGCTGCAAGGGGCTGTTGATTTCTGCTGCGGATAAGGGTCCAAAGACAACCTGAGAAGGAGCAGATGGTAGAGACATGTCTTAGGGTCCTCTTAACAGTGAGAGTAAGACTGGAAAGAGGTGGAGGGTAACAACGACTGGAGTGCCTGAAGGGGGCAAGAACGTTGACCGGAGACATAGTTACGGGTCTCAGTGACTATAGAAGATAAAAGAGAGGGGGGTAGGAATGGGTGAAGTAGTGCCCTATAGGTTGTGGTCTCATTCGATTATACCACAAAGGAATATTGTTTTTGCGTGCTGCATTTCAAGAGAGTGCAAACTCCTTTATATGAGCCAAGGTGGAGGAACATGTAACAGGGGAATAATAAGAGACAAAATAGGGAACTAGAAAATATTTTAACAATATATTTGTACTACAATGTTGCGATACAACAAAAATTATATGAAAATTTTGAATTATGGAAGTAGTGACGAAGGTAGGACAGGATGCCATGTTTATTCACGCCAAGGGGTGCATCTATTAGAGTTTTGGTCAGGCATACCTGGCGAGCATGAACACATCGTACGTAACAAAATATGTGTTGGGGCAACTTCAAGACGTAGGTGGGTAAATGGCTGGTGGCTGATGGCAGTGGGGGAGGGGGGGGGGGTAGGGGCGGTGATGATGGGTGTATGGGCACTATGACTAGGCAGGAATATATTTTTTTGGTGGGGTGGTGGTTGTGTGTGTGGCCAGGGGAGGGGGGGGGGTAGTAGGGTTTTATACAAGTTGGTTGGGGCATGGAGATGGTGGGGGTTCTACATTACTGCATGCATCCCCTGTTTCAGTATTTAGGAGCCTGTAAACTGTTTGTATGGACTGCGTCAATTTTAGTTATTATGACCCTTTACAAACTATTGTTATGGACTTCATTGCAATTAAATTATTATGACCGTTTACAAAGTGGACCTAATACCACAACTAATGACAGAGGATGCTTACTACATGAGCCACCTTTTGTATATTTTTCAGAATTTCACGGCTTAGAAATAATTATTTTGGTAGTGATGGAACGGTACCTGAAAGTGCAGACAGCACATAGTTCCAGTTTGCTTATTTTCTAAGTAATTATAAGCGGTCTTTTTACATTTCTATCTACAATAACATGAGTGATGACTTTCTCGTTTGATCTTTTCCTTTTGCTCTTGTCAGGGGGTTTTAGAAGACGGCCTTTCAGTCTTTTAAATCGAAATTCCTTTTTTTTTGCTTGCTGGTACAGGAAGATAAAGTCGCAATATTTATTATTATACTGGTTATCTTAGATAGCCGGTTTCTTATATGAGATATACATTGATGATTACGTTGCTACATAGCTGAACTTGATCTTATTTGATTGACGAATCGAAATTTTATCTGTTCAACATTTGAGTTTTGGATGTTTCTCCTATATTGTCAGTGATAAACAATTGATACATACATCAGATGCTTTGATTTTGCATAACATGTGTGTCCGGGATAATCTGTTACATACATGTTTGAGCTGGGTTGATTGATGAATTGAATACCTCGGGGTTCTCCTTGCGTATTTCCGGAATGTTCCATTATATTTTTTTTATCATTTCTGCAAGGTCCTAGTCTGAGGCTTCAGGCTTTTTATCTTTGACAGATCTTACATTTGTCGTTTGTATAGTATTCCCTGAAGAAGGAGATGCATATGATAAATTGTATGTGAGACATTTTGAACAATTGTTTTGTTATTTTTTTGATCTCTTTGTTCCCATTTCAAACCGCAGTGTATAATGACCAAGGTGTTCCTGCTTCATTTCGAGTTCCAAATGGGGCAGTGATACCTTTTGGCTCAATGGAATCTTCTCTAGAGAGGAGTGGATCCTTAAACGCTTTCTGTTCTCTTCTAGAGCAGATAGAGAAGGCCACTCTTGCAGGTGGGGAACTAGACAAAGCATGCTTAAAGCTCCAGTCACTAGTGTCTGCACAAAGGCCATCTAAGGAGGCTATTGCAAGGCTCAAAGAATTCCTGCCTGGTACTGCACGACTAATCGTTAGGTCCAGTGCAAATGTTGAGGACTTGGCTGGAATGTCGGCAGCAGGATTATATGATTCAATTCCTAATGTAAGCCTATCTGACCCTGAAAAGTTTGGAGAAGCAGTGGCCAAGGTTTGGGCTTCACTGTACACCAGGAGGGCTGTACTGAGCCGTCAAACTGCAGGAGTACCTCAGAAAGATGCAGCAATGGCTGTTTTAGTGCAGGAGATGCTGTCACCAGATTTATCCTTTGTGCTTCACACGCTTAGTCCCACAGAACGTGATAACAAATTGGTGGAGGCGGAGATAGCACCTGGACTCGGTGAGACCCTTGCTTCAGGAACGAGGGGTACCCCGTGGCGCTTATCATTAGGCAAGTTTGATGGTAGCGTAAACACACGAGCATTCGCAAACTTTAGCAAGGAGATGTTAGTTCTCAGTGCTGGCCCTGCGGATGGAGAAGTAATTCGTTTGACGGTGGACTACAGCAAGAAACCACTGACAGTAGACCCAACATTCCGGAGGCAGCTTGGCCAACGGCTATGCTCTGTGGGTTTCTTCTTAGAGCAAAAGTTCGGTTGCCCCCAGGATATTGAAGGCTGTTTGGTTGGTAATGACGTGTTCATTGTACAAGCACGACCGCAATGATGAATGTGATAATCATAACTCTTATACTTGTTTATGAAATTCAAGTACAAGAATAATCATAATTTGAAAATTCCATTACTGCATCTTCAGCGAATGTTGTATTCTGTAGCTGGATTTTACAGTCCAGCGGATTAGCATGAGCTGGAGCAGAAGTCTGTGATATACAAGTGGGGCTGATGCACATGAGGGACCTGTATGCCTTAATTGGATGGCTTAGCTATTGGAACCATGACTTCTAGTATGCGGGCGTGGGATATCTTCCTGTGTGAGTTGCTGCTGTTGCAAAAAAAAGACTTTCTGCAATGAAATAATTTCATTTGTACAGTAACAATTCCTGCAACCAGGCTTTCTGGTTATTTCAATTACCGGTAAGTGTGGTACGGACTAACGGACAGGAGTATGACCGAGTCCCAAGTAGGTGGTTTGGTGGCTTGGAGTATGCGAGTATCGCCGAAGCAAGAAGTTCAGCGGCTTAACATTTCCTTATTCTTTCAACTCTTGCGTATTTGGTGTTTAACCCGCTTTGATTTTTGTAATAAATGAGGTACTCATTAGTATATTAAAAGTTGCAGGACTGGCTGTTCCAAAATAAGTCTGCTGTATGCATATGCCCTATGCGGCATAGGCCAATGATTGCATATGCGGTCTATACTTGATATGTATCCCCACTTGAGATAGTGGATGTAAAGTTTTGCTCTATATAAAATAATGATTCATTGCATAAGCTTTATTTCTAGCATGACTCTCATTAGATATGTAATATTAAAATTTCATTTTAGAACATTTTTTTGTGATAATCACGTCAACAAATTTATTATTTCTTATTACACAGCTTTATAACTGGCTTAAAAAAACTTTATAACTGGTTTATGGTTGGAGCCTCTAGATGCTTCTTTGGTTATTTTTTCCTGACTAAAGGCTTTTACAATAAACATATGGGACACTAATTGTTCCTTTTGATAATAGCTGAAACTATAGTGTCTTAAAATTTAATTCAATTCTTTTTGTTTATTTATCTTTTTTTGGTCAGTTTTAATAACATTTTTACAATCTTTTAGGTATTCAAATTTAGTCATTTGTTTGTATTCCCAGCGACTAGGTTTGGCCAGAGTGGTGGGTTTAGCCTGTTTACATTTGTTGTTTTCATATTTAGTTCTTGGACAACACAACTTTGTATTTGTTTTTTGAATGCCCAATTTATGGAATGAATTTTTTTACATATTACATTGAATATTTTAGAGTTTTAAGTATTTTCACCAACTTCCAATTATTAGCTAATTGAAAGATACAACTGTATTTTGCTAATAACTATAGGTAATTGTTGATATACATATTCCCCATGAGTAAATCTTTTATGTTCAACAAAATGGAACACTACTCGTTCCTTGTTCTTTTTGATAATAACAAAAATAGTGAGAGCATGATGTACCTTTGAATGATTCTAATGGTGAGGCTTGTTTCCACGATTCATTCTTACTTTAAATCAATATGTTCAAAAATTTGTGGTTGGACATCTACACAATTTACATTAGTCTTAATTACATCTTTTTTATTTTTTTGACAATTCTATTCATGCCATCGTTGAGGCTTGAACCTAAGACCTCTTGATAACAAACTAAAAATCTAACCACTAGTGTGTCCCTTAATCTTGGATAGTCTTAACTACTTCTTTAGCTATTTATTTTGCTAATTTAATATGCATATAGAAGAATTTACTAATGAAATGATAATATATAGATACATTCCTGTGTGTATTGATGTTGTCATACATTTAAAACATGCATGTTGGTATTTTTCTCTTTAATATGAATTGTTTTTCTTATATATCACATGGCAAACATATATAGCAAATCTTAGCTCAACTGGGGGTCATGAATCCAAAGGTGACTGAGGCAATTCTCTATAGAAACTTTGAAAGTGATCGATTCAATCTTATGCTCATTCAAATAAAGATCCAATCATGCATGTATACATGTGATTGTTAGAAGATTGATCATATGTATTTATTAGAACTTAAATCATTAATGTAAATATACTCAAGAATCTCTCTTACATATGTGCGGTACACACAAAAAAAGTCTTGCTAGAGCATGAAGGGATTAGAAAGGTCTCTCTCACATGTGTGGCTCACACAATAACATAGTTTTGCTAGAGCTTGAAGGCATTATATGGGTTTTGTGGTTTAGTATTTGCAAACATGCAAAATATAAAATGGATACATGTGTAAGTTACATTGATTGAGGTACATATTCTTTTAATTGAATACACACATATTGGTAATGATCTAGTGAGAACCCTTTGAATAAATCCTTTTTATGTTAGTTACATATTACAATCCAACATATGGATTGAAAGTGTCGACAAAGAGTGGCCTCAAGTGGTCAAGCACGGTGTCCCCTAACAAAGGGACTCGGGTTTGAATCCCGGTTGATGCCTTGATTTATCACCCTCCCAGGTGTTCAGCCTCCGCCACAGGCGTGGAAGAAGGGGGGAGAAATATTTCTCTCTTAATCCCATATGGATTGAAAGCTTACCACTGGATCTACCAACCTACTAAATTTCATAAGCAACTCAGATGTATACGATCACAACAATAGAAATCTTTTCAACATTACATATGAGTAATGGGAAGACCCCTCTGTAGACTACATAGTTGTCTAAGTAGATGACATTCAAACATGTGCAATGGTACTCATTACATTCATATCAGTAGATCTTGAAAGCATGTCTCAACATTGTAATTATTCAGGAATAAGACACGCTCTCACCATAGGACACACACTAGATCATGACCCACTCTGTCCCCCACTCTCTCTACTCTTAGCATATTATGGTTCTATCTAAATTATGCTTGCCCCAATCTCCCTACTGTTGACTAGAGGTTATACATTGTCCATATTTTAATAATGACTCAACCATTCCATTCATATGTATCTAATATGTGTATTCAAGATTGATCTCAGGTTTTAGGTACATGAAAAGAATCAATTTACACAAGTCCTAGCTTGTCAAAGTTCAAGTCAAATGCAATGCAAGTGTGTTAACAAGGAAATCCATTCAAACGACCTTAGAAGAATTTTGTAATCACTTGTATTGATGATATAACTTGTAATTAAGATGAGAAAAATATGTGGAACACTTAGTACTAAGTTTTAATCACTTTTTTATTAAATTAGAAAATTGATCACAGACTGCTGATCGATCGAGTTTCAATCTTGACCGATCCATGGATCAATTTCCTGATAATGTACATCGGTCGAGTGGTGCATTCACAGAACTCGACCGAATGGCTTACTGACCAAATGTGATTTTAACTGATCGATCGAGTTTTCTAGGACTAACTTGACCGATAGTTTGAAAATCAGGTTTGTCTTTTAGCCGATTGGTCGAGTTACCTTTACTGAAACTCGACCGAATGTACTGTACGGAAAACACAAAAAAAGTGATTCTAACCGTTGGTGACTTGTTTGGACGAAAATAGATCTGTTGCCTTGAGCAAAAACAGCTATAATTCGACCATAAGTGTTCCCTAACTTAAGGGAGCACCCCCAGCTATAAATAGGACCACTTGGAGTTCATTGCAATGTTGCTCATTGACTACACACAAGGCCCTTGCTATAGTTGAGTGTGCTACCATCCCTTGAGCCTCTTTCTCTCTCTCTAGTTTACACATCATTTCATGATTTGTGAGTGAGTTAGGATTATTGTAAGAGAGCTCCACCTTTGTGCATGTAAAGCTCTCAATATTCTACTACCTCCCTATCCCCTTCTTTCATGAAGAAAAGCTGAAGCAAGCTCCATCGAGTGAAGAAAGAGCTGTAGTTGGTTCTCTTCAAGGTTGATGAAGAGGTGGTGATCTTCTCTAGGTGAAGGAGAAGACAAAGGTTGAAGATATAAGAGGAGAAGCAAAGTCCTTCAAGGCGGAAGACTTGAACTTGAATGGGTAAGACCTAGGTGAAGGCTGAAGATTCAAGCTAAGTGGGTAAGTTCCTTATTAAGGTGGAAGATCTCATTGTGGTTGGATGGGTAAGTCCTTTGGTGGTCTATTGCTGTAAATTTCTATGGTGATATAATAGAGAAAAGCACTTGCAAAGTCCTAGAGGTTGACCTCTCTAGGTAGTGGACTGACTCACTTCTAGTTTGAAGTGTGGAACCACTCTACATCCATTTGTCAAGTGCTTGCTATCAATCTCTCTCATCCTTGCTATGCTTGTTATATATGACTTCAAATTGTCATTCAGCTATTGCTCCTAATTGATATAATTTGAAGGTCTAATCTATTTTGTGAGAAATTTTGTAGCTCTATTCACCCCCCCTCTAGTGCCCTTAGATCCAACAAGTAGTATCAGAGCTAAGGATCTTCTCTAACAATCTCACACGAGATGACAAGATGGGCGACAACCTACTTGGTTCACTCAACCTAGAGGGAGGCTTCTCCATGCGCCCTTCGATCTTTGATGGCACCAACTTCCTCTATTGGAAGAGACAGATGCAGTTCTACATTTGAGGGATGAACTTTGATATGTGGAAGGTGATGGTCACACCTTATAAAGAGCCAACCAGAGCTGTTGCAACATGGAGTGAAGCTGCTCTCAAGGAAGCTCAACTCAATGCAAAGGCCATTAGCATCCTCTACGCAACCCTCACTCCCACAGAGTTCAAGCGGGTCTCATCATGGGACACCGCCTATGAGATTTGGGACAAGCTGTGCATCACATATAAAAGCACAAAGCAAGTCAAGGAGGCAAACATCTACATGTTGGGCAGCCTCCTAGAGAACTTCCAAGATGGGAAAGAAAGATGTGGAGATGTATTCAAGGCTGAATGTCATCATCAATGGGTTGGATGCTTTGGGCACTCCTTTGGAAAGAGGCATCATCAACTCTAAGATCTTGAGAGCTCTTCCAAATAGATGGGAGTCAAATGTCACCTCTATTGAAGAAGTAAGGAGCCTTGGTGACATCCCAACTGAAGAACTCATTGAAAATCTTCAAGCCCATGAGCCTAAACTTGACCAGCAAGAAGAAGAATCTAAGCAAGAAGAGAAGGAAGCCAAGAAGATCAAAGATAGTGCTTTCAAAGCACAAGTGGAAGTTTTTATCCTTCAACAACAACTTGCTTGCCAAACTTCTTCCCCCTCCTCTAGTGGAGATGAAGGTCCTAGTGAACATGAAGCCAACCACATCAAGGGCAAGCACTTCAAAGGAAAGCAAGTCTCCTCCTCCTCTACTTTGAGATGCTACAAATGTGGCCAAAAGGGGCACTACAAGAGTGAATGCCCAAAGTCAAGAAAGTCTCACCACAAGAGCATCTCAAGGAAAGAAGGTGATTACAAAAAGGAGAGCAAGCACAAGAGGAAGGACAAGAAGAAAAAGAGACACAAAAATGCAGCTAATGCAGCTTAGGAAGCTTCATCTTCAAGCAGCTCTAGCTCCGAAGAAGATGGAGAGTGTCACCTTACTCTCATGGTCTCTACAAGTGAAGACATTGGTGAGGTAAGTGAGGTAAGTTTGCATGAATTTCCTAAAGAAACTATTATTGACATGCTTGTTACTACCCATTCTTCTTTTCCTAAATGTAAATCTAAAAGAAAACGGTTAGAAAAAATCATTGATGATCTTTATGCTAAGCTTGAAATTTTAGAATTGAATGAGAAAATCAACCTTGAGAGTATTGATAATTTGCAAGGGCAATACCATGATCTTGAGCTCCACTATAATGGGGTTGAAGTTGAGAATGGTATCTACCTTAAGAACAGTGAAAATCTTAAGGAAGATAACCAAAATTTCCTAAAAGAACTTGAATTGCTTAAAAATGAAAATGCTGAATTTAAATTACTTATTGATGCTCATAGAGAAGATAGATATGTTTATCTCAAAGAGAGTTAAATGCTAAAATTTCAAAATGCTAGGTTGCTTAGTCAAGTAAATGATCTATCTTCGGTTGCCTAGTGTTAATGTTGCTGCTATTTCTCTTGAAAAGGATTCATATCTTACTAAAGCTTTATGTCTTGAGACTGATCTTGTGCATTCTAGGGATGACATATCTAGTTTATCTTCTACTATTATTTCTTTGAATGATGATAACCATAGATTAAGAGGATCCCTGCCGAAATTCCTCAAAGGGAAGAACTCCCTAAATGAAATACTTGATCATTCTACCCAACAAAGTGGTACTAGTGGTTTGAGATTTGTAGGGGGAGCCTCAAAGGGCAAGAGTAAGGCCAAAGGTAAGAAATAAAGAAAGGAGATCTCTTTCTTTGTAGGAGATCCTTTGGGCACTAAGAATCCTATGGTTTGTTCTTTTTGCAAATGTGATGATCATTATTCCACTTATTGTCCTTACAAGCCTAAGGGGACCAAACCAAAGATGAAATGGGTCCCCAAGCTAACTTTGGATCCCAAAGTTTGAGTTGGGAACCGACATTCTCCTTTCTTGTAGGGAAAAGATAGATGGATCGTTGATAGTTGATAGTGGCTGCACAAAGCACATGACGGGTGGTGTAAGCCATTTCAAAAATTTCACAAAGAAGAAAGGAGGATCCTTCACCTTTGGGGACGACAAGAAAGGTAAAGTCAAAGGTGAGGGTGATGTAGGTGAATCCTTATGCATCAAGAATGTTCTTTTTGTGGATGACCTACACCACAATTTAATAAGTGCTAGTCAACTTTGTGATAATGGTTATCTTATTCTATTTACTACTTTTGAATGTTTGATTCTAGATTCCCTCACCTATCAAGTTATATATAAGGGAACTCGAAGTGGTAATCTTTATGCTATTATTCTTAACTCTATTAAGCCTATGGTTGGTAGATGACTTGTAGCCAACTCGAATGATATTTCTCTTTGGCACCACCGACTTGGTCATGTAAATATGCATCAATTAAAGAAGTTGAGTAAAAAGGACTAAGTCAAGGGACTTCCTAAATTGGATTTTGAAAAGGATGATGAATGACAACTTTGTACACAAAGAAATCAAACCAAATCCTCCTTCAAATCCAAAGGAGTCCTTAGCACTAAGAGAGCTCTTGAGCTTCTTCATATTGATCTATTTGAACCAATGAGAACGCAATCGCTTCGTGGTTCCAAGTATTGCCTTGTTATTGTCGATGATTTCTCTAGATATACTTGGACCTCCTTTCTCATTTTAAAGAGTGATATGCTTGATGTTTTCTCTAGTTTTTACAAACGAGTTGAGAATGGAGCTTCTTGTCGGATTATTTCCATCCGTAGTGACCATGGGGGAGAATTTGAAAATGAGCTTTTTGAGCATTTTTGTCAAGAACCGGGTTATGCACACAACTTCTCTTCACCTCGAACACCTCAACAAAATGGGGTTATAGAGAGGAAGAATATGTCTCTACAGGAGATGGCTAGGACCATGCTTCTTGAGTTTGATACTCCTAAGAAGTTTTGGGCTGAAGTATCTCTCTATGCTTCCATTGGAAGTGGGCTTGAATCAGTACCTCTTGTTATGTGCAAAACCGTGTTTTTACTCATCCCTCGCTTAAGAAACCCCCCTATGAACTATGGCGTGGTAGGAAGCCTTCTATCGGGTATTTCCATATTTTTTGATGTATTTGTTTTGTTTTGAATACGAAAGATTCTCTCGACAAGTTTGATCCGAAATCGTATAAGGCTTTCTTTCTTGGCTATAGCACTACTAGCAAGGCATATAGAGTTTATAATATCGATCTTGCTAAGGTAGAAGAATCTATTAATGTAAATTTTATTGAGACTAACCCCTCTATTCCCAATGATATTGTTTCAAATGATGATATTGCAGATGAAGTAATTCATTTTCTTAAAGAACTCAACATCACCCAAAAGGGAAAAGAGGTGGTTGCTCAAGAAGAAGAAAAAGATGATGAAAAGAAGGATCAAACTCCCCAGTTTGTAAAAAAATCAAGAAGAAGAAAAAGATGATGAAAAGAAGGATCAAACTCCCCAGTTTGTAAAAAAATCATCCTAAGGAGATGATCTTAGGTGATCCATTTGAGAAAGTAAAGACGCATGCTGCATTCAACAAAGAACAAGCCAACATCGCCTTCATCTCACAATTAGAGCCTAAAGATGTCAAGGAAGCTCTTGGGGAAGAAGAATGGATCCTAGCTATGTAAGAGGAGCTGGAACAATTTGAGAAGAACAAAGTGTGGACCCTTGTGCCAAGACTAAGTGATAGAAAGATCATTGACACCAAATGGGTCTACCGCAACAAGATGGATGAAAGTGGAAAAGTGGTAAGAAACAAAGCAAGGTTATTGGCTCAAGGCTATAATAACAAGAAAGGTATTGACTTTGATAAAACATATGCACTTGTAGCTAGATTTGAGTCCATTTGTATGTTGTTTGTTTGCTACTCATAAAAACTTTCTTTTGTATCAAATAGATGTTAAAAGTGCATTTTTGAATGGTACAATTGAGGAGGATGTGTATGTTGCACAACCTCCAGGCTTTGAGCATGATGATCTACCTAACCATGTTTATTTATTGCAAAAAGCTCTCTATAGACTCAAACAAGAACCAATGGCTTGGTATGAGAAATTAAAGAACTTTTTGTTAGATCATGGTTATATCATGGGCAAAGTGGATTCTACATTGTTTCTAAAGCACACTTCTAATAATTTTCTTATCATTCAAATATATGTTGATGATATCATTTTTGGCAGAACTAACCTTGATCTTTGCAAAGAATTTAGTGATATTATGCGGAGTGAATTCAAGATGAGTATGATAGGTGAGCTCACATTATTCCTTAGCTTTCAAATCAAGCAAACAAAAGATAAGAACTTCATCAACCAAGGCAAGTACACAAGTGAACTACTTAAGCACTTTGGGATGGAGAATGCCAAGTTGATGGACACACCCATGTCAAACACCGCCAAACTTGATAAAGATGAATAAGGTGAAAAGGTAGATGAGAAGCTATATATATGTATGATTGGAAGTTTACTTTACTTAACTACCTCTAGACCAGACATAATGTTTAGTGTTAGCTTGTGTGCTAGATTTCAATCAAATCATAAGAAATCTCATCTTATAGCTGTTAAGAGGATTCTAAGGTACTTATCCAAAACTCAAAACTTTGGACTATGGTATCCCAAGTCAAGAGACTTTATTCTTACTGCCTATAATGATGTCGATTATGCAGGCTGCTTGATTTATAGAAAGTGCACAAGTGGCACTTGTTTCCTCCTAAGACCATGCTTGGTGTCTTAGTTCTCTAAGAAACAGATCACCGTGGCATTATCAACCACCGAGGCTGAGTACATTGCAGCCGAGAGTTGTTGTGCCCAGGTCCTGTGGATGAAGCAAATGCCCCAAGACTTTAACATTCATTTTGATGCTTCTCCTATCTTTTATGATAATACTAGTACAATTAATTTGTCTTACAATCCTATATTGCTTAGTAGAGATAAACATATAGAGGTTCGCCATCACTTTCTTTGTGATCACATTGCCAAAAAGGATATTTATATCACGCATGTAGTCACAGAAAATCAGTTGGCGGACATTTTCACTAAACCTCTAGCTAGAGCACAATTTAATTTTATTAGATCAAAATTGCTTATAACTGCTTGGAATGAATCTGATATGCCTTCTATCTAGTAGTCATCTATCCTATATGTTTTTGCATCTATCTTGATCATTTTTGAGTGCTAATTTGCTTAACATTGCTTTTTCATGTTCATTTTACCTTATTTTTCTCTTATTTTTGGGTATTTTTTGTAAACGCTTGTTTTATCACAAAATAGTACCCAATGATGAGTGATATGTGCCTAAGTATGTTTAATATACATAATGGACTTGAAAAATACATTTAATTATCATTCAAATGGCTAGAAATTAAGTTTGATGGTTTTAGGTCAGGTTGACCATCGGTCGACTTTCCCCCAGGACAAACTCGACCGTTCCATGGCCGAGAGCTTTTTACAAAAAACGACCAATCAGTGGAGTTTCAGACTCAAATAACTCAAACGATCAGTGGGATGAAGCCAACTTAAGTTGGATTCGGCCGACTATTCTCCCTCTCAACTAGAGAATATTCGACTGATTCCCCTTCTTCTAGCCCTAAGCTCTCAACCCCAGACCTTACCTTCCCTAACCTAGCCCTAATCCGACCTAGAAAGACCTTCCCCCTTGCTCAACCTTGGTGTGTGAACATTTTTGGTGGTTTGGTTTGCACATTTTCTCTCTTCTTCTCCTTCTTTTCACCTCCATGGCTTCACATAGAAGAAAGAGACCCACCCCTAGAAATGCACCATCCTCTTCCTCGTCTTCTCGCTTGATTCCATTCGATGAGACCCTATTTGTCTCAATAGAGGTTGTAAATAGGTATAATGATCTTCTTCCTAGGAGTCCTTTTCCTATTAGATCCCTTTTTAAGCCTAGCCCTAGGCGTCAAGCCATCATCGATCAAGTGGAGAGGTTGCTTTCCGTTCATCACCTATCCGCCCTGGCTGTCAAGCGTGATTACTTTCACAATTCTATGTCAAGCACGAAAGCAGTTCACAAATTCTACGTAAATTTGCGTTGGAATTATGACTCCCTTGCACCCCCTCTGAATACTCAAGTGATCATTACTTCCATGATCAACGAGAAAAAATTACAAATCTCTGAGGATATCCTGAATGTTTTCTTTTCAGGATCCGATGAGAATGACACCTGGCGTAAGGATTATGGTGAATATTTTGACCTTTTGGACCCTGCAGGTTTCTACAAGAAGAATGAGATCACTCTTCCTGATATCCATCGCTATATGAAGAAACCTGACGTTCCCTATAAGAATAAGAGCACCCTACTATCCTACTCCTTAGATCTCAAGAAGTGTATATTAGCCCTAGTGGCCAACTACAACATCCACCCAAAGAAAAATCAAATGGATATTGCAGAGAACACTACAGTAATCATGTACTGCATGTTAGAAAATGTCGAAGTCAAGTGGTCTAGATATATCCTCCACCATATGACTTGCTTTGACTTTGGCAAGAACACCTGTGCCACCCATCCTCCTTATCCAACCCTGATATGTGGTGTTTTTTAGTTTGCTACTGAGAAATCATTCTTCTCTGACTTCCACTACAGACCTGTCAAGAAGGGAGTGTGTATCAGTGAGACCATCATTCAGAAATCTATGCCTATCCTTTCCTCCACTACACCCAATGCCTCACCCTCTGCCTCTACCTCAGCTGCACCTGCATCTACATCAACTCAAGCTCCACCTCCTCAGCCTACCCCACCTAGTCGTGCCTCATTCTGTGTGTCCAATGAAGCCCTCATGGGTTATATGATACACCAACATGCATACAAACTCCAGGTCCAGGAGCATTTATACTAGGATTTATGTTCAATCATGTCTAACATGAACTTATACTGTGCACACCCATACCCCACCTATCAATCATACCCCGAGAGTGAGTATGCATCCTATGCATACAATCACTTCTACCCCTGCACCGAAGCCTTCCATTGCTTCTCCCACACCCTCTGCTGCTGGTGGACCTGCTCTTATCTTCCTACCGTTTCCTGTTGGCCCCTTAGCCACTCTACTTTCCAGTCTGGGAGATTCTACTCCTTCCTTCCCTCAGGCCAATGAGCTTTATGTCTTGGTATGACTTGTGATGAGCAGAATGCTCGTTGGCCCAGTTGTGGCTTCGGTCCTTTTGTGGATGAGGAGATGCCTGACCAGGCTGATGCTGATGAGGATGATGGTGATGGTGCGGATGATGGTGATGGCTCTGACGGCTTCGTTGGTGACTCCGGTGATGAAGGTGTTGTTGCTGCACCTTCAGACAGAGACGATGACTACGAGCCTGATGATGAGGATGATGATGATTATGTGGACATAGATAACTTATATGTCTATATGTTTCTTAGTTTTTGGTCTAGTTTGCTGATCATAATATATCTTTTTAGGCTATTTTGTATTAAAAACATCTGGGCACATGATCTGAGATGTACTGTTTTCTCTTTAGCTTTCATCGATTCTTTCTTGTAGTTGTTTTTATGAGAACATGCTTCATGCGTTGTAATCTATCTTTTATGCACTCTTACTCCTTGATCAGTAATGTCTCATGAGTTGAGTCCATATTTCACTATATTTTGATTATGACCTAGCCTGTGTGTTTCTCTCATCTTTGTTTGATATATGTTATGTGATTGCATGTTTGAAAATCTACTTCGTTGTGTTTGGAGAAGACTTTTTTATATGCTCTTCTACCCCCTTCCTTTTTGATAATGTCAAAAGGGGGAGAGAAATTTCAATGTCTTGAAAATCAATCATATTGCTATTATTGCTTATGTGATCCTTTTCTTGTTCTTTATGTGCTTTATCATGTGACTTGCTAAAGGATCATGTAGTACATGCATGTTATATTTCTTTGTGTAGAATGAGTAATTATGCATGTTAAAGTAAGCATAGATTGAGGGGGAGCAATTCACATTGTTCAAATATGAATCCCCCAAATTCACAAGGCAAAGGTATACTTTCAATATTCTTTTCAATATGTTTGAGGAATGGTTTGTCATTTTCAAAAAGGGGGAGAATGTTGACCTAGAGGTTATCATTGTCCATATTTTCATAATGACTCAACCATTCCATTCATATGTATCTAATATATGTATTCAAAATTGATCTCAGGTTTTTGGTACATGAAAAGAATTAATTTACACAAGCCCTAGCTTGTCAAAGTTCAAGTCAAATGCAATGCAAGTGTGCTAATAAGAAAATCCATTCAAACAACCTTAGAAGAATTTTGTAATCACTTGTATTGATGACATGACTTGTAAATAAGATGAAAAAAATATGTGATACACTTAGTACCAAGTTTTAATCACTTTTTAATCAAATTAGAAAATTGATCACAGATTGTTGATCGGTCGAGTTTCAATCTCGACCGATCCATGGATTAATTTCCTGATAATGTGCATCGGTTGAGTTGTGCATTCACAGAACTCGACTGAACGACTTACTGACCAAATGTGATTTTAACTGATTGGTCGAGTTTCCCAGGACAAACTCGACCGATATTTTGAAAATTGGGTTTATCTTTTAGTCGATCGGTCGGGTTACCTTTATTGAAACTCGACCGAATGTACTGTATAAACAATGCAGAAAAAATGATTCTAACCATTAGTGACTTTTTTGGATGAAAATAGATCCATTTCCTTGAGAAAAAATGGCTATAATTCGACCCTAAGTGTTCCCCAACTCAAGGGAGCACCCCCAGCTATAAATAGGACCACTTGGAGTTCATTCCAAGGTTGCTCATTGATTACACACAAGGTCCTTGCTATATTTGAGTGTGCTACCACCCCTTGATCCCCTTTCTCTCTCTAGTTTATACATCATTTCGTGATTTGTGAGTGAGTTCGCATTATTATAAGAGAGCTCCACCTTTATGCATGTAAAGCTCTCAATCTTCCACTACCTCCCTATCCCCTTCTTTCATGAAGAAAAGATGAAGCAAGCTCCATCGAGTGAAGAAGGATCTGTATCCGGTCCTCTTCAAGGTTGATGAAGAGGTGGTGATCTTCTCCAGGTGAAGGAGAAGACAAAGTCTAAAGATCCAAGAGGAGAAGCAAAGTCCTTCAAGGCAGAAGACTTGATCTTGAATGGGTAAGACCTAGGTGAAGGCTCAAGATTCAAGCTAAGTGGGTAAATTCCTTGTGAAGGTGGAAGATCTCCTTGTGGTTGGATGGGTAAGTCCTTTGGTGGTCTATTATTGTAAATCTCTGTGGTGATATAATAGAGAAAAGCACTTGCAAAATCCTAGAGGTTGACCTCTCTAGGTAGTGGGCTGACCCAACCACTCTACATCCCTTTGTTAAGTTCTTTCTATCAATCTCTCTCATCCTTGCTATGCTTGTTAGATAGGACTTCAAATTGCCATTAAGCTATTGCTCCTAATTGATATAATTTCAAGGTCTAATCTATTTTGTGAGAAATTTTGTAGCTCTATTCACCCCCTCTAGAACCCTTAGATCCAACACCTATGTCTATCTCTACTCCCACTATAGTGAGACACTCACTAATCCTACCTTTCCCTCTCTCTCTCTCTCTGTTTGTGCGTGTGCATTTTATACACAATATCCAATTACCATGATCCCACCTTATAGTTTCAAGGCAATACATTTTAATAGATTGTGTTTTGATTTTTCGATAATGAAATATTAAACCACACTATAAATTAGAATACACAAATCAATGTCCATAACAGTCACTTTCATTATTAGCTAAAGATAATTTTGATGATATTTTAAGAAAAAAATACACATGTAATCTAATGGCGTTTGATAGACATATTTATCTTATTTTATGAATCCATGCCTATTGATTATATAAAAATATTTGTAAATGATTCCAATTGGGAGAGAACATAGGAGCTTTTCTATTATTTAGGTGTACACCCCCATCTTCCTGTATACATTGACAAGTGTAACACTTAATACATGTAGCACTAATAAATCCAACATCGGTAGCGACCACCGTAAGAATAAATTGCAAAAAAACATGGAAAGAAAAGTGACCATCATTAGAATACATATCAATTTTATTTTTTCGCTTTTCTAAAGTTAAACATGAAGAGGTCATTTAGTAAGCAAGCTATCAAAGAAAAAAAATCTTACTAAGGGATATTCTCCTTAGGGTATACTATTTATTTCATTTTTTATTATTTCTTATTCATATTACCAGAATTACACTTTAAGTCAATTCAAAACTTTTCTCATATGTTTATCTTATAGATTAAGAAGGGTTGTGTCCAACCCTTGTCATTTTAAATTAAACCGGGGGGCAAAATAAATCACCTTGCCCTTCCCTCATAGGAATATTGAGATCTCTACAAGCAACTAGGGTGGGGGACAAACCCTAAAAACACCTTCAAAATATTAGAGGCTGTATCTAAGGCTCAACTTCCCTTCCAATTCCGATTAAGCATTGAGACCACACCTCCTTTTAGAATATAATCAATTACTAAAGACTATCCTCTTATATATATAGACTAAATATATAATAAAGTTTAGCATATAAATATTAGAAAAATGAACATAGCATATCCCGTACTTCCACCACTTCTTTCAGCACATAACAATGTATATTTCATCTTATTCCTTAAGGTTTTCACATTGTTAACCAATCACATCTACTTGTTCATACCAATAGCTCAAATGTATAAATCTTTTCCATTCTTCATATTTTAGTTTTTGCATTACAATAAATTGGCTACTTCTATATGATCAAGTGTTTATTTAAATGTCTATGGGAATATGTGACGACCCCAGTTTCTACATACTTTCCTTAGTGACATTCTCAGATATGCGTGTACTCATATATAAAGATGTCAAAAGTGAAAATATAAGAGATTGTGATTGTCAACTATTTGTAAAAAGAAGCCAGATCGTGTTCACAATCATCATTGATTAGCCACACAAACAACATTCATTGGGGATAATAAAAGTCATACATATTATTCAAGAAAAGGAAGAAATAGTTCTTATGAAATGAAAAATACATAGGATATGGAGAATCCTATACAACATCTAGTAGGAAAAAAAGAAACTATCTAACTAAAAAGAGATAAGGAATGGAAATCTAGCTAGTCTATCCTCCATTCCCATTTATTTGGTAGCTTCAGGTACTTTGAGGTGCATTATTTGTTCCGTGTACCAAGAAAATATGAGAAACAAAATCATCAACATAAGTTGGTACATGGCTCACAATACACTACTATGATTGCATTATTCAAATACTTGAAGAAACAAAAGAAAGAAAAGAAAACCATTGTATAAGGCGGAAAATCAGGTAAACACATCTTTTAGACATATCATTAGATGCAGTTGTACTACAATTTCTATTAGCACTTATCACACATCCAGTATGGGAAAATTACTTTATCATACATCTAGCATAGGCAATTCATCATACATCCAAGACAGGCAATATATCATACATCCATACTGGGCCATTTGTGCTCTAGTAGATACAACTCATCAACAATTCCTTTATGTTCCATTTAGATTTGGCGAAGCATAAATACTAGTATTCATCCAACAAAGTATAGTAAATAAGTCACCCAAGATACATCATATCTTATGCAACCATGAAAACTATTCTTATACTTAATAAATGCCACATACCTGATTGATTAGATCTGAATTCTAAGACTCTAAAAGGACAGTAAAAAGATCACCCTGAAAAGAAAGTAAGGGTGCGGGTCACTAGGATTCCGTATGACCCAAAAATAGGGTTTGTCCTTTACTTAGGATTATTTTCACCTTTCTATGATTAGATCAGGGTTTATTCATTCCTTTTGTCTTGGAGTCACAATATCAGATCTTTATATTAGGGTTTCCTCTATTTAATAATGTCTATTTATATTCAAGAAAAGAAACATGTTTCATTATGGTTTCCATTATGGGTTAGATCATTAATTATTTCTTCTTAGGATTCCCATGAATCAGATAGGTTAGGTTTGAAACCAGGGTTACAAAGTAGGTCATGATCATAGTGGGGTCATAAGAGATTAGGGTTTGCAGTAAATGCATGAAATATACATATGGAGAGAGAGAAGAACTAAAATTTAGGGTTTCTAGATAAGCCTTCATGATTAGGGTTTCATGCCATTATGAGTATTATGGATTTTATTTAGGTTTAGGCTTCAGAAGGATCATATCATATCAAAATAATAACCATTGTTACATGATTACATTACCTAAGTATGGTCATTAGGCTTTAATCTAATACTTTTGAAAAAAGGAATCAGATTTAGGTCCTAATGATATTTTATTTGAACATCATGTATTTTTCTGATGAAATGATATATATTTTTACTATTATCCAATATTCCTACTAATTTCTATGATTTTTCTAAGATAATATATATATTCTATTGATTAACTAAAGAAATGTTGAGATATTACCTCAATCAATGGCCAGATCTAACTGGATCGACAGCTCAGATTGATCCAAGGTTTTACGATCCCAATCCCAGATCATTGACATACTTTCTTTGATTGGTCCCAAGCAACTCACGGCTACACTAACTTTAGTTGGCTTGTGCTTAGGCTCGCTGAAGTGGCGTCCACTGATAGGTCCAACTGTCTTCACAAATCCCTCCTCTCCTTACGCGAGCTTCTTTCAGAGCCTGTGAATGTAGTGGAGGGCTCGATGGAATGAGGGGGAGTCATGCCAAGAGGCCTCATGCACCAAAATAGAGTTTCCGCATGAGTTCAGTGAGCCTTCGTAGAATGGAAGTGAGTTAATATTTGTGGAAAGAGGGCGAGGAGAGGAAACACCCAAGATGGATAGTGTGGTGGTGCCGCTGGTCATGCAATCAACCACGAAGGCCGATTGGGGGTTTTAAGGTCACGAGCAGGCTCTAGAGTATGATTCGAAGGTAAAGGGGGGCGGAGGCGACCCTTTGGAGGTCTTATATAGAACCTCGGGGTAGATTTAGGGCTAGATTGGGTTTTGGGTTTGTTGGACGTCGTCGGAGTGAGAAGGTCAGGCAATAGGGAGGTTAGGATGGTGCAATGAAGAACGAAACCCGGTCAATATTGGGGGGGATAGCCACAAAATCGCAAGATGGAGTCATCTCATCAGGCAAAGAATCGAGATACAGAGTGAGGTGGCGGCTTGGCTGAGTCGAGTTTTTTCTTTCCTCCCCACCCTTTTCTGGAGGTAGGAGACAAGTCCCAGGCCATTGGATCCTCACGTGATCCGCGATCAAAGAGATCAGATGGCTGGAGAAGCATGGCCAATATTAAAGGCTCGCGCCTAGGGGGTGCATGACATTATGTGTCACATTTGATCAAATAATCGGACCACTTAGGTCCTAGGCTAAGTATTTGACATATTATGCATCAAAAACCAAAATGTTATAACTCCTAAATGGGTAAATCAATTAGAGTGAAATTTTAAACAGAGCTTAGTGATGCTATTGTCTAGCCATGGACTAAAATTGTGGTTAAAATTTAGAGATTGACTACATCAATTGTATATATTCCACTTTATATATAATTCACTTGCATATGGCACTAGGGATGAAACCATATGAAATTGATAAGTCATTTAGTCAAAATAGTGAGGGAGATGGGTGATGGTATTATTGTATTTATCAAAATTATAAAAGAAAGAAAAATATATGTAAAAAATCATTCTGTTACATTCTCCCCTCCCTTTTAAGAATTTTGTCCCCAAAATTCAAGCATCTTGAAAGAGATGTGGATATTTCTGCTCGACCTCAGACTTGAGCTCCCATGTGGCATCTGTCTGATCATGGTGGCTCTAGAGAACTTTCACCATATCTATATGTCGATTATTGCAAAACTCCTTTGTCTTGAAATTAAGAATTTTGATTGGGGACTCAGCATAAGACATATCATCTTTCAACTCGAGAGGTTCATGATTCAGAATGTGACTAGCATCTTTGACATAAGGCTTTAGATTTGATACATGAAAGACATTATGCATGGCACTATACTGAGGTGGCAAAGCAAGATGATAGGGACATTCACCAACCTTTTTAGAATCTCAAAGGGTCCAACATAACGAGGAATGAGCTTTCCTTTATTCTTGGTCAAAGCTCGAATAGGTCAGATCTTTAGAAAGACGTGATCACCTTCCTTGAATTGACGTTCATGCCTATGAACATCTACATAAGATTTCTGCCTATCTTGTGCCCTCTTTATCCTCTTCCTGATAAGTGAAACTTTATCCGTATATAACTGTATCTCCTCAGATTTCATCAAAGTGTGTTCCCTGACGTCGTCCCAGTGTAGCGGAGATCTACACAGTCATCCATAGAGAGATTCATAGGGAGGCATCCCAAAACTCACCTGATAGCTATTATTATATGCAAACTCAGTTAAAGGCAAATAGTGGTCCCTCGAGCCTTCCCAATCAAGAACACAAGCTCGCAGAAGATCCTTCAAAATCTGCATTGTGCGTTCTGACTGCACGTCTGTTTGCAGATGGTAGGCTGTACTGAAGTTTAGTTTGGTGCCCAGTTCTTCTTGAACATGTTTCCACAGCTTTGAGGTGAACCTAGGGTCCTTGTCCGAGACAATGGATGCCTAAACTCCATGCAGACGCACTATCTCTCGTATATAAAGGCCGACCATCTCGAAAACCTTTGCATTAGTCTTTACAGGAAGAAAATGAGTTGACTTTGTGAGACAATCCACTATAATCATGCAGCATCATATCCCTTCCTGGTCCTAGGTAGTCCCACCACGAAATTCATGGTGATGTGCTCCCATTTCCATTCTGGGATTTCTAAAGGTTGTAGTAGACAACCCAGTCTCTGGTTCTTTGCCTTAATTCTCTGGCATGTCATACATCTGGACACGAATCCAACAATATCATGCTTCATGCCCCTCCACCAGAACTGACGTCGCAGGTTTTTATACATCTTATTTGAGTCGGGATGAACTGTGTACTTTGACCCATGCGCGTCACTGAGAATCTTTATCTTCACAGATGACTTTTCAGGAACCCACATGCAGTTCTTGTATCGAAGACCACCATCGAGACCCACATACAGATGTGTTTGAGGCTTTGTTAGGAGAGAGGATAGCTCTACAAGATCGGGACTAACTTTCTTTGCCTCAAAAAGTTCAGAATGCAAGTCAGACATGATAGAGATTTTGTTGACATGTACACAGTTGAACAGAAAATGTGGCTTCCAGCCCACTAGGTCCTCCATATTCCTCCACTCAGGAACAAACAAAGATGCACAAACTGCCCTTTTTCTGCTAAGGGCATTCGTGACTACATTGGCCTTGCCCGGATGGTAGCCGATAGTTAAATCATAATCCTTTAGATACTTGATCCATCGACGTTGACGCATGTTCAACTCCTTCTGAGTCAAGATGTACTTTAGGATTTTGTGGTCAGTGAAGATATCAAAGGTCACCTCGTACATGTAGTGCCTCCAAATTGTGAGAGCATGAATTATTGCATCTAGTTCCAAATCATGCGTGAGATAATTAAACTCATTGGGTTTTAGCTGTTTGGATGCAAAGGCCACCACCTTTCCGTGCTATTGCAGGACACATCCTAACCCATTTCTTGATGCATTAGTGAAAGATCAGAAACCCTTCATTTCCAGATGGTAGGACTAGAACAGGGGCCGACGTCAACTTCTTCTTTAATTCCTAGAAACTAGACTCATAAGTAGTTGACCAGATGAAATGCTCGTCCTTTCGAGTTAGCTTAGTTACAGGAAATGCTACTTTGGAGAAGTTTGGAATAAAGCGGCGATAATATCCGACTAGACCCAAGAAGCTCCAGATTTTAAAAGGATTGTGAGGAGTTTGCCAATCAAGTACAACAGACACTTTGGCATGGTCAACAAATATGTTACCCCAGAAATGACATGTACAAGAAACATGACTTTATCAATCTAGAATTCACATTTAGAAAGTTTGCCATAATATTTTTGAGATCGAAGGATTTCAAGAACTACCTTTAAGTGCTCCCAATGTTTCTCCATAGAATCATAATAAATTAGGATATCATTAATGAAGACGACCACAAACTCGTCAAGATAAGGTTGGAAGTTTTTGTTCATCAGGTTCATGAATATGCCAGGTGCGTTGGTCAACCCGAATGGTATCACTAGAAATTTGTAATGCCGATTACGAGTTTGAAAAGCAGTTTTAGAAATATCAGAATCTTTGACTTTAAGTTGATGGTATCCAGAGCGAAGATCAATTTTTGAGAAAACTTTGGCAGTGCGAAGCTGATCAAAGAGGTCATCAATGCGAGGGAGAGGATACTTGTTTTTAATAGTGGCTTGGTTCAACATGCGATAGTCAATACACATCCACATAGAACTGTCTTTCTTTTTGACAAAAAGGGCAGGCGCACCCCAAGGGGAAACACTGGGACAGATAGTTCCTTTATTTACAAGTTCTTGTAGCTATTTCTTCAACTCCATAAGCTTAGTAGGAGCCATCCTATACGGTGCCCTAGAAATCAGAGTGGTTCTAGGAAGAAGGTCTATGGAGAACTCAATGTCTCTATTTGGAGGCAACCCAGGAAGCTCCTCTGAAAATATGTCAAGAAAATCATGTACCACCTCTAGTCTTTCTACAGGCCTGTTGTTATGACTGGTCTTTGAAACTAATGCAAGTAAGACTTTACATCCTTTAGAAATGAGCTTTTTAGTTTTAAGAGAGGAAATTATAATGCTATTACATAATCCGCTTCTCCGAGGGATCACTACAGGACATAATTGAGGCTGAGAGAGAACTACCATCTTATTTCTACAGTCAATATGACCGTGATACGTGTATAGCCAATCCATACCAAGTATAATATCAAAGTCTTCCATAGTTAAGAGAATGAATTCGAAGGGAATATCACGATTTTGAATTTTAGGGGTAGGACATCCATTTTCTGTAGGGTAGTGAGTATTTTTCCACTAGGGGTAGATACATATAGGATATATCCCAATTCCTTTATATGTAGGTGTAAATTAGATGCCAGATTTTAAGAAATAAATGTATTTGTGGATCCAGAATCGAAGAAATCTTTAACGGGATGATCATTTAACAAAATAGTGCCTACACAAGATACCAACTGTGACGACCCCAATCTTTTATATTTTCCCTTTTGACATCTTTAGATATGAGTGCACACATATCTGAGAATGTCATTAAGGAAAGTATGTAGAAATTGGGGTCGTCATAGAATATGTGCAAGAAACACCATAACTTAAATTAACACATTAGAACATGTATATGAACAATTCCACATCATCTAGAAAACATGTACAATTTTCCTTAACTAAAATTCTTTGAGATAAATGAATAACTATCTCAAAAGTACAAATAATTGGACACTTTAAGATCAACTCATTAAATTCATGCTATAAATAATCAAAAGCCATACAAAATTTATGAAGGACGACCAAAAAGAAAGATGCATTTACTTACATAAAGCAAGTTCCTCTGAGGTCGAGATTCCACTAGCAACTATCAACTAAACCACCAAACAATCCAAATGTTTCACAACTTCTAGCCTCCATAGGTCCAAACTATCTAAAAGCAAGAGAGAGAAGGAAAGGAGATAGAATATTAAAGCTCCTTAGGATCAAAACTAGGCAGACCATTACTAGGCACTAAAACATCAACAACCAAGCAAAACTAAATGAATCCACCAAGAATTTACCAATTCTCTCTAACAAATTAAAAGATACAACTCAATCCTACTGTAGGAGTGTTTGATTTCATTGAAACTCTAGAATCTTACTTTTTTTTTAAACGTCCCTTTGATTCCCAAACTTGGAGGTGAAAATACATATCTTTGGTTGTATATGATTTGTATATATGCTTGGGAGAAGAAAAATTTACTACCTTTTCAGTATTTCCAAAAGTGGACCAAGGTTGTTTGTATTTGTATAGGTCGATTGACCTTTGTCCAGACATGGCTTGTATAAGGAATTGAATATTATTGCAGAACTAGACATAAAATTGAAAAAGTTGGGCCAAGTTTTTGATGATTATACCAGCCTATTGGTAGTAGGGGAAAACCCCTAAAACTAACCCAAAAGTTAAACATATCCTACCTTGGATAATGTCAGAAAACAAGTGACTCAAACTCTTTGCAGACCAACTTGTGGCCCAAATAGACCACATACTTCAAAATTCCTAAAATGGATCCAATAAAACCAGACCATAGCTAAACCTAGGGTTTTTAACACCTTTCTAGGGTTCATACTAACCCAAAATTTACCTTGGAACCAATCTCTCACCAACCCAATACATATGAAACTTCATAAATAACTACAATTACCTTGCATCCACCAACTCTAGTATCCAAGATATCTAGGGCTTCATACGATGGAATTCCCATATTATCACACTAACACATCAAATACATACTAGAAAACAATTCTAGATTATGAGCACATTTAATCATGTTTGAATATTTTTCTATTCCCTCAAAATATATTATACTTTTGTTCTATATGCACTTCATCAGAAATATGTCAAATAATTGGAAATAAATGATAATGAAGAAACTTTAAACCACTTTCATGCTTTCTAACAGTGATAGGCAATTTAATGAATTAATATTTGTTTCATAACAAAAAAATATTATTTTATATAATTAACAAGTTACACAAAAAATTAGGGTTTTTTATTGGAGATAACTTAAAAGTAAAATACAAGTTGTCAATAATTACCATAAGTACCAATGCAAACAACCATCGAAACTCAGATTGGGGCGCTAAAACTCCACTTTTCCCCTAAACTTTAAGAAATAATGTGACTCTATGACTTCTAACCCGGTTGATTCTTGGAAAATAACTTTTGTTGACAATTACTCCTAAGAAGTCCATGTCTACCATAGAAGAAACAATTATAATAACTATATCTGCAACACAATCCCTTGTGTATATGTTACAACTAGTATAATGTTGTCTATCTATCTCTATCACTAGAGTCATAGCTACAAAAATCACTAGACTCACAATCAATCTCCCATATCTTTATGTTCTGACTTGCAACCACTAGTGTAACTCTATAAGCTTTCCCTATTTAGATTATAATCACTTTGGTGAGTTTCCACCCAAAATATCACCATCCTCAACTACTTTCTTTCAAAATTTAGATTGCTATGAGTTCCAAAGCTATTATCCTCCAAGAAAATTAGAAAAAATAGGATGCTTATGTCTATATTCCAAAGAAGCAATTCTCTCCTAGATCTGTATTATCAAATCATCCTCAATATTCATGATCTTTCCCTCATTTGTAACTGATAATAGTGGACCAACAAGAAAAAGTCCTGAGAATTGTTCCATGTATCCAATAATTGACTTGAGATTCTTATATTGACTAATCTTCTCATTGATGTAAAATGACAAAAGTTAATGAGATTTAAACTCTTTCTTCTAGTCTCTATAGGTCATCTACTCACTTGGTCTCTTCATTTCCTTCATGACCCACCAATGGCTATCACTTCCCTTCAATAGATAGACCACATGTTATATCTTTTCCTCCTCTTATCTAATAAAGATGAGATTTTTTTTTCTCTAACTTCATTATCCACATGTCATCCTTCTATGTCTACACTACTTACAAAGTCAGTAGCCCCCAAACATAAAACCAATTCATAGGACTTACTCGAATTCCCTACTAGCTCAAAAATAAATTACTGACGACCCCAATAACCCAGTTGTTATCGTTTTTAATCATTTATCCATCACCTGATCAAACCTAGATTACAAAGGGTTAGATACTGCACATTCTCATCGTGAGACTCAATTACACATTGAGCTCTAATTGGGTCCCTTTAAGAGCTATGGGGTTGATCCCTAACTTGAGTCCCTCTTCTATCAAGCATAGAAACATATCAAAACATAGATTAAATTGTTACAAAGAGACATACACAAATATATATTCCTAGATTTCCAAAAAATCACCTAACCCTAGTTGTTAATACCACCTTTGTAGTACCTGACACACAAATTACTACTGAATATGACCATGGTGGTGGTCACTACACGACTATATTAAACAACCCCAAATAACCTTGGCAAAACATAGAAGCAATAAGAAAACATCATCATAATAGTTATCAAGGTTAACCTTTTTCCTTAAAATTAAAACATGTAGAACAATTAGTTATCATTCAAGCTTGACATATTTCATAACATTTCAGAACTGTCCATTTTGTTTATTATTTTATAGAGAGTATTAGATGCTAACACCCCAGTTTCTTTAGCACATGAGAAGAAGAATAAACAACCTTTCATTTCAATCTCCCTTTGAAGAGTACAAACATGATGTTCATTACAAGAACAACAAAATAATATCATTGCATACTAATTTAAAAACAATTCTTATTCATATATTGAAAAGATATATTAAAACATTAAGCTTCACAAAAATAATCAAAGTATATTATATAAATCATGCATTTGGGATCCCACCAAGAAGCCTCCTAAAATATATTTAGAATCATCTTTCTTGGCTAAACCTCCTAAATCTCATTATCTGCAAACGTCTCATCCCCAACCATAGAAAATGGGGATAATCACTAGAGTAAGTGGCAACAAATTTATATTTAAAAAATATAAATATACTATAAGGATAAACTTATATAAAAATATCTCTCTTATTTACTTACTTTATCTACATGTGGTCATATTTGTAGACAATTCCTCTTCCATTGGTCCGAGGAGATTTCTGTTGGCACAAAGGGCATTTTGGTTGGCATAGATTGTCTTTTATTAATATGAAGCTAATTTCTATGGCATGAAGTTTCTTATATTAACACAAAGTGCCATCCATTTACCTTGAGGTTCTTCTTTTGACTAAGGAATCTTATGTTGACACTGAAGTGTCATCTATTGGAAAGAAGTAACTTCTATTTACCAAAGAACTTCTGCCCGTATAAGGAATTACCATAAATGTTATGCTCTTAATATAGTATAACTACAAACCAAAACTAGAACTAGAACTATAAATAAAAAAATGAAACAAAAATAACATCTTATTTTTATATCTTTTATCTATTTGTGGCCATAAGTGTATAATAAGTCCTCTTTTGTTGATCTAAGAACCCTTATTGGTAGAAACTATCTTATGATTGGCATAGAATGCCTTCCATTGACATAGTAGGTTGTTTCCCTATGGCGTTGTAAAGGAAGCTTGGAGGTGCTCTCCATAATCCAAGATCTAATGGATAAGTATGTTCACTTGTTGTTAGAGATTATACTTTTTTATTGTATTAATATTCTACTTGAATAAAGAAATTTTCCTAAACATAGTAGTTTAAAAACCAATTAGGATTGGATTGAAAAGTCATTCTACTTGATAACTATGTTACATAACAAGTATGTGTACTTTCCAACTTATATCACCTCCTTATTTGAGAGTTTATTTTAAGAAGTTTCTATTAACTTGTATATATGCATGAGGTTTCAATATTGTTTAAGGTAATCTATCCAACCCACTCTAGACTCATTTTCTCTTAGGATTTTTAAGTTACATGAAGGTTTATCCTATTTACAATCGTGGTTGAAGGGATATCACCAACTTTTCCTTATTTTCCAGTATGAGAAGGACTACCAACTACTTCTAAACCAATATCCTCTTTACCCATCCTGTATAAGATGTATCAACAAGTGAACAAGACTAGAAGAATAAAATTATAGTTTGTAGCTTGAAGGAATTGCAGATTGAGCTTCCCAAATTGGAAAATCTTTTAGAGAAGGAGAAGGTGTCACTTGAGAACAATTAGGATAACTGAGACACGAAAAGAATTCCATAGATCTTTCAATAATTTTTTAGCATAAAGTGTGTGTTAATTTAATGCAAGGGGTTTGGGTTAGGCTAGTGGAGTGTCGGAGGTGAAATTATTAATTGGGATGAGTCAAAACATGAAATCAAGGGGCCATTTATGCATTCAGTATGTCCCAGTTGAGCTATTACATCGACCAAGAAATTTTTTTATTGTACAATGACTTAAACCAATGAGTACGGAAGGTGTTACACATATAAACAACAACTAGGAATTTATTTAACTAGTCAGTTTGACTACCCTTTGGTCAAACTAGGAGTTTGAATGATATTTCAACTGAGAGATATATTTAAGCACAACAACTCTTAGATAATCTCTTGATTAAACTTTAAGTTTGTTCCACACCATCTTGGCCAAACTAAGAGTTAGGCTGACAATATTACTACCTAAAATTCACATACAAACATTTAAGTATAGTTCTAAACAATTAAGTAATTGATGATAGCCATTATCATGGTTCGGTAGGGTCCTAACTAAGATCGAATTGGCTTGTAGGATCATTAATAGTAATCCTTTTACAAGATAAAAAATGATTACATGGTTTATAATGCATTTGGATATAATATGTTGAAACTATTGACTTGATCAAATATGTAGTCCATTACGTGTTGCTTTGACTCATGTGCCCCTAGATCACCAAATAAAATATTTAGCAACAACAATAAGAGGAATTACCTCATTCATCAAAATAGGTGCATAAAATGACTTGGGCTAATAATCTCAACCTTTTGATGATGATGGATATTTATTTGATAAAATAAAATATAATTAACAATATTTAAACTTTAGAGACCATACCAGGTTTTTGAGAAATTGAATGTGTGGCGACATAATTGAAAGAATGTATAATAATGTAAGCTAGTTCAACCATATAGATTGTAAATATTGTTCCATATCTAGTGAGGATGCAAATATAACTTAATCTTGTCAGTGTCTTCTCTTTTTATCAAAATTAAGAAATGTCTATGTCAGAATTTTGGGAGAAAAATTAAAATATTTCAAAATTCGTGTTTGTTTTATTTTTCCCCACTTGTCAAATAAAAAAAGTGAAGTTGGCTAGATTAAAAGACACCTATGTGTAGCCTCCCTTGATGTGAGAGCACCCTATATAAAAGAAATTAGGGCATGGGGAAAACATCAATCACAATTTCCTAATCCTAGGTAATAAACACATATCGAGGTATATAAAAAGCATAAGTATATGTTGACTAGTGAGAGTAATTTTAAACATAATCCAACTCATTGTAAAATACAATAAATATTCATTATAACTAGAAAATTAAGATACTAAAATAAATTTTAAGATACCATTTTTTTCATACTTATTCAGAAGAAGATGATGCAAAGACAAATTGTAAGGCAATTTTTTTCTGGAAAAATCTAAGTTTGGACCAAATTTTTTTGTCATATGTAAATCATAGACCAAAATACATAAAGTTCATAACTACTTACAAGATATTTTATTTTTAAAACAAAACTAGTTCATGATACACTATAATGAAAAATTAAAGATATAAGATTGCATCATCAACCAACCCACACTCCGATCTTATGTGTTATTGTTGTCTATCAACCTTCCACAATAACAACCGATCAGGGACATAATGAGAATATGTATGTGTACTCTTAACATCTGTATGATCTCGTTTCGACAAGGCTAATACTACATACGTCATTGAGTAATATTATTTTCTAGACATTTATAGTGCTCCATCATTATCTCATAACTAAATGAAACATAATTAATTGGAAGCTTGCCTTCTATTATTGATTATCAAATAATGTATCTAATGTCTCATCCCAATCATCATATGATTGGCTCTCTGGACATACATACCAACACTCACCGCCTTCTTGAGTCACAAGATAACCAAATCTTCCAGGTTCAAGGCATTTCCTGCTAGATCTACGTGGTTCCTATGTTACTTGAGAAGTTTCAGATTACAAAATGATTTTTTATTCTCTTTGTTCCTCTTTTATGTCTATTGGTTCAATGTTTTCTTGTTGGTCTTGAACCTCTTTGAGTTCTAGATTCCTTTGGAAGTAAATTCCTTTTCTAGGAATACAACATCCCTGAAAAAAAATACTTTGTTGTCAGATAGGGAATAAAATTAATATCCTTTGGTTTCCTTAGGATATTCAACAAAATAACAGTTATCTAATTTGGGTCCAAGCTTTTCGGGAAACTATTTTCTCAAATAAGCTTCAGAATCCCAATTCTTCATAAAAGACACATTGTGACACTTCCAATATCATATCTCATATGGTGTCTTTTGAACCGATTTAGATGGTACATGATTTAGTGTAAATGCGGCATTTTCTAGAGCATAACCCCAGAAGGTAGTCAGAAGTTCAACTAAAATCATCCTTGACCACACCATATCTAGAAATTTGTGATTCCTTCTTTCTGACATGACCATTATGATGATGGGTTTTAGGTGGTCCATTGTGATACAATACCACAGTAGCATAGAAGGGCCTCAAACTCTTGGCATAAGTATACTCCACCTAAATCAGAATGAAGTGCCTTAATACTTTTTTCAAGTTGGTTTTGTACTTCATTCATGAAATCCTTGAACTTTTCAAGGGTTTCTGACTTATATTTCATCAGATAAACATAACCATACCTACTGAAGTCATCAGTAAAGGTAATGAAGTACTGATAACCACCTCTAGCAATTGTTTTAAAAGGTCCACATGCATCAGTATTGTCCTAATAGATCACTAGTCCTCACATTGTTTCCAATGAAAGGGGTTTTCGTCATCTTGTCCAACAAACAAGACACATGTCTCTATTAATTCAAAATCAAAAGAGTCTAGATAACCATATTAATGGAGTCTAGATATGTGATTCTCATTTATGTGCCCTAGATGGCAATGCCGAAGATATAGAGTTATTAACTTTTAATCTTTTGGTATTTACATTATAAACATCTATATTTAGATCAAAAAAATAAAGACCATAAGACATTAGGGAACTACTATAAAAGATCTCATCTTTTGAAAAAGAACATTGATCATTCTTAATATGAAATTCATTTCCATCCTTATCTATACAAGATAGAGATATCAGGTTTCTATTTATAGAAGGTACATAATAGTAGTTCATTAACTCTATTACAAGCCACATGGGTAGAGATAAATTATAGGTTCCAACTATAGTGATGGTAACTCTTGCTCCATTTGCAACTTGCAGTTTGACCTTGTCCTTTCTTAAAGGCTTACTTCTTTTCAGATACTGCATATTTGAACATATATCAGATCCACATCCTATATTTAGTACCCATGATGAAGAAGTAGACAAATTTATCTCAATAACATATATTCTTGAAGTGGAGATCTCTATCCCCAACTTCATCTTCCTGAATCCCTTCAAGTACAAAGGACAAATCCCTCTTGTACTTTTCTTTGTCCTTATCTTGAGTGCTAAAGATCTCGATTTATGATTAGGCTCAGAACTCTTCATTTCCTTGCTTTCATCCTTGGTTCCATTATGCCAAAATCATGGATTTGTCCTTCTTTATTCTTGCTTTGGCATTTATCAACATGCCATAAAATATGTCAACGACCTGGCCATGTTATTCAAGTGGTATCACTCAATAAAATATCTATATGATTCAGACAATGATTGTAGAATCATATTTGTGAGCAACATTTGGCTCAAAGAGAATCCTAGTTCTTCTAGATGTCCTAGATGTCTAATCATATTGAACACATGGGTCTCTACTATATCTCCCTCTATCATCTTGCACTAAAAAGTGTCTTTGAGACATTGTACCTTTCTTTATTTTTATGACTTACCATCTCAAGAATCCCCATGTCTTCACATTGCTCATGCAAATCACAGTTCATGCATCTTACTATAAGGTGCTTTCTGTCTAAGACATTGTTGGCATGCTTCCAGTAAGCATCCACCTCAACCCTAGGTGCATCGGAAGTAGGTATTTCTGGCACTGGTGAATCTAGGACATAACTTATGCTCATCATTAAGAACCCTTCTCAAAGTCTAAAACCAGTCATAGGAATTTCTCCTTAAGTTTGTCCTTCCTAAGGACTGATTACAACAGATATTTGTTTGTCATTTTTTTTACTAGAGAAAATTTGCATTTTTCAAAATTTTTTTATTTAATTTGATTTGAATAAAATTGACGATATTTAATTAGGCCTATAATTAATTATTGCTACCACTATTTTGTTCAAATTGATAGCTCTCACATACCAATACGGAAGATTGCAGCGTAAAACCTTTTAGTGATCCAAGATAAAAAACAATTGAGTTATTACTCGTCTAACACAAACGTCCATAATCAATCATTAAGGTAGGTAACTTTTCCCAATTGCATCTTATACAATTCTTGGATAGATGGTATGCTCAACTCTTTGCCATAGTCATCTACATAATTCTAGGTGCTTACTCTCATTAAGATCACCTAGTTAAGCCTGACCCGAAAGTCAACATGATAGTAATGCACCCTGCTTGGCAGGCCCACATAACTACCATCTCACTTGCACATGATGAACAACATACCAAGCTTGGCCTGACCACTCTTAGTCGATTAAGATTATCATGTTTTGCTAATGGAAGTATTTAAGCCTTAATATGTTATTGAGGGAGTTGTATTTATAAATACATATACATATCCAATAACCACATACTCATAATACATATCACATACATGATACATCCCACAAACAAAAACATGCAATTAAAATATAAGTGATGGTTATGTCCACACTATTATAATTTCTTGGAGACAAAATGAATTACCACCACCTAAGGTCTACGTCACATGTGAAAACCTATTTTTGATAAATATTTGTTCTTGAACCAATCTAGGTTGATTGGTTCAACCCTTTAACTGATCAACTCACCCTCTCGTTCGATCGGTTGGTCATCAGAGCGGTCATCTGGACTCTGGTCTAACATCTTCTAGACCCCTGTAGTCGATTGGTTGGGCCACCAACCAATTGGTTCAACTCCTCCCATTGTCTGTCCTCTTTGGTCCTCCAGTCAATCAGCTTGTCATTTGAAATGGGAAGATTCATTTGATGTTGAACGTCTTCTTCATCATAACAAGAACTAAAACTATCCCAATGCTATTTAACATTTTACAAAGTAATAAAAAAGCTCAAGTTACATTCGAGGGGAGCATAGGAAGGATAGAATAATACTTTTACATATGTAAAGAATATAGAGGCTTGTTGAGATATAAATAGGAACAAACAACCACACAACCATGCAAAAAGATTCGGGTTATTGGCCATAATCGTGCTATATAACCACCATCAAAACCAATTTTTAGGGTGACACATGTAAATTTCATATATATATATATACATACATATATATACATATATATAGATATACATATATATGTATGTATATATATTACTTGGGTTCATATTTTGTATTTAATCGGATATGCACATTAATCATTTTAAGTGTTCACATCTTATGCAATAAATAAATGATAGAAATCAAAATTCAATTATAATGATTAAATCCCAAAGCATAGTAAATTGATGTGGATCTAATACCATTATAGGGAAATATGGAAACAAAGTAGATAGTGGAAACAAAAATTTAACTACCATATTTCTATTTAAATAGTAGATCGCATAAACAACTACATAATGGGAGGGATGGTTGCGAGGTTATACATGGTGCTGGAGAAAGTCCAGTGACAATTCCCTCATTGTAGCATGCCCCTTTCTTCAACTTGCACATGGACAATGTCAGCTTCGGCCTCCTGAATGATCAGCACAGAGAACAGTTCACTTTTCCCTCCAAGCTATAGGCAACAACCTCCTCGCCTTTGTAGTATTCCACATAGACCATCGGGAACTCATGTTGTTCTAGATGAACGAACAAGAAAGATTTGTCCCTTCTAGTCAGTATACTAGCACCAACTTGCTCTTCTACAGTTGTTCTCCCTGGCCATCCCTCCCTTTGATAGGTATGACTTTTTAGGTTCCCTCAGTTACCACAATTAGAGAAGACAACAATTGTCAGAGATTATTGTTGTGTCTGAGAAACCTCAATACCCCTCTTTTTATAGGAGGGTCAGGTACATGGTTCCCAGTATGAGCTAGAGTCAAAGGGGATTGAATTTCAAAAATGTTTGCATTTGTGAGCGGAAAATGGCCGGTTCACAGGTGAACCGGTCGGTTGGCATGTGAGCGGATCTATTCAACCCTTGAACTAGTTATTTCAACATGTTTCCCGATCACAATTGAGTTGGCAATTAATATCTGATTAATGCACAACATGACATTTGCACTAATCCTTGATCCAATGAAATTAAGAAACCAATCAGTTAGTTCACAACATGAACTAGTCCATTCATGGACCTGATTTGATCGATTCACTTCCTGAATTGGTCATCTCATGGACCATATTTCCAGTCTTGGTTCATTTGTCTTGACACTTTGATATGAATGATTCAATACTTGAACTGGACAATTCACATTCCAGTCAGTCAACTTTTAACCTTTGTTATTTAAATTGAATACCTAATTCTTTAGTAATCAAGTTTAAACCACATTCATGAACATACTCCTTTCTAAGTGTATCCTATCTGTGTGACCCTATAGGTTCCAAGATACGTTGGAAGTGAATGTTCATAACTAATTTATGACATCATAAGTAATGACTGGTATCTGGAAACACATCATTGTTGTCCAAGTGATTCAGAATGTTGGAGAACAACTTCAACCTACAATCTATGGTTGGTGTTACAATACTTGTATAGTTCCTTTGTCATTGATATCCAGATTGAACTCGAGGCATAGAATCGTCATCCTCTTCAACGTTTAATCCATGTTCCTTGAACTAGAGTAGACTGTCTGAGATATATGTAAGCTCAATCTCATATATTGACTCACATGAGCATGGCCATGCATTTCTCAGTCTCATTTATCAAGCACCCAATATATCATACTCCTATAGGAGGGACAAATCCCATCTACATCACTCATAGTCATCCCCACATGTCATAGTGCACCCAAGCATCACCTTTATGGAAACCATAATTCAATGTCATGATTGATGATGTCAAAGTAATGGTTTCCACGCATCAATCTCAACGTTTGTATGTCTGGTACACTATTCTATAACATGTGTCTATGTGTTTGGTTTGATATCACATATCATGACTTAGTGAGATTCTATCATCAATCAAGACACACTCTAGTCTTATGTGTTATTACTATCTATCATCCTTCCACAGTAACAACCGACAAGGGACATAATAAGAATTTATATACTCTTGATATCCATATGATGTCATTGTTCAGGTCCTCAAATGAAAGACATATGTCATTGATTAATATCATTTTAAACATTTATTATGTTACATCATTATCTCATAACCGAATAAAATAGGATAAATTTGAAGATTTCCTTTATTATTAGTCAAATCATTTACAAGTTATGACATTACAATCATCATGTGATTGGCTCTCTAGGCATACATACCAACATTCACCTTTCATGGCCAAAATACCTTGATTTCTTGAAATAAAAAAAATGCAATTTCCCATATTCCCAACTCAAAATTGTTTCATGACTTGTTTCAATGACAAGAAATACAAAGAAATATATTTCATATCTTTTCAGCTTTTGCTACTTCCGCATATTCTTATGAGTTCACTACAAGAACATGGTTTATTGGTTGAGTGTATTTGGGTATGTAGATTCCCCTAGGTAGAAAATTGAAGTAAAATAAGGTGTAAAATAAGGTTATCTCTCATCTATTTGACTTTAAGATCATCATTTCATTTTTATGCAATTACATTGATTGTATATTTTTTGTGCTCATTTGCATCTTTTCTTAATTGGTGGTATGCCCCTATTACATAGGATGGGTATGGAATAAGCGTTAAGAGGGAAAAAGGGTGTGCCACCCAAACTTGGAATTTGGCACTATTTTTTTGTACACTTTTTATTTATTTTTGGTGAATGGAGGGTAAGGAGAAGATGGGAGAAATCTAGAAGAGACTAAAAGGAGATGATGGGAGAAATCTAGAAGAGACTAAACTTGTGCATCTCATATTTTGAGTTCAGTGTATGGGGAGTATCATAACATTAGTTCAATTCATTCTGCAACATGCAACAATCAAGATATTCACAAGCTATTACACAATTCAAGTAAAGACACATGCATTTGATTCTATCGATCCTTTACATCTTGTCATACGTGATAGCGTTCTACAAACAGAAGTTTCTAAAATTGTTTCAAGAGAATTCACTTCATTTAGTGGGTTATGAATATAAGAAACAACTTCCCTACTAGATAAAGGTTGTACCAAAAGAATGAAATAAAAAAGTTAACTAAAACTACGTGTAAATTGAAATAACGTGTTGAGTATGCTAATAAAACAAAAGATAGAGTGGGTAGAATATTCATTTACCACCCACCTCCACCCCAAACATAGAATTTTTCTTGTCCTGATAAAATCCTAAATATAGAATGGAGGGAAGAAAAGTGACGGGTTTCATCCCAACAAGCTCCTTGCTTAACATCAAACGTATGACACTTGTGTTGTCCACCATCGAGGAGAAGACACTGGTTCTTGCATGGGACTACTATATTTTCTTAGATGCATCCCCTTCAACCACTCCTTTATCCTTGCTTTGATTCTTCCTTCCCACAACCTACCACAAATGGTGTGACATATTTCAAATACCAAGGGAAATAATTGGAGTTGTGCTGAGTCAGTTCCCACTATTCAACATATGATGATAAATATTCAAAAGGGATCTGAAAATTGTCAACCAAATAATACTGAGGTGGTACATGAGTGAGGTTCACTAGATGCATGGTCATTCCATCCTATCAGTCACTAGCATTTATAGGGATCAAATCTAGAGGTGGTACCTGGAAAGTTCACATCCTATGTCCCCAATTGATTCTTCTTGGTTGACATCTAGAATTGTTAGATCATGAGGTATATGGTAGTCCTAATAGATAGGAACTTTGTTAGGAGAGGTGAAAAGGTGATAGGGAACTATCTATTGTGCGGTTGGGGTTTGTTGATAGACATGTTTATGGAAGGGATGGCTCTTTTATAGTTGGGGTGTGCTTTTCAAGTTTGGAAACAAGAGGATGGGGCATCTTCTATGGTTGGTGATCTTTCTTCTTGCATGGATTAGATAGGTACACTATCAACCTTCTTAGCACTATGAGCATCCTCTAAGGATACCCTACACTCAATCATTGATGAGGCTTCTGAGGGAAAAAGTTGATGTTGCTTAAGAATAAATTGATCAATGTAGTTCAAGAATAATACTTACTTCTATGGTGTACTTCATGGAGCCTCCATGTGCTTGAGAGTCAAAAGACTAATTTCCCACCTAGGGTTAGAAGTCTTCCTTCAACATCGGTTAAGGCCCTAGATGTGACAAGGAATGGCCTAAAAAGATAAGAGGGAAACAACAATCTTCCTTGATGTCCAACACTACAAAATCATAAGGAATGTAAAATCCCCCAACATTTATCGGTATATCCTCACCCAACTTTTACCAGTATATCCTCAATAAGGGAAACTGTCTAGGTCATGGAAGAATCAACGAGCTAGATAGTCATTGTAGTGGGTCAAGCATTAGTTAGGCTGAATCTTATGCATAGGCTAAGTGGTATGATAGAGATACTAGACCTGTATGGTAAGTAGAATAATTTATAGAGATGAAATACCAAAGGACCCTGGGTCTGCACGTTTGCAAGGCATCTTATTTTGGATGATATCTGATGATTTTGTTGTCAATTTTATCATTTCAAATTCTTCATTTATGTATTTTTTATTAAATAATAGATTGAATAATTTAGTCCAATGAAGCATTTTGGCCATGGCACCAAGTAATGGGATATTGACATACAACATTTTTATAGTTTCTTTGAATCTATTAAACCTAGAATCCAAACATGTTCAGTTTAACCAACCTTGGTATTTCACACACAACTTATATACAAAAACATCTAAAGAAGGTAAGGGAATTTCTAGTCTACTTGTTGTCATGTTCTGGGTGATAACCACATCATTTTTATCAACCTTTCTCACCATCTTAGTAGAAGGGTTTACCTTTTCTAGGGGGAAAGCCAAAGCGAGTTGTAATAGCTTTAAGTTGATCCATGTGCTTCAGATTAGGTTCCAGTTTTCCAACAAAGGAACCTAAAATAGTACATTGGGATTCCATGAGCTGGTCTAATTGTGAATATGTTGCCTTTTGATGAGCTTGTTGAGATAGAACTATTTGCTCTATGGATGCAATTTTTTCATCTATAGAAGGAGGGGGTTTTGCTACATCTGTGGCACTTGATTAAGATTTTGGAATTGTTTCCCTTGTAAGCTACATTGGTTCCTAGAGCTTTGTTGGCTCTTATATAAAAGCCATGGGGGTTTTTCACTTGAGAAGGCTACTTTTGTGATGCATTCTCTACACCAACTAAATTGTCGTATTCAAACTAGGATGGATTCTACATTGGTTGGGTTATAGTAAGCTTGTCCATATGGATATGACATATGCAATGGAACCCTTATTCACCATGATGTTGTAAAGTTGTTGGTATTATAGATTAGAATGGTTATGGCCCTTGTAGAGATCACAAAGAGAATCTACAAATTTTATTTGTTGTTATGGATGTTGTGATTATTGTGGCTATCCTCTTCTTTTGTAGGCATAGAAAGAGGAATCCATGTGATCTTTCTTCAAGGTGAGCATATTGAGGGTTTCAAAAATGGATCCATGATCGAAACTATCTTTGGCCTTAGCTACCTTGAGACTCTGCCTTGTCATAGATTTGATTGGGCTTGGTTTTTAGAAATTCTTTTGATAACCTCCCAAGCATTGTCAAAGTTTTAAAACATGAAGTTTTTTTTTGGAAATTGGTAAATATATTGTCAAAAAGAGAGGGTAGCTAAGCTACACTATACATCATACAAAAAGGTGAGTGTATACAGGGTGTGTATCCTACAAAAAAACCCCAGTATAACCTAGTTGTGGGATTTAATCCCCTACTCAGGGTATTGTTGGCCATTACAACGTTAGTGATATCTAATTTAACAAAATGGAAAATGTCCTTGGTAGAAACACGGTCGTCCACCACCATATTGCGGGCTTTCCAAATATTGAAACAGATGTTCGTGCAACACAGATATGCGAGCCTCTCCTCCTCTTTGTTCTTGGCTTTCCTCATCGCCAATTCGAGCGTATCCATTAAGTTGTCAGAGATAAGCTGCCTCCATCCGTTCTTTAACCAAACCAGCGCCCAGACGTAACGAGCCTTCGGACAATTATGGAAACGATGATGGTTGGACTCCTCCTCATCACAAAATAGACATTTTGGGTTAACCTGTAAGCCCCAATTAGCGAGTCTGTCCCTAGTGAGGTGTTTCCCAAGTATTTCCTTATAGGAGGTGACACTCCATTTGGGAATATGGCCTTTCCCCACAACATATTGAACCAGGGGACCTATTCACTCGTATCCATTTGGATCCATGGTTTTAGTTGGCTCACCAGCACAAAGAAACGGTCGCCATCCGCACAATACTGACGCCCAACAGCATTCCACGCCTTAACAACAACACCCCAAACCCGTGAGGAATGAGGCTAATCTGCAGGCATGCCACTGTATCACAATCTCATCCATCTCACCCAAATCCCCTGCTTGTCAATTAGGAATCTGTGTAGCCTGCGCCGGTTCCCTTCCACAACAATGTCTTCAAATATGAAGTTACCTCCATATGAGGTGTTAAGCAAAGTCTTGGAGTCGTTATCAACACCATAATAGAAGGTATCGATAAATTGGACTTGAGAGATGTTGTGGTGTGGGTAATGATGGAGGAGGTACTCAAATATCTCCTTACTTTAGAAAAGGTTTTGTTAGGAACCATGGAAAACTGACTAATTTTCCCCTTTACCTGATAGGTGAGAGATATGGGATAATATTTTTCAAGGAATATGGACTAGAGAGATTCCTAAGTGGTGATGTGGTCTCCCTCCATAGCATTGTACCAACTGCTGGCTTGATTTTATAAGGAATACTTAAAAAGCCACAATTTAATAGCGTCTTAAAAAATTCCTAGTATATTGTGCAAGGCACATAGGTCGGAGAACCGTCAGAGATGATCTTGACAATGGTCACTTTTATTACTGGGGAATGGACTTCTTTGAATCATGGTGATCCACTAAATGTGGATCTCAAATTTTGGGGTAGTGATAGTAGGTGGGACAATGGGATGTAGTGCATTGGTGGACATAGGGACAGAGAAGTCATTAAGCTACTTTTGTTGCTCTTCTTCTGGTGTAGTGTCATCTTAGGCTTCCTATTCAACAACAATGACTACCCTCATCTCAACCCTTAGGGATTGTCTTTGTATGACAAGGGCCCATTCAAACTGACAATTGACTTCTTCCCTACCCATTTTATTCTAATGGATCACAAGATTAAAAGTCCTATTTATCTCAGGATCTAACTTAGATGGTATAGAATTGACACTTTTTGAGCGCCACATATACCACTATTACCTGAAAGAGACAAGTTGACTATCTAGATTGAATAAGTCATAATTCAAGTAGATGTGAATGATTATTGATTGAAAAAGAAAATCCTAATCATTCAAATTAATGGGGTTAGAAAACAACTCTGTTGTCCCTATAAAGGGTGCCAATATTTGAAGTGATTCATTAGTACAAAGAATTCACTAAGGAAGAAATTCCCTAGAGTTTAATCATAACAAATGGAAAACAACTCACCCACAAGAAAACGTGCTAATTGTAGTACATATAAGGGTTGAAACCATGATATAACATCATTAATAATTGTTTCAAACGTGTTACTAAAAAATATTTAAAGGTATTTGTTCGAGAGTGATATAGATAAAACATTAGAATACATGCTGTAGAAGTAAAATTGATTAACTAAAGATTTAATTAATTAATAAAGAACTCCTTGGGCTTGACATTCACCACCATAGACTATGTAGTTTCTTTAATTGATAAATATCCTTGAATTAGGTTATTAGACTAGGACCAAGAGGATTTGTTTCCTTACATAATGCAAAAATCACAAGGACCAAATTCCCCACAACAAGAATATAATTGATCAAACCATAGAATAAGTGTCTAGATCAGAGGAAACTCATTTAACAAGGAAATCCTTAAAATAAATATCAACTAGAAGAAGGTATGGAATATGGTACTATTCACATGATCCAAAAATAAGGTTTGCTCATTGATAGTTAGAATAAACATAGAAGAATAGATAGAGAGTGAAGGAGTCATGTTGCTAGAATATAGCAACACTCTATAGTCTAATTGAGGAAGATGATGAATCCTCTCATTTTCTTTCTAATTTCACCCACATGAGGCTTTGAGATGATAGGGTATGATTCCCCTTGTGTCTGGCATCCCTCCTACTTTGACAAGGTGGAATGTGACCCCAAAACCCTAATGGCGTGTCCTAGAAGTGGATGTAAAGACTGGATCTGTAGGCCTAGTTGATCCACTTGGGTTCTAATAGGTTGACTAGGGTATGTTGATGCTTGGGTTCAAATGGAGTTCAATCAATCGATTGGGGTCCAATTAGTCATATACGAGAGTTGATGCTTATGTTTAGATGTAGGTCAATTGATATGTTTTGTGTGAATCGACCATTTTGACTACACTAGACGTCCTTGATTTTTCATGTTGAGTCATTCAACTAGGTGTCCAGTTGATCGGTTGGATTTTTGGTAATTTTTCGAGTTCATTCTTGTGAGTAGATCGATTGGAGATGTCAATTCATCGGTTGAAATATCGTGATGTTGAAATGTGTACTTGAAGCTTCATTAGTCTTTTAACTCTTGGAGTATTTGAGGGGTTCTCGATCATTAGAATAATCAGGTACAACTTTTGTTTGTTCCTAAAATAAATGAGAAAATATAATTAAAACTCTAGTTTAGTTGAAAAAATCAAAGTAAATCAATTAAACCCTTAAACTAGAAGTAATAATGCAATGCCCCTAAGGAATGACAAAATATGCGATAAAAACCAGATGAATATGCATTCATTAGTTAGGTGTCATAAATATGATGTTATGGTTATGCATTGATTCTAATTGTTTAGATATTGAGTTTCTACTCCTATGTATGTATTTTCATTCTAAAGTAATTCCCTTAAAAATTGTTTAAAGATGGAATTGACCTAAGTGGTTGTTGTTTCTGATTCATTATATATTTTTGTCATGAAAGTGATGTGCTAAATGCTAGACGCATCTTTTAGACCTAATAATATTTGCAAGTTTGTTATAAATTTAGTGTATTTAATCTGATGTTGATTCATGTACTCATATGGAATGGGACATAATCACTCCAAGTGGCTCTATATGTGTCTCATTAGATTGTATCAAATGTTTTAGGTATAATGTTATTTAGGAAAGAGGCATGAAAAATAATATGTAGATAGAATAATATAGATTGCAATGTCCTTGTTGTCCCTCTTTCCTAGGATGGGTTGTGGATCGAGTTTTTTCTTTCATGGACATGTAACTGATATAAATTGAGCTGCATGTGAGCAATATTATTTGATTCTAATTTTAATGGAGTTGAAAGTATTTGTGATAATTGAATATGTACCCCTTGATGTGACATTGGTTTATGACATTCTGTGAAAAAAAGGAACAATTTACCTATTTTTTCATTTTGGGTTAACTATTTTTTCGAGAATCAATTTCTTCTTCTTCTTCTTCTTCTTATTAGTTTAGATTTAGGGGTCCTCTTTAATAGGTGACAGTTAGATTGATTAAAAGAGATGTCTCAACATTTATGATTATAACTAGATGCATGTATAGGTCAACTCTAATCCTTCAAACACCTACTACTTTAATTGATCAGTTACAACCCATGTTTTCCAACATGCTAACTATTCATAGAATTTCCTAAGCAAAAGCTAGTTCATTTGGCTACCTAATTGTGTTGGGATTGCTAGTGTAGTTATTTAAGGCCTGATTATTTTTAGTTTTTTAACTAGTCAATGTTAGATAGTGCAACTAGATTTCCTCTACACTTAGTTTATTTTTCAATTGATTTCATGCTCTTTATCTTCATTCAACCCCAAACAATCCTTATACTCTAAACTTTCAATGAGGGGTAAAGTTAGGCTAATTGTTTACTTTCAATTATCTGTTTAGATGCTATCCTAAATTATCATATATCTTTAGCAATGAAAATGTGGATATATATGTATGGTAATGTGATATTAAAGCCTTTTTATTGTTATATTATGTTAGTCTCTAGGTGCACATCATAAATCACCCTCTAGTAATGTTCTCAACGACCTTACATGTATTGATCCCATGATATACATTTTGATAGTAGAATTTGAAGTAAATCCCATGCATCATAGAGACACCCATCCAAATTTCTCTCAAATGATTTGTTTGTCTTTGAATCATGTATGTGATTAAGGGTGATAGATTTGTTTTCCAAAAAATGTTATATAACTCATCCCATATCTTAATTCTATTGGAATTGAAGGATTTGTACCAATAATAGGCTTTATATGTGAGTGGTAGTTAAATTGTGAAATAGTAAAACATCAATATATTGAATAGTGGAACCAAAATCCTCTAGGTTAAGTAAGAATGTGATTGGTGAGTAATAGTTAACCTTATATGGATTACATATACATCATTGAACCTTAATGAACTTGGTTGAAGCACATAACATGTACTTAATCTTGAATACATAAAACCCTAATTTCATTAATCAAATATCAATATGCTAAACATTTGATAAAATGGCAAAATAAGGTGTAATATGTATTTTAGTATACCCTAAACCTATAACACACATACTATGAAGTGACTACGATATGAACCCTAACTATGGCTATTTAGGTCTTGAATATGTATTATATTTGTTGACCATGCAATGATTATTAATTAGATCATAACATAATGCTACATATAGTGTGTTTTAAGAAATATATTTTGGGAAAAATAGTAATTTTCATATAAACACCAGGTTCGTTTGAATAACACAAACATGTATATAATTGATACAATTTTAGTATATTTAAGGACTTAGGGGTTGAATGCCTTAATATATGTTGTTACACACTTATAGGATCTAATAACCTACATTAACTTAATATGCCAGTTTGAGATCATAACATGTTTAATAAGTCTCACATGCTTCATTAACACATATTAGTTTTAACAATCTTGATAATATAAATATGCAAATAAGCATGAAGTGAATGTAGGTTAAAGTATGTTTAAAACATGTAAAGATAACAACTTGATGTTTTATTTAAGTGGGGATAATTCAAGTAGCCATTTTTTAAGAAATACTTTTTTAGCAGACCTAATGCCTTAACTAAGTAAATTATTAGATTTTGTGCATGTTAAAGTATATAACTCTTTTCATGATAATGTGTTGTAGGTATGCATAAAAATAATAAGTGATGAGGTTAATGAGGAAAGGAGGTGAAGAAAGAGAGCATTTCTAGAATGTACAAGGTCCATTTTCCTAAATTTTGTATGTGGGTGTGGATTGCAAGAAATTTCTTTCTTGGTTGGAATTTTACCCTACATCCAACCAAACTCTTCAATTTGCAAAAATCACTGATTTGTGATCTACATTCTTTTAGTTTCAATCCACTAGGCAAGTCCTTCACATGGTATTATTGTATAACAACAAGACATGTCAAACTTGGTTCCGATCTTGTACTTCCTGATCTAGATACAAAGTTGTTGTTGTTATATAGGAGCTCACTTGTCCTCCTCATAGCAACACCTTGTGTAAATCGTCCTCCATGGAGATGAAGTTTATCCTTGAACCTTATCAAAAGTGTCTCAAACTCTATATCACCCATGTGGATGAGGTAACTCTTGGTGCATAACCTTGGACGCCCAAAAGAAGTGGATCCAGAGTCATTGACGTGCTAGCATCTCTCACTCTTGTTCTATTTCTGTTGTAGGGAATCATCATTTGGATTTAATCATCTTTCTCAAAAAGGTAAATTCACTATCCACATGTGTTTTGTATACCATAGATGTATACCCATTTATATAGGTCACACACGGTTATAGTTTCCTAAAAGCCCAATCCATTTCCAATTTGCAAATCACAAATAGACACAAAATAGGAAACCTTTGATAGTATCCCAATAGATTGCATGAGAATACTTGTAAACTGGTAATACTTTTTTGAAAATCATATTTTGATTGAGTCTATCATTGGGATTCCTAGTCAATCAACTTTCATATTTCCTTCTTTCCCAATCTGAATGTCTTGTTGATCAAATGATTCACTCATTTAACCATCTAATTACTTTCCTAATTGATGATCTATCAATGGAATGATGCTCAGTCGACCAAGTAATGTACCATTCATAGATGACTTGTTCAGTCAACTGACCGGACTATAATTAATCCTAAACATAATCAATTCATAACCATTCAAATTATGTGTTTGATTGAATTTTTTATCTTGAGAATATTTATTAATCTAACATATGAATGCAAATTCAACTCATTTTAATTTTGCATTTTAGTGTATATTCATTTTCACATGCAATTTTTTTAGTTACATGAGATCAATTTACTTCCGTTCATGTTTTATGTGTTTTCTTGAAATTCTTGCTCTGGTTGCAAGAACCAAGACTGACCCATGGTCTTCCTCATGATAAACCAAAATTTTCCCCCATCTATGGTTATTCGAAAGTTATATGGGGCCAAATTGAATAACCATGATGTATTTGACTTCCTACTTGGGTGATTATATTTTTTAGTTAGTTGGTTGTGCTAAGGCAAAAAGAAGACAACTCCATGCACAAACCAATCATGTAACTCACCTTTCAAGTTGGATGACCAATTATGGACACAATGCCCATAGGAAGAGAAGATACTATGACTCCTACAAGTTGTTCTACTCAGTTATGAGTTTCTTATCAGGATGGCGGGAGTGCATCCCTAAGAGAAAACTAGTCACCTTCTCGGAAAACACATAACTAAATTGGGTTTCTTCAAAATGCTTATCAGAAAATTGGTTGCCCGAATCCAACTGGGATATTAATACACACACCTAAAGAATCAAAGTTTAGCCAAATTACCTGAGACATTACAACAATCAACTAACTGGGGGTGGTCATGTAAAAATACAAGTGGTCGATCACCCGATTGGCACAACCCTAAGAACAATGTAAGAGCATTGTCAATCTAATAACTAAGTGATATTGTGGGTCTGAAAACACTCTTATAAAAGGTTTGGCTTGAGTGGAAAACATATGAAGGCCTTTCATAGAATATCAATTTTCAAAGCATAATAATGAAGTGGAAATAACTAATCACACCCTCCTCCTAGGGTCTCACCAGATTATAGTGCTACTAAAGATGTTGATCTTCTCATCAGAGACCATAGTTGTTGTCCATCTATGTATACACTAACATGGCTTCTTCTTACTCTCTTTTTTATTGTGCTTATTTTTTTTTATATGAGCAAGTAATTTACCTTATTGTGGCATAGGAAGTCACCCCTTTTCCTATACTTTGAACTTCATGTTATGAATTTCCATTTCTATGGTTATTTTATATTTAATTTATTTTTGTGTGCCTTGTAGATTGATCACCCTATATGAATGTCTATTATAATACTATACATATAGACCATGGAACTTAAGGTTACAATATCAAATGACAATCTTTGACCTCGATATGCGATCACAAAAGTATATCCTCCATGGTAATGGGTTAATGATTAGTAGGTATAGAGACTTGGAGCCTATTGGGAAACCTATGATATGAACTCTATACTCTGAATGGATTCCAAAGTCACTGGCCCCAACATAAATAGACTTAATGATGAGTAATGTACGATGTATCATACAATATGTAGGAGATGGTGGTGAAACCCCATCTACCATAATGCCTTTAATTTTGATTGAATAAATTGTTTAATCCTTTCCCAATTTCTTTGAAATATAGTTCAATACAAATTTAATCAACCAATAGTTTGTAAATATTGATCTCAATTACCCATATTTGATAAAAAGTTCTTGTAAGTTTTGTCTCTGGGGTTGGATTCTAACACTATACTACAACAAGATCTGTACTCATGTGGGTGGTAATTGTTGTACATTTTTTTTGAAAGGGTGATGCTTATATTTCATTATCCATCTCAAGGATCTCATTACAAGAGGTGGGGAGGCTCTCAGACCAGATACAATCAGAGTTAATACCACCTCCAAGGTTAGACACATGATCGGCTGCTCTATTACCCTCACGAGGCGTATAAGAAAAGCTAACAGATCTGAAGGATTTAGCAACATCATCGACGTGCTTCAGAATTTGCATCTGAGGACTAGGGCCCCTGGCTTTGTTTATCATTTGGTGGATGGCATTGGCCGCATTAGATTCGATGACAACTCTGGGGAAACCATGATCTCTAGCAACAGAAGTCCCAAATAAAATGGCATAGCATTCAGCCGTATGGGCATCCCAGACCCCCAAGACTGTCTTGGCCGCCATGAGGCAGCAACGAACAACATAGTTTCTGATAACCACCGCAAAGCTGGTGACGAAATTTGACAAAATAGCAGCGTCAACGTTAACTTTCAAAACGCCCGAGGCTGGGGTCTGCCATCTGATGCTAGAACGTAGAACAGGTTCTGTAGGGGCCTTAAAGAGATTTCTGTGTAAAGAGTGCAAGGAGACCCATTAAGAAAGATTAGAAACAATGATTAAAGAATTTGGGTCAGCCAGGTTGAAGAGGTGTTCATTTATGCACTTCCAAGCTAAAAGATAGTAAATCACGACATCCAGAAAACACCCCTTTTTAAATTTTCAAACATTCACTTCCAGCAGCTCAAACTATCACCGTCAAGTCTGTTCTTGATGGACCCAAACAGAAGCTTATCCTTCCAAATGTCCCACGCATACCTATAGCCAAACATGGCATGGTTAACATCTTCAAAATTGGCCTGGCACAGTTGACAACAGGGATCATCACGAATATGTTTAACAGCCATTTTATCGCCAGTAGCTAGAAACCCACGACACATACGCCACACAAAATGTTTCAATTTAGGAGGGGCCTCCAGAGTCCAAATCCCTTTCCAGAATTTATCATCTGCAGAAAGGAAAGGATCATTGAGATGGTCAGGACCCTCGCAGCCTAGCCTATAACCAGTTTTAACAGAGTAGACCCCATCTTTGGTTAAAGACCAGTACTGTCCGTCCACACCACTGCAACACAGGGGCATGGTCAAGATCAGGTCCTTGTCCTCGCTGATAAAGATATCGCCCACCAGATCAACTCTCCAGCGGTGAGTGTCTTTGTCAATGATATCCGCCACCATCCAATCTTTAGTACACTCACTGAATAAAGAAGCAGAGCACCTCCCTTTGCTATTAGGAAGCCACTCGTCCTCCCATAAACTAATATTGTCACCAGTGCCAACACGCCAGCGCAACCCCTCCTTGAGCAGGGCTCTAGCCCCCCAGATACTGTGCCAAGTAAAACTGGAATCATAACCCCTGTACACCTCCAAGAAAGGACAGTGAGGAAAATATTTATCTTTAATGACCCTGCTGGATAGAGACCAAGGATTAGAGAAAAACTGCCAAGCTTGTTTAGCCAATAGGGCAGTATTGAAGGTGCTGAGGTCCCTGAACCCGACTCCCCCTTTATCTTTTGGCCAACACATTTTGTCCCACGATGTCCAATGAATCTTGCGATGCCCATCCGTAGAACCCCACTAGAAATTTGCAATCATCCTTGTCATATCATCAATGATGTTTTGAGGAATCTTGAAAATCCCCATCATATACGTAGGGAGAGCCTGGACAACAGATTTTATAAGGACTTCCTTACCATCATGCCTAAGGTATTTCTCCTTCCACCCCTTGAGACGGCTCCACATTTTGTCCTTCATATTTTTGAAAATCATCTTCTTAGATCTGCCTATGATAGTAGGCAACCCTAGGTATTTATCATGCACCTCCACCTGTTTCATTCTAAGCTTATCGAGAATCGTCCTTTTCATATCATTAGTGACATTTTTGCTGAATGAAATCTCCGACTTTTCCATATTAATCTTCTGCCCTGAGGCTCTTTCGTAGCAGCTGATTTGCTCAGCTATCATAGAAGCCTCCGTCGGAGTAGCTCTAGCGAACACCACACTGTCGTCAGCAAAAAAGAGGTGGGAGATGGCCGGACCCCTCTTGGACACCTTGGCTCCATGAATGAGCCCCTCATTAGCCACTTTGATCAGCATATGCGAGAAAGCATATGCACAAAACAAGAAGAGGTAAGGTGATATTGGGTCTCCTTGGTGGAGGCCTCTTTTAGGGATTATCATACCCTTTTTACATCCGTTTACAATAACAGAGAGAGTGGTGCTGTGAAAACACTACCCCACATTTGTCCTCCAAAACTGGTTGAAGCCCATCACCCTCATAGCACCATCAATAAAGTCCCACTCAACCCTATCGTAGGCCTTGCTCATGTCAAGTTTCAGAGCCATCAAACCTTTTTTACCTTTCACCCTCCGCTTCATGGCATGGAAAACTTCAAAAGCAATCATAGCATTATCAGTAATAAGACGATCAGGTATGAAAGCACTCTGGTTAGTGGAGATGATATCGTTCAGAAAAGGCTTCACTCTGTTCGCCAGGACTTTAGAAATGATTTTGTAAATGGTATTGCAGAGACTGATGGGCCTAAAGTCACCAGTGGCCATAGGGTCCTTACATTTAGGAATCAAGACAATGTTGGTCTTGTGTATGTCAGAGATATCAACCTCCCCTTTCCACCACCCCTTAATATATCTAGTGATGTCTTCATCCACTATGCTCCAAAACACTTGAAAGAAACCCGCATGAAAACCGTCAGGCCCCGGGGCCTTGGACGGGTGCATTTGAAAGAGGGCTCTTTTGACTTCATCTATAGACGACTCATTAGCAAACTGATCATTCATCTCATCAGAAATAACCTTCGGGACATTGATAAGAGCTTCATTCACATTTAGGACACCTTGGGACATAAAGAGGTCTTCAAAGTAGTCAATAATGATCTTCTGTATCTCCCCCTCATTGGTTTTAATGTGCCCCTCTGATGAATGCATATTCATCTCTTATTTTTGCTTCATTTAGAATAATTAATTATGACTTTTTTGTTAATTTTAGCTAATTCAAAAATAAATAGCACTTTCATCTTCTTGATATACTTTTCCTGAATTCTTATGATATTTTTCTTAATTTTCAGGAATTATCTAAGTAATTAAATCGAGAAAAGAAGAGATGAATGTAGGAGGCAATTCAGTTTCCAGCAATGCTAACTGAAATGCATACCTTGCACCAAAATTAGCATAACTCTCACATCCTAAGGAGGAATTTAATGTTCAAATATGATTTGGAAAGGGAATTCAAAGGCCTACAGGAAAATCATATTTTCGGGCGCACTATAAATTCTCTGGACAACGGAAATTCGCTCGAAATTGCTGCTGTGAGAATCTGCATTAAAGAAAGACAATCAAGAGTTTGTTGACTAGATCTGAAAATTCAAAAGGATAGATCCCTCTCTTTTTCCCCCTCTTTTTTAGATAGCCTACCCCTCCTTCTCCTATAAAAGGAAGGGCACTTCCTCCTCCCAAGGATCATCTTTTGTATCATCTTGGATTTCTTGTATTTTGGAATTCTGCAGCAATTAATCTTGTAATCATTCTCATATTATGTAATAAAGTAGGTTTTGGTTCAAGCATAGCTCTTTCATTCTTATTCTTGTCTTTTCTCTCCGCCTTAGTTTTAATCCTCTTCTTTCCGTTCTTCAATTCCGGAGCAAGGAACAAAGAGCTATGCCATTTCATCGTCTCTAGCATAAGGATTAATTTCCTAATTTCTGGGCTAGACTATGGCTTCATTTCTTTTTTCCTCCGTCACCCCTTTCTCCATGTGTGAGTAGTCTTTTATCGGGGCAAGGGGAATAAATCCTTAGCCATGGTTTTAACGACTTGTTCTTAAACGATTAGATGGTAATCGATTTTAATTGAATGATTGATCTTCAGATCGCATGTTAATCCGAATGGATATGACCATAGAAATCCGGATTTAGAACAATAAAAATGATTACATAGACGTTTTGATATGACCGTGGATTTTCGTCTTTTAGGATGATAAACTAGGAAGCATGAGCAGCAAGACCAATGGGCTCATGTGGAGTTTCTCTTTTGTGAGTTTTAATTCGCAAGCCTTCATCAAATCATCGTTTAAGATTTAGTTGTTATCACCTAGGCTAAGGTGGTGAAAACCCCTACGATCCTCGATTTCCATCTCTTGATTTATTCACCGCATCCTTTGTTTGTTTTAATTCTTAGTCTTACATTCATATAGTTTTGCTTGTGTTAAAAATCTTTTTATTATTTCCCTGCGCATGTTTATTCTTGTTAAGTGCTTTCCTTCTTGCATTAGTGTAATCACTCAAACCCCCAACTGGACTTTACTTTCTTCTTTAATAAAAAGAAAAATACCAAAAACAAATAATAAAGTTCTTCAATCTTTGGGTTTTAAGAACAATCTCCAAATAGTTGTCCTGTGGGATCGACCCTTCTATACTACCCTTAAAACCGGAAGTAAAAAAAGGTTTAAACTCTAGGATTAACCATCTTAGTGATTGATATTGCAAAACGACGAGTATAAATTTGGCGCCGTTGCTGGGGACAACAGATTGTTTTCTTGAACTCCAAAACCATTTTGAAAAACTTTTTTTTCTTTTTTTCATGCCTTCCGAGTAACATTCCAGAAGTGTACTCCTCTTTCTGCCGAGTTTCCATTCCGGCAGTACATTTTTTATGCACACGAATTAACTGCTTTAATTGTGCATGCGACGCCCGAACGGCGATTTTTCAAACTTTCGATCCGGAAATAGAAAGAACTTTTCATCATCGAAACCGTCAAAATCTAGTAACAATGGATGAAGACGAGGTCGCCCGTAGAATTGACCAAGCTCTCGCAGCTCAAAGAGAGCTCATCCAAGCCGAACAAGTGGAAAGAGAAGCCGCTTTGCGAGCAGCCTTTAGGGCCGAACAAGAAACCATATAAGCCGATAGGAGGGAAGCCGAAAGGCAAAAAAAATTAAAAGACTTTTCTATTCCCAAAATGGCCTATGTGCAACACCCAGTCATACCCCCCGATATTATTGCTCCACAATTCGAAATCCGAATACAATGGATTACTATGATGCAAGCCAACCCCTTTTCTGCAACAATGGAGAAAGTTGTCAAGATCATCTTCAAAGGTTCATTGACCTTTGCTCCTTGAACAAACTCCCAGGTGTCTCTGAAGATGCCATCCGCCTTAGGTTGTTCAAATATTCCCTCTCCGGCCAAGCTAGTAGCTGGTACAACACCATGGAGAGCGAAGAACATGTCACAACTTGGGAAGTTCTCCAAGGCAAGTTCCTTGAAAAATTTTACCCCCCGTCTCTCACCTATGAACTTAGGGGTCAAATAACTCATTTTTCTATGTCCCCAGGAGAGTCTTTAGGTGAATCCTGGAAAAGATTCAAAGATTTACTTAGAAAGTGCTCCCACCATGATATCTCTCAAGCCCAACTCATAGAGATTTTTTATCGTGGTATTGATGATGATACCAAATTCTTTCTCGATTCCTCATCTGGAGGAAATTTCATGCATCAAAGTTTAACTAGCGCATGGGAGGTAGTTAAACGGGCTTCCGAAACAAGGGCTAGAAGAGGGATTGGAGGAATCCTTAAGGTAGCCAAGGCAGAAGTCAATAATGATATCCAAAGCATAGTGGAAAGCCTAAAATTAATTGCTTTAAAACAAGATCAGTTAGAGTCATCATTGGTCACCCATTGGGAGTCACCCCATGAACTAAAAGCCATGGATTCCCTTTGTGGTATTTGCCAAGGATACGACCATACCACCCTCCATTGTCAATATCTCTACAACACACCCATTCAACCTGAAGTAGGACAACAAACAGAAGACCTCAACTCAATTCATACAATACCAGGCCAAGGTTACTACAATCCCAATCTACCTAGAAATCATCCTGGTTTTCAATATGGGAACCCTTCCGGTGCCGAGAACTCTAACCAACTTCAACAAAGGCCTCCCTACCCTCAAGGTAACAATCGACCACCACCTGGATTCCCATACAACAATCAAAGAAATTTTGGAAATCAAGGAAATTACCAAAATCGACAACTCTACCAACAATTCCAAAACTTAAACCTTCCACCCCAAAATCTAAACCAACCTCAACCTCCCCAACCGCCTCAAAATGCCCCCCCTCCTCCTCCCCCAAGTCATACTAGCCTGGCAAACATAGAACAAACCCTCGTGGCCATACAAGCCCATCAAAAGGCAACTGACGCACAGTTGGCCCGCCTATTTGCCCAACAAAAACCTCCCACCGGTTCCTTCCCTAGGCAGCCTGAACCCAACCCTAGGCATATAGAACAACTTAAGGCTGTTACTACTAGATCTGGCCTTACCACGGAATAAGAAGGAAGTTCCCCCATCATAGATTTTGACCAAGGGGGTGATGAAGAGGATGTTGTTGTCCCTCAAGCACTGAGATCACCTCCCCCACAAGAAGAGAGTCATGTATATAAGCCATGTGTACCTTTTGCAGTTCGGCTGAAGTATACCCAATTAGACTCTAGGTTCAACAAATTCAAGGAAATTATGAGAAAGTTATGCGTCAACATCCCACTTTTGGACGCTATGACTGATCTACCTGAATGGAAAAAATTCTTCAAAGCCCTTCTAAACCGTAAGAGCACTACCGAGGAATCTGAAATGGTAAAATTGGCCAAAACTACATCAGACATCATCCAAAGTAAAATGCCAAAGAAACACAAATATCCAAGATCTTTCAAAATCACTTGTTCTATCGGTGACTCTACCAGCCATTCAGGCCGAGCTGATCTTGGAGCTAGTGTGTCCATCATCCCCTTGAGCATGTGTAGAAGGTTTGGCCTAACTGATGCTAGACCAACTCCGATGCGTATTCAACTTGCAGACTCTTCCATTACCAAGCCTCTTGGTATTATTGATGATGTGCCAATCAAGGTCGGAAATTTCTATATCCCTTGTGACTTTGTGGTACTTGATATAAAAGACACTAGCTACCCTCTCATCTTTGGTCGGCCATTCCTCGCCACGGCTAGGGCCCTCATCGACGTTGAGGCAGGACTTATCACACTAAGAGTGGGAACGGAGTTCATACATTTTCAAGCCTCTGGGGGTAACATGAAGTACACCCAGGAGGAAGAAATCTATTTCCTTGAATGCATGGACCAGTTCAATAAGATGCAACAACGTTTCCTTAATTCTAAACCACGACATGTGATCGAAACCCAAATTTCTCTGGTGGACAATCAAGTTGCTACTCAAACTGGCCCAGTCAGTCCTATCAAGATGGACATTTACCCTCCTACTATTCATACTGTGGGTACAACCAACATCACCACTCAAGAAGTTCCCCTCCCACAACCCCCTCACCCATCCATGACCATACCCATTTCCTCTCCTCCCTCTCCCTTTGAGGAACCGCTCTATGATAACCACCAAACATCTCTTGAGCCACTACTACATATCACTACCCAAGAAGTGCAACCAAATGTCATGGATGGATACTCTGACTATCATCCCTTCATCCCAACCCCATTGATACTAGTGGACAACATATAATCGAACAACTACAATTCAGTCAAAACAATGCTTCTTATAATAATTATCCTTATACAAATGAGATTCAATATGACTGTTCTCCACCATATGTCAAACCATGGGGACCTAACCATCTTGATTTCAATTTTTATCCTTGGTATACTGATGTACGCCAAGCCATTCAGGATACATTTCGAGACACGCAAGAAAAGATGATGGAGTGGTTCCGAGGAAATCAACCAAGTCACTACCACAACCATGCCTCCTCCTCCGCTCCTCCACCGCCATACTATCTGCCACAGCCGTGATCCTCTTTCCTCCATCTCGGTCTAAGAGTTTGCTCGGGACGAGCAAAATTCTTAGTCCGGGGTGGGGGTGGGTGGTACGTGATCCACCCCTATCTTTTCCTTATTTGTTTTATTTTTCCTTTTCATCTTTATTTTCATTAGTTACTTTAGTTTTTGTCCCTTATCTAGTCGGCCATTTTTTTTACTTAATTGTAAAAAGGCCATTATCTAGTCGGCCTTGATATGATCATTTGTCAAAATACTCCCCTTAATGATGTAACTGCCTTGCAACTAAAATTTTGAAACTTTCATGACTAGAAATCCTCATGTTACTTAGGACCTCAAATAATAATCACTCCTTGGAAAAGATGGCAAGCCATAGAGGACTGATAGGATTCAAGAGTGATGCTTTCTTATCATGTACAACTTGTATAAATTTTCTTGATTTTTTGTATGATTTGGTAATAGTTGAACCAATGCATGGTACTCTAAAAAGAAGATGGAAAAAAAGTTGCACAAGAACAACCTCTTCTACTCTTCTTCCACCACTTCCAAATCTTTCCATTCATCAAAAAGAAAAAAAGCCAATAATGCCCAAAAGGCTAAGTTTGGGGTGGCACCCCTTCCCCCTCTTTCACTTATTCCATACCCACGCAATTGGGTGTATCACCAAAAATCAAAGAAAAAAATGCGGTCAATGTAACTGCATGTCCACTAAATAAAAAGGTCTCGAGTCGAATAGAGGAGAGACTGTCCTTCTTCCATACCTCCTTCACTCCAATATTCTACCCAGGGGAAAACTACAAAAACCCCAACCATCCAAATCAGCCATGTTTTTGTGTAATACTAAAAAAAAATTGGAGTACCAAATGCAAAGGTGAAATGAAAATCTATTTTATTGCAGGTCTTGAATAAATGCAAGTTTGTGAAGTAAGAAATATAAAAGTCACTTTTTGTGAATTCAGGAAGTCAGGGTCGCTTGGCCATATTTTGGTGGAAAGAATCCAGTGATTGTTAGGAGAGTGAGGAAGATAGGTTGAGAGTATGTCTGGAAAGTATTTCTTGATTTTAATGTTGCTCGGGACGAGCAAAGTTTAAGTTTGGGGTATTTTGATGAATGCATATTCATCTCTTATTTTTGCTTCATTTAAAATAATTAATTAGGACTTTTTTGTTAATTTTAGCTAATTAAAAAATAAATAGCACTTTCATCTTCTTGATATACTTTTCCTGAATTCTTATGATATTTTTCTTAATTTTCAGGAATTATCTAAGTAATTAAATCGAGAAAAGAAGAGATGAAGGTAGGAGGCAATTCAGTTTCCCACAATGCTGACTTAAACGCATACCTTGCACCAAAATTAGCATAACTCTCACATCCTAAGACGGAATTTAATGTTCAAATATGATTTGGAAAGGGAATTCAAAGGCCTACAGGAAAATCATATTTTAGGGCGCACTTTAAATTCGCTGGACAATGGAAATTCGCTCTAAATTGCTGCTGTGAGAATCTGCATTAAAGAAAGACAATCAAGAGTTTGTTGACTAGATCTAAAAATTCAAAAGGATGGCTCCCTATCTTTTTCCCCCTCTTTTTTATATAGCCTACCCCTCCTTCTCCTATAAAAGTAAGGGCACTTCCTCCTCCCAAGGATCATCTTTTGTATCATCTTGGATTTCTTGTATTTTGGAATTCTGCAGCAATTAATCTTGTAATCATTCTCATATTATGCAATAAAGTAGGTTTTGGTTCAAGCATAGTTCTTTCATTCTTATTCTTGTCTTTTCTCTCCACCTTAGTTTTAATCCTCTTCTTTCCATTCTTCAATTCCGGAGCAAGGAACAAAGAGCTAAGCCATTTCATCGTCTCTAGCATAAGGATTAATTTCCTGATTTCTGGGCTAGACTATGGCTTCATTTCTTTCTTCCTCCGTCTCCCCTTTCTCCATGTGTGAGTAGTCTTTTATCGGGGCAAGGGGAATAACTCCTTATCCATAGTTTTAACGACTTGTTCTTAAACGATTAGATGGTAATCGATTTTAATTGAATGATTGATCTTCGGATCGCATGTTAATCCAGATGGATATGACCATGGAAATCTAGATTTAGAACAATAAAAATGATTACATAGATGTTTTGATATGACCGTGGATTTTCGTCTTTTAGGATGATAAACTAGGAAGCATGAGCACTAAGACCAATGGGCTCATGTGGAGTTTCTCTTTTGTGAGTTTTTAATTCGCAAGCCTTCATCAAATCGTCGTTTAAGATTTAGTTGTTATCACCTAGGCTAAGGTGGTGAAAACCCCTACGAGCCTCGATTTCCATCTCTTGATTTAATCACCGCATCTTTTGTTTGTTTTAATTCTTAGTCTTCCATTCATATAGTTTTTCTTGTGTTAACAATCTTTTTATTATTTTCTTGTACATGTTTATTCTTGTTAAGTGCTTTCCTTCTTGTATTAGTGTAATCACTCAAACCCCCAACTGGACTTTACTTTCTGCTTGAATAAAAAGAAAAATACCAAAAACAAATAATAAAGTTCTTCAATCTTTGGGTTCTAAGAACAATCTCTAAATAGTTGTCCTGTGGGATCGACCCTTCTATACTACCCTTAAAACCGGAAGTAAAAAAAGGTTTAAACTCTAGGATTAACCATCTTAGTGATTGATATTGCAAAACGACGAGTATCACCCTCTTTGTTCTTCAACTTGTTTATTAAATTTCTTTTTTTTTTTTGTGAGGCTTTCTTGTGGAAGTAAGTTGTATTACGATCCCCATCTTTCATCTCGTTCGCTTTGGCTCTGACAAACCAGTAGGATTCATTAAGAGCTTGAAGTTTGATCAGCTCCTCGCTAAGAGACCTGCATTTGACAATATTATCCTCAATCATGCACTGCTTCTGAGCCAAATCCAGTTCCTTCTCAGTCTTTTTAAGATTTCTGTCAATATTCCCAAACTTTTGCTTAGCCCAAAAGCTGAGATTGGTAGCACAATTGCTGATCTTGTCGTCGATATTTTTACTGCTGTCCCTCTTCCACGTTTCCCCCACGATGTCTTTACATTCGGAGAAATAAATCCAGAACATTTTACACTTGAACACAGCTTTATAGGGCCTGAACCGACCCTCCTCAGTTGTGTGTAGAAGGATAGGGGCATGATCGGACCACACCCGCGGCAACACCTTGACCCAAGCTGTCGGATATAAGTTATTCCAGCATAAAGACACTAAGGCCCAGTCGAGTCTCTCTCTGATAGTAGTCTTAGCATTTCTCCCCTTGAACCAGGTAAAGGCATTTCCCCTATACCCGATGTCCATAAGATTACGAGTATCGACAACCTCCCGGAAATCATCGATATGCCTGAAGCTTTTGGGAGAGCCACCCTCTTTCTCGTTATAATTTAGGATTTCATTGAAATCACCAATCAGCACAATAGGGAGACTAGAATTCTGGATGAGGGAGTGGAGTAGCTCCCAAGTTTTGTATTTAAAATTGTTTTCAGGCCACCCATAGATCCCAGCCAGCCGCCACTGAGAGCCATAATAAGCATTGGTAATCTCCACCATGAAATGGTGTTTAGAATAGGATATAGTTTTAATATTATCTCCACTCCACCACATGCCCATACCGCCAGATCTGCCATTACTGCTCAAACAGACACTGTTGAGATATCCACATTTTCTTTTGGTTTTTTCGAGATCATTACTGTCAATCATCGTCTCCATGAGGAACACCACCTCAGGCCTATCTCTCCAACATATGCGCTGGAGAGTACGGACAGTGTCAAGGTTGGCCAAGCCTTGACAATTCCAACTGAGAATTTTCATCTTCGTTCACGGTGCTGGTCTTCGCCAGCCACCGCTACTTTTGGGTATGAATCCCAAATCATGCTTGCTCCATCACCCCTCCCTATTTTAGTGCCTCTTAATTCACCTTCCTTTTCTAAAATATCAGTACCTTTCCTTTTCCTTTTTTCCCAACTTCCTGCATTTTATGGGCACCCAGTTTAAACCCCACCTATGCGGTCCTTTTCCTGGCCCCCCTACGGGTGGTTTGCTTGATTTCCTTCCTTTGATTTCTATCCGTTGTGTATTGTCCTACTTCATATAAGGCATTGTCTCCTCTAACCCTCCCTCCTCAGAGATGCTTGATCTGGTCATTGGCGGGCCCTTTGTCTTCGTTTCCAGTTGTTCAGGCTTTTTTATAGACGAATCTCCACTGTTTTCGTAGCCCCCCTCCTCATTCTACTGTGAGCTTTTACTATCAACTGTCACAACTTTTGTCGAACAGTTGGTGTGCCCCTCATTTGTTTCACTGGCAGAGCTGATGGTTTGTTCATGGTCATCACTCACTGTACCTTCACCTACTGTTGTCTTTTATATGGCCCTGCTTCCCTCTTCTTTATTTGCTCCTGAGAAATCAACCTTCGTTTGCTCTTTTCCACTGCCCCCAGAAGGAATCTTGCTTTGGATGTTGTCCTCGGCTCTCTCTTCCCGAGTTAACAGAAAGCTCTCCGTGAAGAGGGATTTCCTGTTGCCTTCGTAAGCTGTCCCCACGCGAGTTGGGTTTGGGTTTCTTCGCGGTGATGCACGCAACCAGTTTCCCCACTTTTGCATATCACCACCTCTTTCATCTTCTTCCTGCTGACAGTACCTCCTGATGTGCCCCATCTTGCCACAGACGAAGCAGAAGAAAGGGAGCCTTTCATATCGTAGTTCCACCTCGGCGATTGATCCCTCCCTCATTTTCATTTTCTGGATCGTTTTGAGAGGTTTGTCGATGTTGATGGTGATCCTGGCTTGCCTCACTCTCACCCAACCTTCGATTTCTTTCTCTATCGTCAACACCTTTCCCACATTCTCAACCATCTTCCTGACGCTATCGTCTCCTCTGTATCCCAACGGTATATTGTAGAATCTAACCCAGAAAGGACATTCGCTAAGAATAACCTTCGACGGCTGAACACCCTCTGTAACCTCCTTCATTATTAGTAGTTGATTGTCAAAATTCCAGGGTGCACCTTCCAGTATTGTAATTGTTGTACATAGTTTAGGTAAAACTTTGGAATATTTTTCTAGGTGAATTTGCTTGTGCAATAAATCCCACACTAGTGACCCCCTAGGTTCCCTATCATGTTGGTAGTTACGTCAAAGAGTTGACAAGCAGTGAGAAATATATGGAAACACATCATTATAAAAAAAGTAATCAGAATAAGTTGGAGTAAATCTTCAACTTATAAGAGGCCAATGCTACCATGATCCTATAACCCCTTTATCACATATATCCATATTGCACCCAATGCATACAATATCCATCCTATTAGTATTCAATCTATATTTTTTTTAAGAATATCATACTATTGAGAGTATGTAGGATCAATTCATATATAGACTCACTTGAGCATGACCATGCATTTCATAGACTCACCTATCAATTTTCTAGGATATTACTCTAATAGGAGGGACATTTCCACAAGTGTCACAGTGCAACATATAACTACCTATATGTGAACCTTTATTCAGAGTCACTTTGTGTACTATCAAAGTACATAGACCAACTTGTGATTATTGTTATTACTTTAGGTCTAGGATCACAATCACCATTTTTAAATTGAAGATGGCTCTAGAAGCTATTATATGGCTTCAATGTGTAATTCTCAAGGTAGGTATGTCTAGTATAACTTGGTCCCTAACAAGTAACTAGGTGTCTAACTTGATATGCAGTATATGGACTAATGAGACATGATCATCATTTAGCACACATACTATTCTTATGTATAATTCTTTTCATTTATAATCCTTAATAATATATGACTAGTTACATACAAAGAATGGTTACACTAAGTATACACATTATTTGATGTCAGATTCTCAATCAAAACCATATTTTAATGAGTAAAAACATTCTTAGGACATTACTAAAGTTAAACATTATCTCAAAATTGAAACATATTTAATAATTATAATGTCCTTTTATTAATAATCAAATTACATTGAAAATATACCATTACAATTATCTCATGATGGATTTCATGGCATACAACCAAAAATTTCTTGTTAAGATCTCTTCTTTTACCATGAAAAGGATGTTGGGGTTCCTCCTTTTCTTCTACCCATGACAGTGGTCATCATATGCCCTTCAACAATACTACCATTTTATTGGGTTCAATGCGATGGACGTAGAATATGGAAGACAAACGAACCTTAGGATGTTTATCATGAACATTATTTTTGGATGTTTGAATCTAAAGAATCAATATGTAGAAGAAACTTCATCATGGAGAGAAGAAGGATTAAGGTTGTTGAGGGACTATTGAGGCCTTGATTATATTCACTCCATGTAACACAATCATGATTGTTTTAAGAATTTCATTTTAATGTTGATTTTGTGTCCTATGTTGTTTCAAGTAAAAAGTTTTTCATGCTTACCATGTCACACATCAAAATAATGTTGCATGATGTGGGGGAATAATAGTCTTTTCCCCATATTTTTTGACTCTAGTATCAATAAATTGATTATATTTAGTATTTCACAATAGTTATATACATCTCTAAATAGAACAAAGAAAAACAAACTAAACTATGTTCTGGAATAAAGAATTCAACTTTCATCATTTGACTTTAGTTTTACATGGTGAATCATTCTTATGCGAAAGTTGGTTTTAAGGATCACTAAATGAATTGCAAGTATTCTAATTTTTGATAATGTAAACCCTAGGTGTCACATAGTGATGACTTTGTACTTAATAAATCTTGGAAGATATCTTATAAAGTATGCCACATTCCTTTGTTTAACTTACTTTGGACTTATCTTATTGATTTCTCTTTTGGTATGTTATTGACTTGATTTGAGTCACATTTCTTAATATTGAATTTGAATTTAATTTCAACTATTTGTGAATGTAGAACGAGCCCTAATTGATATGTATGCCATTTAGCATCTCAATTTGCATCTTGTTTGTGAAACTAACCTATTTTGATCCATTTTTATTCAAATAAATGTAATCTTGTCTCTCTATTGATAAGTATGTTAAATTATTTTGACTAGCATTATCAATGAGTAGCTGTGAATGATGGGTTGTTTGGAACAATGTACTATCATATATTTTTTGGTGATGGTTCTCCCACCTCGTCTCACATTTCTTTCACTTAAATTATATGTATAGATAGAGGATTGAGGATCTATTACTACCTTATCGATGGTTATAGCGTGATGGTGCATTGGCCCTACTTTTAGATGGTTATATTCTTTGTATAGTAATCTTCATACTTTTCATTGTTGTGAATACCTTGTGATATAAGGAAATATAATAATGATGTTTAATTTATTGCTTCATATAATGATTAGCATTCTAATTGAATGATCTCTTGAAATCCTCTTGCACATTTTTTGTTCTTTTTGTTTTATCAAAACATCTTATCATAGAATGGTCCTTGTTGCTCTCCATAAATTCCCAAAGTAACTGGTTACAATATGCACATATCGATCTTCTCAATTGACATCTCCTATATGTTTTATCTATTGTGAGATTTTGTTCTCGACACCACTAGGTGAAGGAACATTAGAGTGCTTGAGATAAATCTACATCTGGCACATGATTATATGCATCTTGAAGACACAATTGAAATGTAAAGACTACCCTATACACCAATTTATATTTAGTTTAGTTTTTTAAATTTCCTTATGGATCCACCCCTACGGGTGAAGCACTATACTAAATTTGATAATCTTTGTAAATTTTATATATTTTTGTTCCTACTACAACATTTTGGCACATGATATGTGATCATACATGAATCTTGATGGTTTGTCCCTTTAAGGAAATATCTGGTGAGGATTGGTTATTTTTCAACGAGTAGTGAGTAATGACCCCTATGAATACCATTAATTACATGGTAGTAGGCTAATCTGACTATTTTATTTCAACTCCCCTAGGTTGTTTACTTCACAAATGTTTTGTGTACCTTGTGATGCATCCCAATTCTATGGCTTCATCTTGTGTATTTTTATAATTTAATCACATCTAAACATTTTATAATGCATGTTATTCCCCCAATATGTGTATTACTCTCAAACGCACTTATGGCTATTCTTTGTATAATTTTCAAGTACTTGAACCATATATTGGATGGAAGGGAAAAAGAGAGGAGGATCTTAGGGTTCCTACACCCTTGTATGATCCCTAGACCATCCCCTGACCTTGCACAAGTGGTCAACACTTAATCCAAAGGAAAGAACAATAGTAAGAAGGATTTTTTTGAGCCGAAATGCACATATGGGACCTCAAAATTGGTTGTGGTACATGGCCATAAACGTGTCATGATTGCTCCATATCATAGATAAAGTTCAAGGTTGAAGAATATACAACTACTCAACCACCACGGTCATGATAGGAAAGATGATCGTGGTGTACATGATCCACCATGGCTAAGGTCAACAACCTTAACTCATCTTTTCCTTTAGTTTTTCGTACTTTTCACCCACTAAACCCTATGATTCCCTATTGCCTATATATACATGGGTGGCCTCTAGTAGTTGGGATTAGCACTTATTTCCACATAATTGATCATTGATTGAGATCTTACCTACTCCCACTTCTTACACTCCATTTCCACCATCCCCTACCTCAAAATCCAAGTTTTCTAAGGTCTCGGCTACTTTCGTACACGATTCAATGTCATATAACTACCAAGGAGGGAGAAGGATGAATTTTTGTTCTAATAGGTGAATATGGATGAGTCTTCACCAAGATTCCTTGGCTAATCATTCATCTAATCCTTATTCTCACTTCATTTGTTTTGTTAAGAATAGTCAAGCTTGTTAGGTGGGTCATTTGGGGCTAAAATGTGGATTTGATACCATGTTCAAGGGAAATAATTTTTAAACTATGCAACTTCGTTTGTTAATGATTTTCTTCTACTTACGTCTCATATCTCATAAATTATCTTGTAGTTTGTGCCTGAAGAATGGATTATCTTGTGACTTGTGGTTGAAACCACCTAGGTCTAGGAGAAAATGACCTATATGTATCTATTTTTGGATTTTCTCCTAGGTCCAACTATAGGATCCCTATATAGAACCCCATCTTCTTACATTATATATATTTTCCTTCTCCTACTCCTATTTGTGAGATATATCTATGTAGTCTAGAAGCACTTAGTGCAATTGGTTTGGATCTATCTAAAAGATAGATGGTAGGTGATGTGAGGTGAAATATCCTCATTTCCACTCTCCATTACTACCCTTGGCACCCAATTTCCCTAAACATAGACTAGATAAGATCCTGATATAATTTCACCTAAACCCTAATATAAATGAGTCTCGCAAGGTTGGGTAATTCTTTGACATCTATCTTATTGTTTGGTTTCATAATATAGATAAATCAGTGTGGTTTACATGTTATAAACCCCGACCTAGACGCTAGTCACATTAATCCAAATGGACAAAACTCCAATAACTTGCTTAAAACCCTAATTACTTCCTTGCTAGTTGACATTTGGTTAGTTATTTGTTTTAATTGAATAATTAGTTAATTGTCTTGTTCTTGGTAATTAGGTCTTTATATAGTAGTTAGCACCTTATGGATGTATGCACTTGCATTGTCTAACTAGTTGCTAGTTTAGTCATTTGCTTGCCCTATTTGCTAATTTCTAGCCTAGTGTAGTTTCTTGCTTAGTTTAACTAGTTGGCATCTCTAGGTTGTTAAGTAGGATGTCTTTGACAGTATAGTGTTAATATTATCAATTTAATTTCATTAGTTGAAATTGATCCTTTCATGCTTAGCTTGTTTTCTTTATCGATTGGAACTAAACTATCTAGGGTTAAAGTAGGTTTTATTTTTTGCTCCCTTCTTTTTTCTTGTTGAACCATCATAGTGTAATCAAACCAAATCAAAGTTGAAGTTTTGAATCCTATCCCAAAATGAACTTGGCTATAGTTCACCCTGTCTCCCTTTTATTAGACCTTGACTTACCACTCCTATTCGACTCCTGAGTCAGTGTGCTTGCATTTTTGTTTAGAAGAGTGTCGACCGGTTCCTATATATTAAAAAGACCTTATTGTGTTCCCTAAGGTGCATCTAGTTAAAGTTCACCTGGTTGGGTGTTTTTGGCAGATGCACCAAGATTTATGGTGCCATTACCAAGTTGAAATACACTCATCCTCAATAGTTAGTTTAACATTGAATTTTCCTACTGCCCTCATTATTGCTATTCATTATTATTTGTGTTACTTGTGAAAACTTGTTTACTAACTTAGATTCTCTTAATTGGTTGTTCTGTGTACATATGATTGTTGGTGAATGTTTGGACACTGCTCACTTTCTATAAATTATTTCCTAGAAGATCCTGAGATAGGAAGAAGAAGGAAGAGAACCTGGTGCAACTGTCATCAAGAAGTTGAGATGGGAGACATGAATGTCGAAGACAACAAGTATTCGTCTAACCTTCAATTCCTCCATTGTGTAAGCCATTGTATGACTATTTATGCTAGGTAACTACCAATCTCTTATTGCCATTAGGGTTGATAAGATATTGAGATAATAGTTTTCATTTCTCTCAGTATTCTAGGGCTCCACCTCACCTTGTATGGCCTTGAGAACATAAATCCCTACAAGAATATGAACTCCTTTCTCAAGACATGCTCTACTTATAGGACTCTTGCAGACAATGATGATTCTATTTGTCTCACCTTGTTCCCCTTCTCTCTCAAGGACAAGGAAAAGGAGTGTAATACATCAAAGTTGACTCAAATGAGTAGGTATATCATATTCTTCAGCAAACATTAGAATAAAAAAATTTATGAGACGTGGTAAAGGTCCAAAAGTTTCTTAGAGATTGCCCCCATCATGAGGTGACACTTTGGAAACTAGTCCAATCCTTATAATCTGCACTTTCTAGGATGTGACAGATGGTTGTAGACTCATCTTGTGGTGGTGAATTTATAGTCAAACCTCCTGAAGAATCTTGGCATATTTTACACCACTTGGATGAATATTCATGACATCGAGCTTCTAGTGTGGGTATCCAATATGTTAGGAATATGCCAGCTGCCCCTCCTCAAGCCAAGGATAATATCAACCCAATAATGAAGAACTTGGCATACATGATGTTATAAACTCAGTTTTGCTTGTATTGATTGAAATGCAATTTTGCAAATAAAAGGGATTTGAATGGAAATTGTATGCTTTGTTTTTAAAGAATGGATTCTGTTGGAAAATTTCCTTGGATGCATGATTTCGTGGTTTATACTATTTTAATACATCCAATGATGGATAAAAGGGAAAAAGGATAAAAGAAAATCCCATAATAAGTAAAACGAAAAAGAAATAGATGATAATTGTGTGTATATGTGAGAATTGCGTAGAATTCTCTAGAAAGTGGCATGGATGAACACTATTTATTACTTTTCATTTGCATATGGTTTATCATAGAAAGAATAGCCAAAATAAAGAAAATAGAAAAGATAAGAAAGAGAAAAGAATTGAGTTAATGTTTAAAATGTGCCTTACAAGGAAAAAACTTGGATATTAATAAAAGTCTCTTTTCTTTTCGAGTTGTGGTCTCATACATTTCCCATGGATAGGAAAAGTAAATTAGGCTCTACTTTAAAATTTGGGGGGAAAAAGACCTTCTATGTGGTGTAGGTGATTAATTTAAGGACATACAAGGTTCAGCCATTTAACTTGTTCCAATCATTCCCAAAAATTATATGTAGATTGGAAAAGACATTAATTAGTTGCCTTTAAAATTTGGGATCAAAAGGGTGATCCTAGTGGCCTAGAGAAATTAGAGAAGAGAAAGAATTTTATGTGCAATTAATACTTTTGTTTCCCTTTTTGGAAATAGATTTAATGGACCGAATTTGGCTTTAGTTAGCAGCGCCCCAATCACGTGTCACACGAGCCATGAACATTGGATCTAGGACCAGATAGTTCACATATCTCCTCCTACCTCAGTATTAATAGGAAATAAGAACAACTGGACATGTGATCCTCTCGCATTCCTCTCTCTCTCCATAGCCCATGATTGGGAAAGTTAATACTCTCATCGCCTTCGGGAGATAAAGTTGAATCATCCTATTTGGACTTCTGCTAGTTTTGTGTGGGATCAAGTTTTTCCCAAATTCACGGTAGGAAAGGAACTCTATTGAAGCCTCTAGAACACCCTCACTATATAAGAATAAGACAAGTATCGCAAGATGGTCGCCCAGGGTTCTACAAGATCCTCACCCTCTAGAGCGTCTGGTATACCAATGAGGAGAACCATGCCTTGGTCTGCCTATAGTCGTATCTTGGGGTGGCCCAACCTTGACCACCAAAGAAGGAGAGGATGGGCTCTTTGAGTTCATATGAAGGGGGCAGAGGCAATGGGGATATCGCTTTAATGCTTCTGGCACTGGAAGTGGGAGTCAACAACCCAGTTAACCGGACGTTGGCATTGGTTTGCGAATAGTAGGAGCAGAGGAAGTAGAAGGGGAATGTGGAATTTATGGTCCTATCTCGGTCATACACAGAAGAGGTAATGGTATTTCTATCTCTTTAGCTTCAGCTTAGCCACATCCATGAGGGTGTGCATTGCCGATGTGGTGAGATCCCATAGGCTCACCCCCATCCCCATAGCTGATTGGGTCTTTTGAATAAGCTGATTAATTTCTTACATGGTGAATCCCTATTGGCTAGTTAGGGTTAATCTTAAAATAATTGTAACTAATTATCTGTATATCATAATGAGACATGCCATATATGAAAATTGATCAGGAGAACACATAGAATTAATTAAAAATATTATGATGACTTGATTCTATATCTGGTTTGAAAAATGCTTAAATATGGCATCTTTAATGTGTTAAATAAACTAGAACCCTAATTTTGAGAATTGATGATCTTAATATGTCCAATTGTTATTGTTGATCAAAGATTGATCTTTTATGCATAAAAAGAAAATCTTGGAAGTTATTTGAGATTAGCAACCCATAATTTGATAAATTAGAGTTTCCTTGAAATAAAAGGTGTATTTAATGAAGAATTAGGGTTTGTAAACTAATAAAGCATGAAAAGTGGAAACTAGGGTTTGGGAAGCCAAAACCCTAATCTTGACCTAAAAACCCTCACTTGAAGGCCAAGTAAGTCTTAAGGATGATTTGGATAAAATAATAATACATGGGTGTGGTACATTAACTTTTAGGGTGAATTATTTGCTTGGTTGATTGGTTGATTGCTTGCTTGGACATCTAGACTCATGATCAAGGCATGTGGCTACGACTAAGATTATTCATCTTAGTTTCATGATGTTTTTTGAGGTTTCACCATTATGCTTGAAATTAACTTCTTGGACGAACTTTAATTCTTGCAACTATAAAGTGATTATGGCTATTACCATATATATGTGCATGACTAGCTCAGATCGTAATCCTCCTCTGTAGCTTTTTGTATATGTGAGAAATTGATGATCTAGGTATTTGTCTACCTTGGGGTAGGATCAACATATTATCATGAGTCCAGGTTTGGTCTACCATTGGGTAGAATCATACGATTATATTGATCTAGGTCTTGACTACCTTTGGGGTAGGACAAAAAAAGGATCTTAAGGATCTACCATATGGGAGAGGTAGTATCCATGTCCATAGCAGGGACAACATAGAGTCTTGGATATATCAGGATTGAGTAGTTATGTTTAAAACATGAAGTATGATATGTTAAATAATAATTTTGTTGCAATATGCTGTTACAACTAGATGGAAACATTTTGTTTACATCAGATACCAATATAACTTGTTATACTGACCAACATTTTGTTTGTCAATATTTTAGGTTAATCCATTGATGCGTCTACAAGATTAATAGTGGATTTTCAATAAATGGTGACATTGAAAAAGAACAACGATATATAATATTTGGAGGAATATATTTAAATAGTTCTAGCCTTGGGTGCAATCCTAAAATCCCATTTTTGAAAAGGTATGTGAAAAGGAAAAAAATTATATCCTGCATTAAACTTAGTTGTGGTATAATTTATTAATTATTTTTTATTATTTCCAAAACCACATGATCATGTTTGGGATAACAACTCCAGCTTCTATGCCTTCCTTAATTGGGGGTTGTCGGGGGTTGGGGTCATTACATTTGGTATCAGAGCCTAGTTTTTCATATAATCTCTAACAATTATTAAATTTTACAAAGTCTGTAGAACTCAAAGGGACTTATTAGAGTGTTTTGTAAAGGCAATGGTGTCTAGAAAGGGCAATGATCGGGGACTGGTAATATTTTCCTCCATACCTCTAGTCATCTTACGAGGACTCTCGGACTTGTGCTTACTTCCTGGACAAAGTTAGAGGACTTTACTCAAAATAACATACCTCTAGGACTTCTCATCTAATTTCATCACTTCTCTACCCTCTTCACTCACTAAATGCTAGGTATATGTATCTACTCTCTTTATCCCTTCTGAGTACTAGGGTTATGGATAATAGGAATTAAGGCATCCTCCACCAAATGATAAAAGTGGACATAAAGACAAAGAAAAAAATGTTTGTTAGGTTCTCCCCTATAAGGTAGACCCTAGATGGAAATAGGGTTGGTTTGGCAAACAACCTTAGTAGGACAAGAGAATGGCAAAAACCTAAAGTACATGTTTCAAACCCTAACCTCGACCCCAAACCTTAATCCTGGGGTATGAGCAGAGTAGAAGGAAAAGAGAGAACCTAATAATTTGGTTTGTCCATGCATGCAAGTACGTAGGTTAGGCATGAATGATATACGTGGAGGACTTGAGTATGCATGAGAAACATAGACAATAAGTGGTTGCATGACCTCTAGTGCAACTTTTGGTTTTGGGGACCCTACTTAGGGTGGATCGTCCCTAAAAAGGAGAAAATATCTATTAGAGAGATGACACCCTAAATCATAAGGCCAGGTTATGGCTAGAAAAGTTTAAACTCCACTAGGTAGGAATCCTAACAAAACTATGTTCCCACTCAAATATGAGTAGGAGATAGGCATGCACCTACATGTAAGTGAGCGACATGAAGGCTGGAAATGGGATTAGTTCTAAGCCATAAGGGTAATACATGTTGGATTATGAGATAGGCATACATGAGGAAATGAATGAGGATTTTAGTGTTACATAATGAGAAAATATGGTTTATGTTTTGAGGTTGACATTAGATTTGATAATACAAATGTGTACACTTCATCTAGATAAGGTAGGCTAGGTGAGAATTGTTGGTATGTATGCCCATAGAGCAAGTCATGTGATGATTGTAATGGGATGCTTTGTAAATGATTTGAATAATAATAAAGGCAATTTCCGATCTATATGTTTAAACTGTTTTTGAGATGATGGTGTAACATGATAGATGTCTAAAGAATGATTTTACTCAATGACGCATGCTTTTAGGTTAAGGACCTAAACGATGAGATCATACGGATGTTAAGAGTATACATTCTTGTTTGGTCCCTAGTCGCTTGTTATTGTGGAAATAACCATAGACATCAATAACACTAAAGACTAGATTGTGTGTTAGTTGATGACAGAATCTCATTAGTCATGATATAGTGATATCAAACCAAGCACATAGGTACTTGTTAGAGAACAAGGTACCTGACAGACCCATCGTGAGAGTGACACATGGAACCATGACTTGGTAGTCACAGTCAGCTCTCACAGTGATGATGGTGAGTGTGATTCTTAGACCTGAAATCACTACACTCAACACATGTCATTGGGTACACTTTGAAATCATCAAATGCAATCCTGAAACATGGGTTGTTATCAAGGTGATGATTGGGTGGCTTTGACACATGGGGCTTTTGAGGGGTGAGTGATAGATATGGGATTTGTCCCTCCTGAGGGAGTTTGATATCCTTGGCCACTTGATGAGTAGGATTGAGAAAGGCATGTGCATGCACGTGTGAATCAATATGTGATATTGATGTCACACACATCTCACCCAATCTACTCTGAGATCAAGGCAATTAATGAATGTTGACAGGATGATTGTTCCATGCCTCGAGTTCATTCAGGATATCAGTGACAAAGGAATTATACATTCACTGTAACACCATTCACGGATTGTAGGATTAAAAGTTGTTCTCCAACTTTCTATTTCACTTGGGTAACACTGATGTGTGACTAGGCACCGCTCTTTGCTTGTGAAGTCATAAGTGTTATGGACTTTCACTGCCAACGTGAAATGGACCTACAGGGTCACACACATAGGATTTAACCTGGAAGAGGAGTTTTGTCCACAAGAAATGTTTAGATTGATTACTAAAGGAGTTTAGTAGTTCAATTAAACACTCAATCAATTGATAGCTCAATATCATAATGTTCAAGGTGTTGGACACATTGATTGGAGTATCGGATTGATTGAAATCGCAATTGACTGATTTTGCACAATCTGCACACCCAACCGATCGGCTCATGTGATGAACTGATCGGCTGAGCTTGGTGAACCGGTCGGCTCAAGTGTTGAGTCGATCGGCTCAAGACCAGGGTGAACCGATTGCTTCAAGTGTTGAAACGATCGATTCAACTGGTGCAACCGAGCAAGTCAGGAAAGTAGGATTGGTGAGAATTTTCCTTTCGTTTCAATTGCCCAATTTGATTGGGAAATAAGATTGGTATTCGATACCAATTAGAAACAAAAGAAGGAAAGTCAATCAGGAACTGATCAGGACCACCAACCGACCGGTTCAGAAATGAACCGACCGGTTCATGGGTCCCAACCAATCATTTGGTGTTCCAACCGACCGGTTCAGGTCCCCAACTGACCGTTTCAGTTGTGAAACGATCGGTTCAGGTTGCGAGTTGGTTATTTTGTGGAAAATCTCGAACCCTTCTACTCCTGCTTTTAGTCCCATATTGCCGGGGATAGAGAACCCTGTCCCATGACCCGCCTATATATATAGGGGTATTGGGGGCTTCTCAGAACACAACTCAGTGCAAGCCGATTGCTCTACAAAGTTGTCATTCTCTCTGGTTTTGGTAATCGAGAGAGCCCAAGCAAGTGCTACCTAAAAAGGGAGGCACAACAAGGGAAAGACAATTGTAGTTGCAACTAGTAGCAGGAGAGTGTGTTGGCGACTAGTACGCTGACAGGAGGGTGCAACTCCTTCTGGTTCCTTGTGCGACAAGGAGATGGGAGTTCCAGGCGGTCCATGTGGACAACTGCATAGGCAGGAGACCTCTGTCGCTCGGAGGACAACTGTCAATCCCGACAGTCCGGTGAGACCAGGAGTCTTCAGTCCCGGTGCGACCAGGAGCTGCACTGACACCGTCCAAGACCGGAGGTGAAGACCGCGCAAGGCGCGAGGTACTGTCGCTGAGAAAGCCTCGGGACAAGGTATGCATCCACAAACCATCTTTTCTATTCTATAGACATTGATGCGATTCCTTTTGTTCTGGATTTTGGGGAGAAAATTTTTGTTTCCGCTGCTTCTCTGCCTCCTCTAAAACCCAACAAGAATAAGATGTGAATATGTAGGAGACTCAACCTCTTCTATAAAGGGGGACCTCTAGTGTTAGGACTAGTTATAGGGTTGACTCCAGAGAGAGTGGGATGCAGAAGGAGAAGGTTGGAAACCTAGACTCCAAGATATGAAGAATTATGAAAAAAAAATTGTATGATATGTCCTATGACATACTACCTTGAGTGGAAGAGTCAAGTTGGTGTATGCATGACTCCTAGAGGCTTGTCGTACCCTATATGTCCTTGGAAGGACCAAACCCTAGAAAAGAGAAAGAGGATTCTTAAACAAATGTGTAGATGATATGAGTAGCTACCATCTAGGTGAAGGAAAGAGAGTCTCAAGATCCCAAAGAGGTAAGGAATGGTAATATGATGTGAAGCATCCGACTCATATTAGTAGCCCTTGTGTTGGACTCTAAGGATCATTTACATGAAAGAGAAAGTTGGGAAGAAAATTCCATATCATGTTTTGGTTTAGTACGTGCTTGAGTGTCTAAGTCATACAGTTCAGATGACCAAGGCTAAGGAGGTAAACCTGAGGTTCCTAGACCAAAGAGGGGAAGTGGTGGTATCTAGTGTTTGTAATGCTCACAAGGTTGAGTGAGTTCATAGAGATAAGCATGGAACCCCCTCAAGATTTAGGTTAAAGGAGACCCTACTTGGAATGTGATATATGTTTGACAAGCCACTCACACCATTTGGTCTAGCACTACATGCTATCATATGTACTTATGAAACTGGTCCAACCTTCAGAGATGAGGAATGGATATGACATAATGGAAAACCTAGAAATGGATTAATAAGTTCTCAACTTGCTAGCCACATGCATGGATTGGATAATATAAAATACTGCTACATGTGATGATATAAACTTTGGATTCAAGTATGTTTTGTGAACCTTGGTGTTGCCAAACATTAGTTTTATCTTGTGTTGGGAAAGGACACTTGTTAAAGAGAGTTACAAATTTAGTTTAAAAACTGACTTAAGATTAAAGGTCACCTAAATGAACTTGAGAGATTAAGTGCACGAAGCACAAAAGAACATAGACTGAGTATGATTCTTTGGTCCCAAGTATGCCCATCTCTAAGGGACATGAAGAAAAGTAACTATGGAAGTGATTGGTAGAATGGGGCCATGCCCAGATGGGTAGGTCGCCATGTTTTTGATGAAGGGACATAAGGAACACTATGTGTGCCTTTAGAGATGAGGGAAATTTGGGTGAGAATTCTAAAGGATACAATGTGATTGGATATTATCAAAGGAACCACCAATAAAATGTGTGTTGAAATAAAGTGAAGTAACAATAGAACCCTAAGTCAATCCTAAGGTCAACGAGGGATGAGACCGACGGGAGTAGGAGTTGATTGTTCCCTAAATGCATGAGACTATAGGGTTGGGAGGTAACGACTATGTTTGCCAGAGCCCCATGGGTTAGGAGGTTGGCCACCTTCATAAGTTCATGTGGCCCAAGGGGTAAATGTGAGAGGCACTCTATAGATGCATAAGGATGAGATCATTCCAAAAATAAGGACACCCTAGAGACCTTGAGGAAATGACTAAGAATCATAAATATGAGTTGTGATAAGACTCAAAGATTGCGAGAAAATTTTTTCCTATATGTAAACATGGAATTAAGGGAATGGTGGTATTCATGGATGACTCAACCTAGACTTGAAAATAAAATGGTGATGTGTGATGCACCTTCTCTACTCTTGGAACATGATGAACTTTGTATTTGGACTGTAGCCAAATGCTTATTTCATCTTGTTATGAGTGTAAGAGATGGCACATACGCATGCCATACTAGGAATAGAAGTGATACGAGGAAAATACTTAAGTTGAAATCTTTTATTGAGAATTGGAGGAATTACCACACCCTCACGAAAGAATATTGGATAAATGGTTTAGAAACCTAGAAGAGAAAGGTAATCACTAAATTTGAAATTCATTTCAAATGAAGATATATTATCAAGTGGAATTTGAATTCTATAGGTATAAGATTTGAATCTGGTTATCAAAATAATGGATGAAAAAGTTGAGGTACCAAATAAGGTAGACCGAGCCTAAATTGCTGACCGAGCTTGTAACAACCCAATTAGATGAACCATAGTTAGTTGAGATGAAGGGTTTTACAGAGAAGCCTTAGACACATCTGATAAATGTGAATGGTGGAATCTGATAAGAAAATGATATTGAGTTCTTGAGGATTCACCACTAAGGATTAAGAAGCTAATGGTTCTGAGTATACGGTCACACTGGCACCACAAAGATGTTTAAGGACTTACAATGATATTTTTGTAGCCTAGAATGAATAGAGACATATCAACGTATGTGGACAATTGTCTCACATGCCAGATGATGAAAGGCTGAACCCCGATGACCCAGTGGATTATTGTAGTCAATTGAGATTCCTGAGTGGAAATGGGAACATATCACCATGGACTTTGTGGTGGGTCTCCCCAAGAAAAAGAAAGGTCATGATGAAATATAGGTTGTGGTTGATTGCCTTACCAAGTCGGGGCATTTCCTCACCTTAAAGATCACTTCCAAGGTGACATGCCTAGTTGAACTATATTTTAGAGAGATAGTTTGACTGCATGGTGTTCCAAGTATTTCTGATCGTGACCCTAAGTTCACTTCCAAGTTGTGGAACAAGCACATGAAGAACTCGATACTAGATTGAAGTTTAGCACAAATTATCACTCCCAGACTGATGGAAAGTCAGAAGGGATGATCCATACTTTAGAGGATCTATTGAGAGCATGTGTGCTCGATTGGGGTGGATCATGGGAGAGGTACCTGCCCATAGCTAAGTTTGCTTACAATAACAACTACCAAATAGTATCGAGATGCCTTCATATGAAGCTCTCTATGGGAGGCCGTGTTGGCTACCACTTCACTAGGATGACGTTGGGGAGAGGATCTTTTTGTGGTCAGAGGAACTACAATTGTATGCTGATAAAGTCTCTTTGATCAAGCAAAGGCTAAAGAGAGCCCAAGATCGACAGAAGTTGTGTGCTAATGCGAAGCTGACTAACTTACACTTTATTGTGGGTGAACATGTGTTTCTAAAAATCTGACCCCTACAAGCTATAGCTAAGAACAAAGGAAAGCTAAGTCCCTGAGGGCCAGTTTGAGATTTTGGAATGGATTGGTAAAGTTTCCTATCATTTAGCCCTACCCCTCAGTATAGTATGATGCATGATGTGTTTAGTGTGTCCAATCTACAACGCCATAGGAAGGACTCGAGCCATGTACTGAGCATTGAACCTATTGAACTCCTAGGGAAGCTGACACACCTTGAGTCACCTGTGAGGGTCCTGGATACCAAGATGAAGGAGCTCGATTGTAAAAAGATAGAGATGGTAAAGGTTCTTTGGAAGCACCATGGAGAGGATGAAGCCACATAGGAGCTGAAGAACAACATGGAAAAGTTTTACCGTGAGTTATTTGCTTGATTAGACAAATTTAGGCGGAAAAATTCCTATAAGAGGGGAAGGATGTTATAACCTCAAATTTTCTTGTATTGATTGAAATGCAATTTTGCAAATAAAAGCAATTTAAATGAAAAGTGTATACTTTGTTTTTAAAGAATGTATTCTTTTGCACAATTTACTTGGATGCAAGATTTCGTGGTTTATACCATTTTAATAAATCCAATGATGGATAATAGGGAAAAAAGATAAAATAAAATCCCATAACAAGTAAAAATAAAAAGAAATATATGTTAATTGTGTGCATATGTGAGAATAGTGTAGAGTTCTCTAGAAAGTGGTATGGATGGCAACTATTAATTAGTTTTCATTTGCATATGGTTTCTAATAGAAAGAATAGTCAAAATAAAGAAAATAGAAAAGATAAGAAAGAGAAAAGAATCGAGTTAATGTTTAAAATGTGCCTTACAAAGAGAAAACTTGGATATTAATAAAAGTATATTTTGTTTTGAGTTTTGGTTTCAAACATTTCCCATGGATAGAAAACGTCATTATAGGCTCTCCTTAAATTTTGGGATAAAAAGGACCTTCTATGTGTGCATGTGATTAATTTAAGGATTTACTAAAAGAGAAAGGTTTGAACATTTAACTTATTCCAATTATTCCTATATATATATATATATATATATATATATATATATATATATATATATATATATATATATATATATATATATTGAAAAAGACATTAATTAGTTGCCGTTCAAATTTTGGATCAAAAGGGTGATCCTAGTGACATGGAGAAATTCAAGAAGAGAAAGGATTTTATGTGCAATTAATACATTTGTTTCCCTTTCTGGAAATCAATTTAATGGACCGACATTGGCTTTGGTTAGTAGCACCCTGCTGATGTTTCACATGAGATGTACATATTGGGTTCAAATTTTAGCGGCCACTATAGCTTAGAACATCATAGACCACATAAGGGGGCAAAAACTTAGCGACAATTAAGATGCAAAACAACAACAAGGTTAATGCCATCGATTGGACCAAGGACATCAAGAAAAACTGAACCAAAACCAAACCATCAGGTTTAAATACAAGGAGGAAAAAATAGCTTGAAACCCTAGAAGGAAACCATATTTTGAGAGAGCAAAAGCCACCATGTTCACTAGGATGCAAGGACCAAAACGTTCATCATAAAGTAAAGTCCGTTCACAAGGGTTTAGGGCTCATCCAAGAAGAGTTATCTACTCATGATGCCCATGTAAACACAAACCCTAGGTAAAGAATATGATCTTTCTACTTGAAACAACAATATAAGGAAAGATTATGTGCATGCCATAGGAAGTAAACATTAATCATGGAGAAAGTTATATATCTTGCCTTAGAGATGATGTAGAAACTCCAAACAGTGAGGTAATTGGAAGAAGAAAGGTAGAAACCCTATCTTGAGCACTCCTTTCAGCCAAGCTAGCTCCTTCTCCAAAATGAAGTAAACCCTAGGTTAAGGAAGCAAGAAAGAGATGTTCTTCAAGCTCTAACTCAATCACTTCCATGGAATACCATGGGTTTGGACAAGAAGAGAAAGAAAAAGGTAGAATACAAAGGAAAGTGTAGGTAAACAAGGAGATCTCACTTACTAAGACCAAGAAGAAGAGTAAGGTAGAACCAAATGATCACAAGAAGGATAGATCCAAACCCTAACACCACATGCAAGGGAGATCATCCCACCTTCTTCAACCTTGAAATCCTCCTTCACCACCAAGCAAGAGGGGACGAGCTCCAAGAAACCAAGGAAGAACAGAGAGGAAACTAGGTGTGTAAAGTGGTTATTTGCATGCAAAGAGAGGGTTTTATATATCATAGGGTTGGAGAGAGAGAAAGGGGGTAGGTGTCAAGTTAAACATGCCATGTGTCCAAGAGATCTCATCCAAGCAAGAACCACACTAAACCATGCAACTAGGGTGATCATAACAAAAAAACCAAATGACCAACTTGTCCAGAAAAATCAAATGACCGCTGAGAAAATTGGTGACCAACTGATCAGAAAAGCAAACAATTGCTAACCCTGGGTGTATTTGCAACCAAAGATGAGTTAGAAACATTATCGACCGCCAAACCTAGGTGCAAAAGGAAACCTTAGTGAAAAAAAACCTCAGAGAGCACAAATACAACTTTGGCGACCTCCAACACAAGGGGGTTCATCGATCTTCAAGGTCAACCATTGAGTTAGGGCATCCATGCAAACCCTAAACTCACACATGAGATGCTACCACTCAAACCAAGGTGTAACAAGGTGCCCTAAAGCACAAACATGTAAAACATCATGTGAAAACATGTGAGGCACGACAAGAATGTGACAAATTGCAAGAAAAAATCCTAGAAGTGGGTAAATTATGATTTGGTCCAAAACAAACACATATATTGTAACATCCCAGGATTTGAGACCTCGGATAACATGATCTTATAAGGAATGATTGGACTACCCATATCACCAAGGTGCACCTCCTTTTCAGGGAGCCCATCTCTAAAGAACTCCATAGTTAAGCGTGCTCGGCTTGGAGTAGTACTAGGATGGGTGACCAGTCGGGAAGTTGATCCTGGCTTGCGCGTCAGTGTGGACAAAGAGCGCAGTTAAGGCTAGTGGTGGTCTGTGGGGCCAGTCATCATTCCTGAAACTCTACTAGAGCCTTGGGCAGTGGGCCAGGATGTTACAAATGGTATCAGAGCCATAACCCCTCCAGTAGGTGGGGCCCACATGGGCATGTGGCATGCCAGTCTTGAGTCGTGCGGTCCAGGCAAGTTGGAAAGGGCTATCCATAGAGACGAGATGGAGCCGCCCTTGCGCTGGTAGCCGTGGATGGGAGCTGGGTGTCCATGGGCCATTGTGGGTCTACACTGAAATGGGGTCAGATTATGAGGCCATATAGTTGATCCTTGACGAGGACGTCAAGAGTCTAAGTGGGGGAGATTGTAACATCCCAGGATTTGAGACCTCGGATAACATGATCTTATAAGGAATGATTGGACTACCCATATCACCAAGGTGCACCTCCTTTTCAGGGAGCCCATCTCTAAAGAACTCCATAGTTAAGCGTGCTCGGCTTGGATTAGTACTAGGATGGGTGACCAGTCGGGAAGTTGATCCTGGCTTGCGCGTCAGTGTGGACAAAGAGCGCAGTTAAGGCTAGTGGTGGTCTGTGGGGCCAGTCATCATTCCTGAAACTCTACTAGAGCCTTGGGCAGTGGGCCAGGGCGTTACATATATGCAACTAGTTGAAACAATGACAAACTGGACCAAGCCTGAAACATAAGCTTGTCATATGATATAAAAGAACATAAAAAGGTTTGTTTAAGGTTGTAAGCATCTAATTATGATAAGAAAGCATGTTCAACCAAAAACCAAGGTCAGGGGTCTTACAACAATAAATCCCTAACAAGGATTTCACCCCTAAAATCCTACATGAACAAAGACGGGTACTTCCTATGCATCTCATCCTCCAACTCCCATAGGGCTTCATTTACACCATGGTGATGCCACAAAACCTTAATTAAAACTATATCCTTCTTCTTCAACTTCTTCACCCTCCTATACAGGGTCAACATAGGACCCTCAACATAGGACACATCCTCATCCAACTCAACGTCCACTGGATGCAACATTGGCTCTGTATCCAGGTGACACTTCCTCAACATGGGACATGGAAGACATCATTATACATGTGCAACTCTGGCAGTAACTCCAATTTGTATGCTACATTCCCAACACATTCCAAGATAGGGTATTGTTCCATACTCAGATCCAACTTACCTTTCTTGCCAAACCTCAGCACACCTTTCTAAGGGGAAACCTTAAGGTACACCAACTCTCCAACTGGGAACTCAAGAATCCTACAGTGGTTATCAACATATGACTTTTTTCTATCCTGAGCTACCTTTAGCTGTTGTCGTATCACCTTGATTTTCTCTATAATTTGTTGTACTAGCTCAGGAACCAAAAGATGATACTCACCTGTCTCATGCCAACAAATCGGTAACCAACAACATCTCCCATACAAAGCTTCATAAAGTGTCATGTTTATGCTCCTATGGTAATTGTTATTGTAAGTGAACTCTATCAAACTCAGGTACACATTCCAACTCCCAAGAAAATGCAAGACACATGCTCTCAAAATATCTTCTAACATTTGAATGGTCCTCTCTGACTGTCCATCTATCTGTGGATGAAAAGTTGTATTGAACCTTAGTTGTGTCCCCATAGCTATATGCAGATGTTCCCAGAAATGACTCATAAACTATGAACCTCTGTTAGATAATATGGAAGCTAGAATACCATGAAGATGATCTATTTCATCAACTATATTTGTGCTAACTTCTCCACTATATATGTCACCTTAATTGGCAATAAGTGAGTTGACTTGGTCAACCTATCAACTATCACCCAAATGGAATCATGATTGTTGATTGTCCTAGGAAGACCAGTCATAAAGTCCATGATTACATGATCCCATTTGCATTACAGTTATTAGTAAATGTTGTAACATTCCTGTAGGCTTCTGATGCTCTACATTGACCAGCTAACAGACAAGACATCTAGCAACAAACTTTGCCACATCATGCTTCAGACCAGGCCACCGATAAATATCCTTATGATTATGATACATCTTAGTACTTCTAGGATGCATCACGTACATCGAGAAATGATCTTCCTCAAGAACCATCTTCTCAAACCCTTAGTGTCTAGAACCACTGTCTAGTTGTGAAAGCAAATTGTCCCATCCTATGACTCGTGAAAGCCATCATACTTCTTGTTACCAAACTATACCTAGATGTTCTATATCATGATAGCATTCTGTTGCGCATCCCTGGTCTCTTGCATGAACGTTGGCTTCACTTGCAACTGTGCTAACAAGCCTGCCAAAAGAGAAACATCCATATGTACATTCATCTCACGAAGCGACACTAACATGTCCTACTTATGGCATACCAAGGCATGCAAAAATTACCTTATCTACAGATGATGAAGAAGATGACTTCCTGCTCAATGTGTTAGCCACCACAATCACCTTCCCTATATGGTAGTCTATAATGCAGTCATATTCTTTGATCAACTCCATCCATTGCTTCTGTCTCATTTTCAGCTCCTACTTTGAGAAGATATATTGAAGGCTCTTGTGATCAGTGAAGATCCGACACTTCTCTCCATGCAAATGGTGCCTCCAAATCTTCAAGGCATGGACCATAGATTAAATCTCTAGATCATGTTTCAGGTAGTTTTCCTCATGTTTCTTAAGTTGTTGTGAAGCAAAAGAAACCACATTCTTGTCTTGCATCAACATGCATCCCACACCGTTGTTTGAAGAATCAAAGAAGACGATGTAGCCTTTCCCTTGCTCTAGAAGAATTAACACTGGTACACTGGTCAACTTCTCCTTAGATAAACTAGAAAGAGCATTGACACTTGTCATCCATACAAAAGGAACATCTTCCTAGTCATCTTGGTTAGGGGTAACACTAAAGAACTAGAATTCTTAATGAATATCCTATAGTAACCTACCAAGTCCAGCAAACTTTGAACCTCAGTCGGTGTCTTGGGTTGTTTCCATTGCATAACACACTATACCTTCTTTGGGTCCACACAGACACCCTTCGTAGATATGATGTGACAAAGAAAAGACACCTCAGACAACCAGAACTCACACATACTGAACTTGGCAAATAACTTGTGATGTCTCAACAACGTCAATGCTTGGAAAAGGTGTTTCTCATGTTGCTGACTATCCCTGGAGTATATCAATATGTCATTGATAAACACCACCAAGAACTAATCAAGGTACGATATGAAAACTATGTTCATTAGATCCATAAAAGTTGTTGGTGTGTTGGTTAACTCAAATGGCATAGCCATAAACTCATAGTGACCATACCTAGTCTTGAAAGTTGTCTTAGGTATGTCATCCTACTTAATCGTTAGTTGGTGATATCCTGACCTCAGATTGATCTTGGAGAATTTTGTAGATCCTTCCAGCTTTCAAACAGATCATCTATCCTCAGCAATGGATACTTGTTCTTTATCGTGACCTTGTTCAACTTTCAGTAGTCTATGCACAACCTCATGGAACCATCCTTATTATTATCAAACAACATGGGATCACCTCAAGGGGAAGTGCTTGGTCTGATAAAACCCTTATCCAACAACTCATGGAATTGTTTCTTCAACTCCAACATCTCTATTGGTGCCATCGTGTAGAGTGATTGCACTAGGGGTTGTGTTGAAGGAACAAGATTTATCTCAAAATCAATCTCTCTATAAGGGGAAACTCCATGAAACTCTTCAGGAAAGACATCCTCAAACTCTCGCTGTAACGACCCGCACTTTTGAGTGTATAAAAGACCTTAAAGTCACAGATCGTTAATCATAACTTCCAGGATCAGATTCATGAAATAATACAAAATAGTAAACAATTTCCATTAATGATCAAATATTTACATGTTTAGATAAAAATCTCCTCTAAGGAATTACATAACTTTTAAACAAAATTAAATTTTACAGTTGTGAAGATAAACCATTAAGACTAAACCTTCATGATTAAACTATAGTGTCTTCAACATCTCTATCTGTACCTTCGTGTCCATGAATCAAGTATATCTGATACCTAAAATGCCGACAAACAAATACGCGGTCAGTATATTGCTATACTGGTATGTGGATTCAAACAATAATCACAAGTACAGATATAAGCAAACATCTTTATCTTGCATATAAGAAAATAAACTTGTTTTCATATTCTAACCCATATCTGGTCAACTACCTCAGGTGTAATCACTGTCCCTACGTGGCTCATGTGCATTACCCTTAAGATCAGTCTAACCCAGGGTTCATAATACTATTATTACTTTACATGATACTCATATGCACTTTATATTTTGCAAGAACTAAATAAACAAGCAAGCAGTTTATTTGTCGTTCAATCTCATCGAGAAACATCGACAGTCGCAGAATTCGATACATGTATTCATAAACGTAACCACATACCTTTGTCATGTAGATACCATGCAGAATATATCACATGTACTTTAAGAGTGTATCCAAACATCCAAGCAACAAAGCATTCAATCTGAAATATACATACTACATATGTGTCACCATGTATTCACGCTACATTAATCCTACCTAAAACTGCTCCTAAACTAGGGTTTAGGTTATCTCATGTTTGGACTAGGAATAAGGTTACAAACCCTAATTCCATCATATCATGGTTTCTAAGATTACAAACTCAATTATGCATATTAGGTGAAACCCTAATTATCAACATAAGCACATTAGATTACCCGTGACACCTAAATCATATTACTAACATTATGATCATTACAAGATGTCCATATTGGTTTTAAAACCCTAAAACAGCATGAATATGATTATTAATCTGGAAACATCCATTATTCATCATTATACATGTCTAGATCAGGCATTAGCTTAACATAAACGAATATGTCCAATTAATCATCTTATTAACCAAAACTAGGCTTTCCCTTACATTAAACACACTAGAACATGTATTGTACATACTTTTATAATAGGAAGCATAATCAGGTTCTTCCATTATTTTATTTGGATTCTACTCATTTTTCTGATCAAATTTGATATATAACATGTCCCCATCTAAGTTATCAATCATTAGTTATAATTCTCGCAAAAATAAAGACAAATAGACCAATCATACGCTGACACATCAGCAACTTACTTGTTTGTCCCTTTTCTTTTAGTTGGGCCGGCCAGGGTTGGAAAAGACACCTACGCCCTTCCCACTTGAAGCATATGTCTTGGGCATTTGGGTCATTCGACCCCCTTCCCTTTCTTCTTCCTCTATCAAACTAATTCCTGGGCACTTACGACGCAGGAAGCCGGACAGAGGTCGGGCTTCAACTGTGACCATGGCCTCAACTCTGACCACTACAGCCGCCGCCCAGATAACCCATCGACTGCTAGGATCACGAGCCTTCACCAGTGACAAGACCTCCCTTCTCCCAGAACTGCTGTCCGCCAATCTGACCAGTGCACCACTACTGCATCTCCGGCGTAGTTAGACGCATCGTCTCCGGCGCAATCAGTGCCCCGCCGGAACCAAACCTTCAGCGGGCAAGGACGTTGACCTCATCCAGTCTGTTCCCTACTCATGTCAATGCCCTGGCTGCTGGACGCTGTCTCCCCTCTCTCCCTCGCGTAGGGCACGACGCACGCCCAGGTTCGTGCATCGTTTCACAAGCGCCAGATGGTGTTCTCCCGTCTCGCACTTCCTGACCGCCTGTACGGTGCGGCTGATGGCGTCAACCATCGGGTTTGGTCCTCACGCTGCTGCCACCTTGATTTTACAGTAGTGAAGCACTATTGTGGCAGCCTCCTTGGCTGTTGCGGCAACCCTTCCATCCACCACCACCTCCCCATGCCCACGACTCCCAATTACTCTCACCAAAGCTATTAACCTATCATCTACCACGATCTTGAGGCTGCTGCTGGTGGTATCATTGATATGCAGGAGGACATGGTCTAATAGGAGGAGCCACCACGTTCCCAAGGTGTCAAGCAGTCATCTTCTCGTTTCCTTGAGTAGTGCGATTCTGGACCCGGATAGAGAGAACTAGGATGGGTCGGGTAGAGAGAGATACCTAGCAGAAGAGATAAGGAAGAAGGTTGGATCTTCTACCACCTTTGTATCAACCCCAAAACACATGTATATATATAGATGTGCATCCTCTCACACTTTTCCCTTGCTGTACAAGAAAGATAATACTAGGTAAGGCGTTACATTTTAGGAAATAGTTAATTGTATTCCTAATTATCTTTGATATTATCCCACAAACCAAAACCCACGAGGAGATAATGACATATACCGTTAGTGCTTTAATAAAAAGCCACTAAAGGATCCATATTAGTATATGTCACTTTATTGATTGATAAAGTCTACATTATTTCATTATCTATCTCTTCCAAAGTATATTTAGTGCGTGGGTCCATTAGAAAATCCTTTATAAACCAAAACTTGTTCTTTTAAACATTTAAAGAAATCTCATGGAATATCCTCAATGTCCAAGACATATCTCAGTGGCCCATGTGATATATGACTATGGGTCACGATTTCTTGATATGGAAACAATTTCTATTCTCATAAAACTTGACCACATATTCCTCTCAATAAACTCCCTCTAGGATTCCATTCCCTTTTCTCATTATCTTTATGTATCAAACTTCTCCTTTCCTTTAAACCATATTTTCTATTTCTCTTAGGAAACTTACATGTTGTTCCTTTATTTGGCTTCCAAGCAATAAGTGGATAATCCTTTAATTAAATATCTAAGCCACATATTATCTTGGATTATCTTAGAAATCCTCTCATTATCTTAACTTGTAATTATCCTTCAACATACCAAAAAGGCAACCTAAGGTAACACTATTTGGTGTCCCAACCATTGTGTTTCCAATAATGGAAAGATAAGTATTCTTTTAATTATCTAACACATTATTAACTTTATTCTCCTTTGGAAAACATTTATCAATATCAAAAGTCATTACTATTTATTAATGCATGAATTCCTTTTATCTATTTGTCTTGTGCCAAAAGCACTTGTGCGATAAAGGCAATTAATATTACTATTCCACCAATAAAATCATTGAGGAATTATCAAATTAATTCATGCATCATATTTTATTGTTCAGTTTTTACCAAAATTTGAGGATATTACACTCACACCACAAGAACTTCCTAGATGCTAGGACTCCTCACCTTGGTATCCACAACATGATCCAAGAAGGCCTCACATACCTATCTCACCAACCTCTCCATTGTCATAGCTGACACCATACATGTAGGAAGAATCTTCCTATCTTCTTGGAATATCTATGAAACATCTCCATCACAAAATGTTGCCATCTTGGAGCTACAGTCCAAAACAACCTTGTACCTCTCCAAGTTGTCCATCCCTAGGATCACATCAATTCATGAATGTTAAGTGGCATAAGATCTACTTGAATGATGCATCCCAATAAAGAAAGAACGCAAGATCGATACACTGCCTGCAACTCAGCAAAACCAACTAAAGGGGTTTGTAGCAAAAGACTATAAGGTCTGCAACAAATAGGTAGGTAGAAACTTCTTATCACCTCTCTGGTGATAAAAGAATGTGTCACACGTAGGTCAACCAAAACAGATATGAAAGAAGAAGCAGATAAGTTAGAATGAAAAGTTCCATCTAACCTCTCACGACCTGCAAATTTACCACTCCCTCTGATTTACTCATAGCATAGAATCTAGTCATTGCATGTTGTTATCCTCATCCTCTTGTAGCTAGTTACCCCACCTATGATGCCTGACCACATCCTCTACCACCAATGGTGCTAAACTATTGCTGATGGGAACCTTGTTGACTCTGCCTCGACTTTTGTGTCACTTATGCGAAAGTATATTATTTGTTACTGATCTTGTGATCATGTTTGGACATTCTCTTGCTTCTTTATTATACTTTGTTCATGTTGGAACTATATATGATGACATGTAATGTCTTTTGCCCACTTGTGGGGTGGATGCATATGTTTTTCACTTTTGTGGTAATTACTTTGTATAATCTGACTATACTTTCTACTTTCCTTTCTATTAAACATTCTATGTGAATAAGTAGCACTAGAGTAGTGTAATTGCATTGGTTTTTGGGCAGTATGCCTCTTTTATTATTGGGATGGAGGTGGTGGTGCCCCATACCTGAGATTCAAGTTTGTGAGGCTTGCCCCATGTTATATATTTGGGAGTTTGGCAGTACATCATTCTCTATCAGGTTTCAAGTTTGTGAGACTTGGTCACATTTGTCTTTATGATGTTCTAGTGCTATGTTTATCTCACATGCATGCATGTTGTTATGGGTTTTGTGCCCAAAGAATTATGTGTGCTTTTGTGGCACCACTTTTATTATTGTTTTATGGAAAGTATCTCTTTTGTTATTGCAAATCATGTCTCTTGATACCCACTTGGGTTGTCCTTATATTTTCATGGGAATCCTTTATACTTTAATGTCCTTTATTCCATATATTTCTCAATTTCCTATTTAGTATGCACATACCAGCCTCTGCTAATGTCATCTATTTTCTCTTCTTACTGGGATATGCTTCCAACCCTAGGTGAAGGACTTGGATGATGAGGCATGAAGTTTTGGACTAGCTTGAGGAGTTAAAGCTTTGAGACAATCTTGATATGGTCTAGATTTCCCTCTACTTAGATCCTTATGTTGTATCATACATGTAAACCCTTATGGGAGATGTTTATGATGAACTTTTGTAAACTTGTTGAAAGTCGAATATAGTCATTATTTTAATTTTTATGCTACACTTTGGTTGTTTTGAATACTATTTTTTGAAGTTTGAAAATTTTGCATCTATTCTAGAATACCTTTGAATGTGTTTGGAATGGATGTTTTATTCTTCAAATTTTTAGTAGGGAGTGGATCCCCTCTCAGGTCCCACTCCTTATAGTGTGCACATTCACATGTTTAAAATTCTAGTGCATTTCATTAAGGCTCATTGTCATCTCCTAGTATCATTTAATCATCTTCATATCATTCACATGCTATGACACTCAATTAACCTCTAAGGTTAGATCCCTACTAGTAAGAGAGAGAAAGTATAGTCACATGCTATTCATTCATGCACATTTAACAAGTATATCATATCCTAGGGTTAGGGTTAGGGTTAGAGTTCACTCACATAGATATTAGAGTTTATATCATGATTATTGCACCAAACCCTAATTGATTCATTTACCATTTTCTTGGAGTATTTTAGGGTTAAAGGACATGATTTAGGTTTTAATATAATTAGTTAAACAAGAGTTGGTCATGATATCTACAACAATAAGTATCATCATTATTTACATATGTAACTGTACCATCTTATTATGTCATGCATGTGTCACGACCATGCATCATATAAATATACCAACCATGCACCAACATAGTATTGAGACCCACTATCAACAAGGTGTCTCGTCATTACATGACACTTGTATTACTTCCTTTCACAAGGTCATTAACAATATCACATCACTATGAGATGCCAATCACTAATCACATCTCTAGAGGATTTCACTTCAAATTATATATATAAGACCCTTATTAGGTGATTAGACTCATTCATATAATTCTTATATAAATTATAATACACTATATCACAACATTGCTCATAATCATCACCCTATATTATACAAGGTTTTCCATAGCACTGACATGGCTATTCCATTTACCTTACCCGTAAGGTTAGGATTACATAAATAGGAGAGAGAAGAAACTATCATATGATACAATATTTAAGTAGAGTGAGCACTTGAATCACATGGTGACATGATTAGGGTTAGGGTTTGTACTTAGTCAATTAGGGTTTCATAACGTCTTTCAACCTATAACCCTTGTCCAATCATCTCCCACATATTTAGAGAGCACTAGAATTAAGCATCATCATTAATGGTTAGACATTTAAAATCATCTTATTTAATATAATCATCACACCAGGCAATGTCCATGTACATAGCTAAGAGTATCACATTACTCATTCACACCTGGTGTCATGACTTGCAACACGTGCAATAGGTGACCCTCCCTACAATGCGTGCAACAACACCTCGACCAACGATGCGTGCAAGGTCATCTTACCCACAATGGGTGCAGGGCCCTATCACACTCGCGACGTGCATAACCTACCCCAACCGCAATGCGTGTAGACTCTATTGCGGTTGAGACACGTGCAAGGCGTGTCGACCCATGAGGAACGCAATTTGACTCAACTGCAACGTGTGCAGGGTTGTCTCGCCCACGATGATGCATTGTGATATACCAAGTATGCAACAAAAAACCCTTAGGGTTACTGAGATCTAAACAATCCTTAATACATGGTTTTGACCCAAATGAAGACAAGGGGTTGTCTTGACCATAGATTAACTATTTTCCCAACATCATAATAGGTTTGAATAGGGTCAAAATTGGGGTTAACAGTAGAGAATACAAACATCAACCATAGTGTAAAACGCCCTAGATCATGGTGCTTGTCAACCCTAGAACTTGTTCATGAAACATTATCAAAGGATCATGTATGAAGAGAGGAAACCATGATGTGTATGCATGATAACACCTTCAAAACTTACTATTTTCTATAGTAAATGAACCATATTTCTGATGTTAATATCCCATATAAGATGATACAAAGAAATACACCAATCTATCATTTAATAGAAAAATTGGGTACTATGTATTTAGGAATAATGAAACAACTCTTTTACAAATACTACAAGATCAAATCCTAATCTTCATCATTCTCTTATTGTAAACATTATGCTTTTAATATCTAGAACAATATAAATAAGATTAGGTTTAAGATGTGAATAAAAAATGTGGGAAGAGTTATATAACCCGCCTTTTGAGGTGATCCAATCTCCAAGATCAAAAACTCTATGAGATAAGAAAAGAATCCCCAACTTGTTTAGCACTTTGGACACCAAAGAACCTCACAAAAGAGGAAGACCATGATTAAGAAATAGCTCAAGCAAGAGGGCAAGACATCCTAGTCTAAATCAAAGAAGAAAGGGAAAAGAGAATAAACATCCTTTCTCTTGTTACCACCATGGTAGAACCACAGTCTAAGGGCCTTTGTGAAGAGGAGTTTCTCTCAAAAGAAACCACCAGGGTAGAACCCTAGTCTACAGACAAGGAAGAGGAAGAATAAGATGGGTTTCATGGGAAAACATGATCAAGATGTTAGGACTACTTACCACGAGATGAATCACCATCAAATAGTTGATCTAGCACTAGATCTTCAACATGCATGGTGAATCGACCACCCAAGCTTCAAGGTCTGATCCTCCTTTCTCTAGAAGCCCCAAGGATGATCCAAAGGAAGGAGAAGGAGTATAGGGATGAAAACATTCCTCATGGGTGAAGAAAGGGGTTATATACCCAAAGGAGGAGGGAAGTGTAGGTTATATGATGGGTCAACATAATAGATCATCAAGGGGCACCTGCCCTTCAAGGAAATAACCTTTCTTCCACTCACATGTAATATTTGAAATATTTGTACTTATCTAGCAAAAGTATTGCGACCTACTAGGTCGATTGGCCCCTTGTCGCGGTCGTGACACCTCCATAACTTTGTCTTGGTCGAGACACTTTAGGGTTGAAACCCTAGGTTACCATTGTACATGGTCGAGACACTAGAAGACAAGGTGTTTAGACCCTCACATCTCAATGTTGTATCATTCGCAACCATGCATCCCAATCATGTGCCTCGGTCACGATCCTCACCAAAAGGTGGTGTAGTGATCATGACATCAAACCCTAGCATAGTCACCATATCAAGCAAACCCTAAAATCTTCATGGAATGTCATATCACCATACATGATTCCAACAAAGTGCCCCATTGCATTATCTTCTCTCTCATGATGCTTAAGTGTAAGAAACACTCTCTTCATGTGGCAATTTACAAGGTAACCCTCTCTTTTGGGTAAATTGCATTTTGGTCCAAATCAAGTAAACCTAGTTCAAACAACATTCAAATAGGACCAAACTTGAAACATAAGCATGTGACATAATAAGAAAACATCTCAAAAGATTAGATTAAAGTTCAAGCTAGAGCATAAAGCATTATGGGCCATGAAACATCTAAATATTGATCCATCCCTAGCCAACAAGAAGAGGTTCCTTTAGCTTCAAGAGCTTGAAGAACTTAGGCTTCACGCCTATGAGAATACAAAGATTTACAAGCAAAGGACTAAAGTCTGACATGACTCCCACTTGAGGAAGAAAGATGTCAAAGAAGGTGACAAGGTTTTGCTTATTAAATCTTCTATTTGACTTTTTTAGGGAAACTGCAGACTCATTGGTCAGGACCGTTTGTGGTAGAAAAGATATACCCGTCAGGAATGATGGAGATGTACGACAATGATGATCCTACAAAGGTCTTCCCAATTAATGGACACTGGGTGAAAAGATTCTATGAAGACGAAGCTTTCACAAGGCAATTTGAGTTGCCCCTGAATGATGCCGAGGACACACCCACTGAAGAAGCCTAAGCAAGACTGAAGATGTCAAGCTAACGACAAAAGCCATAGCACTCCTTGGGAGGCAGCCCAAGTTTTTACTTTCTTAAAATAGGGTTGTTATTTCCTTTTCCTACAAAGAACGTTCTGAACACTTTTATTGTAATAAGGCCCGAGTCTGTGCACGCACCACGCACACTGACTTTCACATTTTCTGAGCCACCGAATTAGTTTTATCGCCTTGATATGTAATACTAGATGAGGTTGAGGTTCACACTTACACGAGTGATGTTTTATAAATTAAGCGCCTTTTACTTGGAGTTTTCATTATTAATAAGTTTTTATGGTTTCTTGGATGCAAAGAGTGTCGTGCATATGTGTTGGCCATCCATATCATGCAAGCATGATGCACCATGTAACCGTATTGGCTAGGACGTATCAGACAATTCTTTTCGGCACCCATATCAAGCAGACCTACCGGTTCAAGCCTGTGGCAGCCGTATCGTGCAAAAGCATGCCAGGTTGCAACTCGCACCGCATCGCGCTGATGCGTCACCCAAACATATGTTTCACAAAAGTGTGTTGGGTCATGCATGACGGATAACACACCACCTCTTTCTAAGACTCACGACATGAAGTGATTAGAGGGTTTTACCATGCTTTGGAAGGTGATTTTCATGCATGCGTTACGCGTGTCCTCGTTTTACCATTTTACTGCACTTTGCGGATGGCTATATAAGCAACAAGATTTTAACCGTGTCAGGTTACCAAAGTTACCAAGCTTTCGCTCCCGTATTATGTAATCTCTCGTATCTCTCAAAGCCATTCTTAACTCCCATGTCGAGTTTCTAGTTTCACATCCTCTCATGTCATGTTCACATCCCAATAAGGTAATAACCCATGTCGCACAAGCCTCTATCACATGGGTCTATCGCCCACACATATCGCGTTCTCACCTGTATCGAGCAACTTTCAAACGTGTATCGATTTCCCTAAGTACCACTCTGAGCGTGTTGGATTTCCATCCGTGTCGCACATCCATATTGCGTTGAATAAGTTTGGGGGAGCCTACCGACTCACACCAAGTCTGTGTGGTACCTGTGTCATGTAGCTGTACCATATTCTTGGGTTGTCAATTTTTACAAGTGAATCACTTTTTATGTACCCGATACCAGTTTTCCCAAGTATCGTGCAAGAATGTGTTGGGTTCCCTTGGTATCGTGTACTTGCATGTCGCACTGAAGGAATATCAAGTTTTGCTCTAACCTGACGCTGTGTTTTCTTATGTAACATGATACCAGTTTTAACAGTATCGCCCAATCTGTATCGGGCCGATCCTTTTTTTACTAAGTTTCAGCTATAACACTTCCACGTATCGGGAAGAGACAAATTTTCCAGTATAACCCATTTTGCGATTTAAATGTATTATTTTATTTTTCAAAAAATGGCATGTACAAAGGAAATCATCATCCAAGTTGATGAGCAACGCCGAAGGATCAACCCCGAAGCCACAAAGGTGGAAGCTGTAGGGCAGAAACGCCCTAACCCAGTAACAATTGGGCCCTCTGCGTCTAAAAAGCGACCCCGCGTCAAGGCAGGCACAACCCCAACTACAACGACGGAGCTTGAAGCTCTCTTGCCCACTCTCTGGGATTCGTCATGCTGAGAGACACAAAGCACTAGTGATGCTACACCGAGTTGGCGATGAAAGTCTACCGCCCAACCAGATTCTATCACCAATCTTCTTTCTGGAAAATCGGCATCTTCAAAAGACTGAACAACATCCTCGAGGATGCTAGACTTCGAAAGCTATGATTTAGCTTCTCCAACTCGTACACTGATTTAACGAAGGAGTTCATCTCCTTCCTCCGTCAGATACCAAACACCATGGAGGAAAGTAAGAAGTACAACAGAGCGGACCGGTTTTAAGGCCACCTCTACAACTAGGAGCACGAAATCATGGAGAGGATGCTCAATGAAATCTTCTCCACTAGTGTAGCCAAGCAAGAGTTGCTCAACAATGAAGCCTGCATCAGTGATAGCGATGGTTTTGACCTGATCAAGCTGTGGAAAGAACTGACAGGCGAATCTTCCTTCAATCCCGGGAGCAATGTGGCTGCGGTCCACTCTTGCTTCTGGAGGATCATTCACAATATTGTTGCCAGCCTACTCTTCAGCAAGTACGAAACAAGAAATCTATACACATAAGAGCTATATCTAATCTGATATATCATGGCTGGCAAGGCAATCAACCTGGGGCACTTCCTACTCAACCGCCTTCACCCAATCAAGGTCTCCACCAAGGAATATAATATGGGAGGAATCATCAACCTGATCGCGGTCGGGCTCGGGTATCCAAAAGAGCTGTTGAGCCTGTCACAGACCAGGGGTGACCAAAAAATCAACATCAAATTACTCACCAGGGCTAACTTGATAAAGAAGGAGGGTCACCAGCTCTTCTACATATTCGCGAGAACCGATATTCTACTACCGCTCCCAGGCTGCGTCAACTACGACATAGAAAATCTAGTATTCACAATGACAGAGGTCGAAGCTCTGACCGTCGATGCAGCCTACGCCGCCCATATGGCCATCCAAGAGAAGATGTCCATGAGGAAGGGGCCTACATCTAAGGCGGGTCGGTGCGACAAGTCATTGGTGGTCATTCTTGACGACTCTCCAGTCGCCACCACTGTCGATCCAGTAGCCGCTACCCCAATAGTTGCTACCACAACCACCACCGCTGAGCCAGTAGCCGGTACCCCAGTAGCTACTACCATAACAACGACTGCCGCAACTGCAAAATCGGTACTGACTACCGTCCCCACAGTCAAGGTTATCAACAACAACTGTCACTGCAACGGAGGCAGTTGCCATGGCGTTGCCAGCTTCAACACTTCCAGTAATGGTAGCAGCCGCAACCACACCTTCTACGTGGCTAGACGCCTCTCGCAATAGCGAGGAGGCCTTTATCGAGCTACTAGACATCGAGCTCAGGTCTATTTAGCAGACCCCTACACCGCCAACCACGACAAAGGTGGTCGTCTAAGAAGACGAGACTGAGAGTTGTGTGGCCGGCCAGCACCCACCTACCCTGCCACCCTCTCCAAGACCCCACACAGAGGCAACAACTATAGCAAAAAAGGTGCCTATGCCACACACAGAGGCCACACCGTCGCACACTGTCCTAGTGGACTCAGCCCCTGCAGACGATGCACATTCCATGGGTTGTGCCACCAAGACGAGGAGCCACACTAAGAGCCGTAGTCGATCGACGGTCCCCCCTCTCTTGGACACGCCTTTGGCTACGAGTTCGATAGCATGCGAGAGGTAACACACAATCACTGTGCTACTTTCTTCTCCCTAACCCACAAGTTTTAGGCTTTCCAGCAATAGCTAGGAGAACAGGAGTGCTAGTTGCTGAGCCTAGTTGGTCTCCCCGGCCAACTAGAAGCAATGAATCAAATGATGAAGGATGCACTCCAGTGCTTGGACGTTATCGAGCAAAGGATGGACGAGAGGGACGCTCGCCGCCGATCATGATGATCACAGAGGTAACCATCCCCATTGTCATCCTCATCTTTATCATCCTCATCATCATCTTCTTCCTCGTCCTCATCATCCTCCTCCGATGCTAGCGGGCCCTCCAAACCTTTAACAACGCCCGAGGAGGAGGTGACCAAGAAACCCACTGATGGGGCTCCTACGGAGTAGGGGAGCACCCGTGGCCCTAAAGGCGATGTCGTGACGATACTGATGGCTGAATCCAATGATGTCGCCGAAGCAAGTAGCTTGGAATGGGGTCAGCTTTAGATCCCAGAGATACTGGAGGACTTCGACCTTAATGTCGACGTCCACCCGAATCTCGACGAGTGGATGAATCTGATAGGGGGTGGGCTAGTAACAACTGACACAACATCCCCTCTACACCTGCTAGGGCCAAACAAAGCAATAGAAAATATGTTTGATAGCCTAGCGGATGACTCATCAGAAGGAGAAGGGGGTGACTTATACAAATCGCTAACAACACAACCCCCTAGAGCGAAGAACTCAGCGGTTGATCGATTCTCTATGCCATCTAAGATACCAGTCTTTGAGATGATTGATTTCAACAGATGTGCCATCAGTTATCTGACGGTATGTGACCAATAATTTCTGAATATGGTCCTGAGACCGCAAATCGACGATGAATCTATCCTCTGGAGCAATGGGTACTTCACCGTACAACATTGAGCACTCAAGGGGATATTTCGCTCAGAAGCCATTATAGGAAAGATCCTATTTAGAATCCTAGAAAGAGAAATGATCGAGAATATTACGCTCACGACAGTCTAACTACCAATCTATAATGCCACTCCTTCCTTGGCCAGACGTCTGCTAGCAGGAGTGGATGGATTACAACCGGTGGTTGATATGCTGAAACACATAGAAGAACACAACCCCAGTTTGGTACTGGCCCCGCACAAGCATAGGAAGCACTGGTTTCTCTGTGTGGCCGATCTTCACTCCCACGACGTCACGCTATTCAACTACTATGTTGCAGAGGTCCCCCATCTAGATCAAGTCTTCGTTCATCCTGAAGATAGAGACATGAAGCTTTTGCCTCTCTTCCTTCACTGGGTCATCAAACAAGGCACCCAACGCCATAACGACATTTGGAATTTCTATGTGATAAGGGACTTCCCAGTCCAACAAGACCTGGGAAGCGGCAATAGCGCTTTCATCATATTATGTGCCATGGAGCTTCTGAATATTTTTAGATATATATTGCAACTCCAAGACACGAACTTCTATCACCTTAGGAGCGTCTATGCGCTACTTATGATGAAGGATAAGAGCTATTTCCTAGATCTAGAACTCCCTAATGATCTACTGGAGGTTGATTCTGATTCTCACTCCTTTCTATCCAACGGTCCTCCAAGAAAAGGGGCCCTACACTCTCCTGACATATACAACGGTAGATCAGGCAAGCAGCTAGAGAACCTGCAAGCCCTGTTCGCCAATGACATTGCTTATATTTCACTTGTAGTCTTGGACTCTGTCATCAGCAACTTTGATTGTTCAACCTGCAACTCTCTATCTCAGGAATAGGTCAACCAAATACTCATACATCTTGCTGATTCTAACACTACAGACGTTATCTATGAGAAGAATATTGTAGTGGTCCCCATTGATGATCTACGGGACCTAGTCAAGGCTGGCGGATGTCTAGATATGATGGTGTCATCAGCTTACATCCCTATCCTACAAGAGAAGATTGGACAACTCTACATCGCTCATCTGATGTTGTTCAACAATCTATGCCTAGCCGATGAATCAGGAGCACGCTAGGTATTTCATCAACAAATCTAGGAGTGTCTATCGTGCATAATTTTCCTTCCTATGTTGCATGATAATCACTAGACACTTATCATGCTATACACCAATGCTTGCACTGGTATCTTCTACAATAGTTCATACGCCAATAGTGACTGACTGACAGAGTATGATATTGCGCCAGAAACACCTCTGGAATGACTAGTAAGAAAATACTACACCGAGGTGGTGGCCATGCTAAAACAATATCTTGAAGATTCGGTGGCAACCTGGCACGATTTATGTTTCTATCACCACAGTCCACAACAAGTGCCTCTATCAAATGACTGTGGAGTATACATGCTCCACTAGATATCATGTGCAACAACACTAAGGAAGAGACCATAGAAGCTCCATGGCATGGACTATCACAGTCAATGAGAAAAGTACGTCATGGAGCTCCTATCTACTGAAGACGCACACATCCTCTAAACTCTCACTGATCTATGACTACTCTTTCCTATTCATCTCACTACTCTGGGACAGAGTGTGGGATAAGTTTGTGGGGGGGGGAGGGGGTTCATAGCATCAGTGAGGGAGATATTCTAAAATTTTTCCTCTTTTCCCTTTCCTTTCCTTCCTTCATCATACTCCATGAATACACTATATATAAATGTTTGATAGTAAGAAATATATACACACTGTCTATTTTTCAAACTTGTAAAAATTACTCTTATCTTAAATACTTGGTACAACTCCCAATTTGTTCTCTTTGCGCCTAAGGCTGTGTACAATTCTGCTATGCTCTTTTGAAAACGTAGTCTTAAATGACAAAGACTATAGCATTTCTATGCCAACCTTGAAAAATAATCTCCTTCCAGCTAAGAGATGTGAATGAGAAGGAAAATATACCCAAACAACAAACTCCCTTTTCCCCACCCACCAAAATCCAAAAAGAGAGAAAATCCTTATGAGAGTGAATAAAAGCATGAGAGTTATGCCAAATAAAAAACACTTGTCTTCCCAAAGGTATACCCATCTTTAGGCATGGTAGATCTGGGGCGGTGGTACGTAGGATGTGAAATCACTGTGGTAAAGCCAACTGGATTGGGCCCAACATGAGAGTTGTGCCTAAAAAACACTTGTCTTCCCAAAGGTACCCATCTTTAGGCATGGTAGATCTGGGGAGGTGGTACGCAGGATGTGAAATCATTGCTGTAAAGCCAACTGGATTGGGCTAAAGGAACCACTTGCCCATTAACAGACCCATACCTGGATGGACCAATGAGAAGCAAGAAAAACCCAAAATCCTTAAGCCTTCCTAAAAATCCCACTTTTTACCCCCATGATTCAAAAAGTTTGGTGTGAAAGCTAACTTCAAACATCATGCACCAAAGTCTCACAAAAGCTGGGAAGAAATTTTTGTTTAATCAAGGTGAAGAAAAAGTCCATTGTTCGTAGTCAGACGTAATTTTTCTTAGGACATTCCAAAATCTACTTAAACTTTGTCCGAAGACTACACCTGGAAGTTAAAAGTACCACAAACAAAGGTTTTAAAATCAGTACAGATTGATTGAGGAAATCAAATTGCTAATTTTGTGGGGGGGTTGATAACACCCACTTTATGACAGCTAGAACTTATATTTTATTGTCAAAATAACCTCCAAACTTAAGTTCCTCTTCGTTTTATTCCATTTATTATGAACAATCATGCCCACTACATCCCTGACAATATTTCCCATCTTTTGCAGGGATTTTCCTATTTTTCCACAAGAAAATAAGCACCAATGGGCCCATCAGGCCCATTAGCAATGAAGTTCATGTTCCAACCCAGTAGCTCACCAACATCTGAGGCCGACATGCCCCTCTTACCCTTCATGGTCGCTACCCACTACGATAGCAACCCGACGTAGGTGTGTCGTGCAGGAATTTCAGTCCACTGCGATCTTTACCCGATATGGTGCCTAACTCGTCATGGTTCACAAACCGATGAGGTCATTACCCAACATGGCAACCCCTCGACGCCGCAGCCCGACAAGACTCCAAACCGCCATAACTATACACGACACACTCACTACCCAACACTCTTCCATCCCGACATGTTTAACAAGTGACATCTGTATCGACCCTTCTGAATCCTCAAGAACGAAGCCACAAATGAAAACACGTGGACCAATAAATAATACTACTCCCATCAACTCACTACCTATAAATAGCAGCTACAAGCCTACGATGGGACAGGCCAGACCCTGTAAGAGTTAGTCCCTAGAGCCAAGGAGTTAGTGTGTCGAGTCCCCAAAAGTCTGCCAGGTGATAGCTAGGTGAGCACACTCCCATCCCGAGAGGGATGAGAGGAGTTCACTCAGAGACTGTTCCGGTAGTAGAAAATAGCACGATATGATCCTCAAGTCCACTTCAAGCATGTCGGGTTCCTATCTGGGCTTCAAACCGGGACAGATTGCCCAACTATACCTGACATGAAGAACCCGAGAGCCTTAAGATAATGTTAACCTGATACAGTACCCAACCTGATACAGTCTCTACCCGTCATGGTCCATGACCTGACACGGTCAGTGACCCGACATGGTCGTATCCCGATATGGCCTCTACCTGGTACCGGGTTAGCATCATTTTAGGTGTCATTTTTCTATGTACTTCGGTTTCCTAAATCAAGGTGACTGATACTTATCTTCCCTTTACAACATTTGCTTTCATTTAATTACAACATTGTAACTAAACCATTATGCTTCTTTATGATTATTGGAAACTGTGGAGTTTATTTCATATCATTCCATGTATGGCTTTATTTCATTGGATGATTTCTTTCTGGCATCTAAGTTCTAGTTTCTTCTTTCTAATTCATACTTCTGAATAGATATCAAATTGTGTTTCTTGTTTTGACTCCTTTGAGAGAAGGATGTTGTAAACTTCTAGAGCTTGGTCTGATTCAGGTGTACAAGAGTACCCAGAACCATAGTTGCACCCAGTTTATCTTTCTGCGCGAGCCCACGCCTAGTATCTTTGAGAAGAGGAACCCAATGCATGGTTTGTTGGAATTTTCTTTGAGAGAAGAAGACACTAGATGTAGGCTATTTTTGCTTGTTACGATTAAGTTTTCTTTCTTCATTCTATACTCCAATGATAGTTCTGTCTCCTTAGTTTCCTATATGCAAAAACTACCATAAAAACTGCTAAAACATAATATACCCAAAGCCTTAATCTTTCTGGTAACTCCCCTTAGAGATAGGTTTTAGTTTAATTCTTTGTGATTCTTTATCGCTACAACAAACCTTAATCCCTCGACTCTCTGGCATTCTTAGACAAGTAAAACTTGGGTTCCAAAGTGCTATTCGCCTAGTCCCTATGTTTGACCCCGAACTACTCTGACCCTGTGCTAGTTGCAGGAGTCTTAAACATTTGGGTATTATAAATTATTAAAGTCTGATGACCTAGACATGTCTCCATTTTTAGACCCATGTTTAAGGCTTGATCAGCGAGCTTGGGTGCAAGTCAACTGAAGTCAGTGGAGCAGTGAGTTTGCTTGGGACCAATCAACGAATGCCATGTCAGTGATCCGGTATCGAGCTCATGAAACATTGGATCAATCTAAGTTGTCAATCCAGTCAGATCCGTTTGTTGATCGAGGTAATATCTCAATCTTTTTATTTTTAACAATAGAAAATATATTATCTTAGAAAAATTCTTAGAAATTAGTAGGAATATTAGATAGTAGCAAAATTATATATAAAAAGTATTAGAAAACATGAGGAACCTAATAAAAATGTTCTCATGGTCTTATTCGTAACCCTATTCCAAAATATCATCCTATAGTGTAGTTAATACTTTCAGGCACTTAAAATGTAATAATGAATATTAAGTGTTACAACCTGATCTATGGTGTAAATCAAACCCTAGTAAGGTCCCTGATTCTCTTTCTTTATGAAACCCTAATCATGTATTAATGATTATCTACAATCCCTGATTTCTAGTTACTCTCTCTCTCTCTCTCTCTACATATTTGTATTTTCATGCTTTTACTTGCCAAACCCTAACTATGTCATGATCCCTTATGTTCTTGGTCGACCCAAAGACCCTAGATCTAACCCTAAAACACATTGGATCATGTGAATCCTAAATGGAAACCCTAGTGAGTCAAAAACCCTAAAATGAGGTGTTGACAACACATAATGACATTAGGTATTTATTTCCTTTCAGGATGATCTATTTACTATCCTTCTAGACTCTTGGAATTTAGATATAATCAAATCAGGTATGTGGCATTTATTAAGTATAAGACTAGTTTTTCATGGTTGCATAAGATATGATGTATCTTGGGTGACTTATTTGTTATACTTTGTTGGATGATTACTAGTATTTAAGCTTCGCCAAATCTAAATGGAACATAAATGAACTGTTGATGAGTTGTAGCTACTAGAGCACAAATGGCCCAGTATGGATGTATGATATATTGCCTAGTATGGATGTATGATGAATTTCCCATGCTAGATGTATGAAAAAGTAAATTGCCCATATTAGATGTATGATAAGTTCTAATAGAAATTGTAGAACAACTACATCTAATGATACATATAAAAGATGTGTTTACCTGATTTTCCACTTTAAACAATGGATTTCTTTTCTTTCTTTTGTTTCTTAAAGTATTTGAATTATGCAATCATAGTATTGTATTTTGAGCCATGTACCAACTTATGTTGGTGATTTTGTTTCTCATATTTTCTAGGTACAGAGAACAAATAATGCACCTCAAAGTACATGAAGCTACCAAATAATTAGGGATGAAGGATAGAATAGCTAGATTTCTATTTCTTATCTCTTTCTCAGTTAGATAGTTGCTTATTCTACTAGATGTTGTATAGGATTCTCTATATCCTATGTATTTTCATTTCATAAGAACTATTTATTCCTTTCCTGAATAATATGTATGCCTTTTATTATCAATGGATGTTATTTTTTGTGGCTATATAATGATGTTTATGAACAATGCTCTGGATTCTTTTCATAATTTATTTGATTACCACAATCTCTTATATTTTCCCTTTTGACATCTTTAGATATGAGTGCACGCATATATGAGAATGTCACTAAAGAAAGTATATAAAAATTGGGGTCATCACAGTTGGTATCAGAGTGAGGTACACACATCATGGTCACATGAACTTCATTCACCCTATTATGAATCTAGGGTAGTCCTTGAGTTAGGGAAGTGAAGGGTGGAGGTGTCTAGGATAGCATCTGCCATGGATCTGGCTAAAGTCTCTGAGCCACTTAGCTTGGCAATCACGAGGCTACCTATATGGCAGTATAAGTCTACATGGTTGATATCCTAAATGTCCCCTACTTCTTGGCATACCTTAATTAGGACCCTTCTCATCTCTTATATAGGTTTTTTTCCTCATCTTCGTCTATAAACATTTCCCTCTCACCTTTACGACATAAGGTTAGGAAAAGAGTCACTCTATTTATAAAGTCCTAAGGACCGACTGATAAAGATTTTAGGGTATCCTCCACCAATCATGACATTAAGACCATTAATAATTAATAAAGAAGAATAATGAAATGTAGTATGAGTCAAAAAAATGATGACGATAAATCTAATATGTTCCACATAATTTCAAGATGCCTCTGAAGACCCATAACTCCAAGGCCTCTGAAGAGTCATCCTTTAAGAAGTGGAAGGAACCTGAAACCTTTGAGGTACCTGATCCTGATAGTGCGGCCAGATAAAGGTAAAAAAAATCCTTCTAGACTTCATGGAGACCCTTTCCCTAAAAGGAACCCTTGAACCCATCTCATCTAGGAAGAAGGAGGTGACTATGTTATACTTCATTAAGCTCAATCCTGATACCTTTTGGGGGGAGGACCATCCTGAGGTCATGGATAAGGCTGAAGCCTGGATCTTATCTATGGAGAATGCCTTCCGTAGCCTAGAAATACCCAATGAGAAGAAAGTCAAATTTTCCCCCCATCTGCTTAAGGGAGGGGCAAAAATATGATGGGAAAACTATGGCGGGAATAGGGGAGAAGAAGTAGATAACATGGGGGGAAGCCTTCAAAACCCTCTCCACTGGCCATTTTATGCCTATAGCTGAGAGGAAGAGGAAGGAGAAGATGTATATCGAGCTTAAGAAGGGTAGTCTCTCTATGGATAATTACACTCGAAAGTTTAGGCTTTTGGAACGTTATGCCCCTATTAAGACTGGAGTTTGCCTAGTGGAACATTATGTCGACTGCCTTGATGCCCATCTGAAAATCGTAGTTATAGCCTCCCATCCCAGAAGAATATATGAAGCCCTAGACATGGCCCTCAAGTAGGAAAGAGAATATGGTCTATAGAAGCCTTCCAGAATGGGATACTTAGGGTTAACCACCACCGAAGAGGATAAGTCTAGGAAGTTCCACCCTGGACATAACAATAAGGGATCAGGAAAAGGGAGGAGGTTCAGGAAAAAGAGGATAGAACAACAACTATAACCAGATGAGGGACTACCACAACAAATGTAAAACATATGGATGAGGGCATGATGGACCTTGCCGCTATGCCAAGATGGTTTGCTACAACTGCAAGGAGGGTCATTTCCTCACCAAGTGCCCTACTTCATCTATCCTTGGCAAACCTTCAGCAGGTGATCCACCTCCTTAGGGACACCACAACGGAAGAGTTTTTGCAATGAATGTAGAAGAGGCCAAGGCAAATCCCAACTAGCTTGTTGAAGGTAATCAAAATTCTTTTCATAATCTAATATCTTATTCAAGCCTTCAAATTATTCATAACTCGATTATCTTGTGTTGGCATTGTATTATTAAATGATCATCCTGTTAAATATTTATTCGATTATGGATCCACAAATACATTTATTTCTCAAAATTTGGCATTTACTTTACACATGCATATAAGGGACTTGGGATATATCTTGGATGTGTCTACTCCTAGTAGAAAAATACTCACTACCCTACGGAAAACTGATGTCCTACCTCTAAAATTAAAAAATCATGACATGCCCTTCAAATTTATTCTCTTAGCCTTGGAAGACTTTGATATTATACTTGGTATGGATTGGTTATACACGTATGATGCTCACATTGACTGTAGAAACAAGATGGTAGTTCTCTCTCAGCCTCATTCATGTCCTGTAGTGATCCCTCAGGGAAGCGGATTTTGTAATAACATTATAATTTCTTCTCTTAAAGCTAAAAAGCTCATTTATAAAGGATGTAAAGTCTTCCTCGCATTTGTCTCATAGACCAATCCTTACAATGGGACTGTAGAAAGACTAGAGGTGCACATGATTTTCTCGACGTATTTCTGGAGGAGCTTCCTGGGCTACCTCCAAATAGAGACATTGAGTTCTCCATAGACCTTCTTCCTGGAACCACTCCAATTTCTAGGGTAATGTACATTAATTTCAATTGCTCATAACTCCTAATTAGTTCATCCAATTGTAATGAAATTATAGGTGGAGCTTCAAGATATCATTACCGTACTATGGTATAAAATTGAGGGTCAAACTTAAATGTTTGTTATATAAATTGATTATTTACCCTAATACATGTAATTTATCTAACCTAAAATTTAGGGTTTGGATTTTCATGACATTGATAATCACTTTTAGTCAACTAAGTGATGGATATGGATAAGGGTATTATTGGAATTAAAAATTTACAAAAGAGAGATAATATAAGTAAGAACTCACTTTGTCACATTCTCCCCTCCTTTTAAAGAATTTGTCCTAAAAATTCAAGCAGTTTGAATCAGGTGTGGATATTTTAACTTGACATCAGACTTGAGCTCCCAGGTGACATCTGTCTGATCATGGTGGCTCCAGAGAAGTTTCACCATATCTATATGTCGATTATTATGAAGCTCCTTTGTCTTGAAATCAAGAATCCAGACTGGGGACTCAGCCTAAGACAGATCATCTTTCAACTCGAGAGGCTCATGATTCAGAATGTGACTAGGGTCTATGACATAAGGCTTCAAATTAGATACATAAAAGACATTATGGATGGAACTATACTGAGGTGGCAAAGAGAGTTGATAGGAACATTCACTAACCCTTTCTAGAATCTCAAAGGGTCCAACATAAGGAGGACTAAGCTTTCATTTATTCTTGGACAAAGATCGAATAGGTCGGATCTTCAGAAAGACATGATCTCCTTCCCTGAATTGACGTTCTTTCTTGTGAGCATCTACATAAGATTTCTGCCTATCATGTACCTGCTTCATCCTCTGCTTGAATAGTGCAACTTTATCTATATACAACTGCATCTCCTTAGATTTCATCAAAGTGTGTTCTCTGACATCATCCCAGTGTAGCAGAGATCTACACAGTCGGCCATAGAGAGCTTCATAGGGAGGCATACCAATACTTGCCTAATAGTTATTATTATATGCAAACTTAGCTAAGGGCAAATAGTGATCCCACAAGCCTTCCCAATCAAGAACGCAAGCTCATAGAAGATCTTCTATAATATGTACTGTGCGCTCTAACTTCCCACCTGTCTACGGATGGTATGCTATACTGAAGTTTAGTTTGGTGCCCAGTTCTTCTGGAACCTATTTCCACAGCTTTGAGGTGAACTTTGGGTCTCTGTTCGAGACAATGGACATTGTAACTCCATGCAGACGCACTATCTCTCGTATATAAAGGTCAGCCAACTCAAAAACTTTTGTAGTAGTCTTTATAGTAAGAAAATGAGCTGACTTTGTGCGACGATCCACTATAACCCACCCAACATTGTATCCCTTTCTGGTCCTGGGTAGTCCCACCAAGAAATCCATGGTGATGTGTTCCAATTCCATATAGGATTTCAAGGGGTTGAAGTAGACCACCCGGTCTCTAGGGCTCTGCCTTAATTCTCTGGCATGTCAGATATATGGACACGAATTTATCAATATCATGCTTCATGCCCCTCCACCAGAACTAACAATGTAGGTCTTTGTACATCTCAGTTGTGCTGGGATGAACTGTGTACTTTGACACATGTTCCTCATTGAGGATCTTCATCTTCACAGTTGACTGTTCAGGAACCCACATCTGATTTTTGTATCGAAGACCACCATCAAGACCCACATACAGATGTGTTTGAGGCTTTGACAAGAGAGAGGAGAGCTCTACAACATCAGGACTAACTTTTTGTATAGGTCTTTTATCTATCACTCTTGTGTCTCAATTTAATTATATGGTGATAGTCTCATTGTCAAGATCAAGGTGGAGCGGGGCTAACGTAAATGAAGTTTGACATGATTGCACTTGAGTTTCCTATCAGTTTTAGTCCAATGGAATTCTTACAAGTTCCTAGTAATGCCATTTGGGTTGACCAAAGCACTTGGCTTATTCATGAATCTGATGAACAAAGTCTTCCAACCTTATCTTGATGAGTTTGTGGTCATCTTCATCAATGACATCCTAATTTATTCTGACTCTATGGAAAAACATCGTGATCACTTAAAGGCCGTTCTTGAAATCCTTTGAGCCTAACAATTCTATGGCAAACTTTCTAAATGTGAATTATGGATTGATAAAGTCATGTTTCTTGAACATGTCATTTCGGGGGGTAACATATCTATTGATCCCACCAAAGCATATGTTGTACTTGATTGGCAACCTCCTCGAAATATTTCTAAAATCTAGAGTTTCTTGGGTCTAGCTAGATACTATCGTCGCTTTATTCTAAACTTCTCCAAAGTGGCACTTCCTCTGACTAAGCTAACTCAGAAGGATGAGCACTTCATCTGGTCAGCTACTTGTGAGTCCAGTTTCTAGGAATTAAAGTAGAGGTTGACGTCAGCTCCTTTTCTAGTTCTACCATCTGGAAATGAAGGGTTCGTGATCTTCACTAATGCTTCAAGGAATGGGTTAGGATGTGTCCTACAACAGCCTAGAAAAGTAGTGGCCTTTACATCCAGACAACTAAAACCCAATGAGTTTGATTATCCCATGCATGATTTGGAACTAGCCGTAATCATTCATGCTCTCAAAATATGGAGGCACTACCTATACGGGGTGATGTTTGATATCTTCACCGACCACAAAAGCCTAAAGTACATCCTGACACAGAAGGATCTAAACCTACATCAACATTGATGGATCGAGTACCTGAAGGACTACGATTTTACTATCAACAACCATCCAAGAAAAGCTAATGTAGTCATTTATGATCTTAGCAGAAAAAGGGCAATCTATGCATCTTTGACTATACTTGAGTCTGTGGTCTACTATAGACCTGCGACACCGCTGCACTGCCCACCTTGGGTGTATCTTCTCCTCACCTTCTTTCCCCAAATTTCCACTCACTTCCACTCCACGAAGGCTCTCTAGACTCGGGTGGCAACTCTGTTGTGGTACCTGAGGACTCCTACCCCCGACTCCCCCTCATTTTGGAGATCCCTCCTCCACATTTGCAAGCTCTAAAGGAGGCTCACCTATACCTACAGCAGATGCCACTTCAGCAAGCTTAGGCACAAGTCAACTGAAGTCAGTGGAGCCGCGAGTTTGCTTGGGACCAATCAACGAATGCCACAACAGTGATCTGGGATCGAGCTCGTGAAACCTTGGATCAATCTGAGTTGCCAATCCTATCAGATCCGGTCGTTGATCGAGGTAATATCTCAATTTTTTATTTAATCAATAGAAAATATATTATCATAGAAAAATCATAGTAATTAATAGGAATATCAGATAGTAGCAAAATTATATATCAAATTATAAAAACAAAATGAGGAACCTAATAAAAATGTTCTCATGGTCTGATTCATAACCCTATTCCAAAATATCAGCCAATAGTGTAGTTAATACTTTTAGGCCCTTTAAAATGCAATAATGAATATTAAGTGTTACAACCTAACCTATGGTGTAAATAAAACCCTAGTAAGGTCACAAATCCTCTTTCTTTATGTAAAACTAATCATGTATTAATGATTATCTAGAAACCCTAATTTCTAGTTACTCTCTCTCTTTCTCTACATATGTGTATTTTCATGATTGTACTTGCCAAACCCTAACTATGTCATGATCCCTTATGTTCTTGGTCGACCCAAAAACCCTAGATCTAACCCTAAAACACATTGGATCATGTGAATCCTAAAGGGAAACCCTAGTGAGTAAAAAACCCTAAAATGAGGTGTTGACAACACATAATGACATTGGGTATCTATTTCCTTTCAGGGTGATGTATTTACTAACCTTCTAGACTCTTGGAATTCAAATCTAATCAAATCAGGTACGTGGCATTTATTAAGTATAAGACTAGTTTTCCATGGTTGCATAATATATGATGTATCTTGGGTGACTTATTTCTTATACTTTGTTGGATGATTACTAGTATTTAAGCTTCACCAAATCTAAATGGAACATAAATGAACTATTGATGATTGTAGCTACTAGAGCACAAACAGCCCAATATGGATGTAGGATATATTTCCTAGTATGGATGTATGATGAATTGCCCATGCTAGATGTAAGAAAAAGTAAATTTCCCATATTGGATGTATGATAAGTGCTAATAGAAATTGTAGTACAACTGCATCTAATGATATGTATAAAAGATGTGTTTACCTGATTTTCTGCCTTAAATAATGGCTTTCTTTTATTTCTTCAAGTATTTGAATTATGCAATCATAGTATTGTATTTTGAGCCACGTACCAACTTATGTTGATGATTTTGTTTCTCGTATTTTGTAGGTACAAAGAACAAATAGTGCACCTCAAAGTACCTAAAGCTTCCAAATAAATGGGCATTGAGGATAGACTAGCTAGATTTATATTTCTTATCTCTTTTTCAATTCGATAGTTGCTTATTCTATTAGATGTTTTATAGGATTCTCCATATCCTATGTATTTTCATTCCATAAGAACTATTTCTTCCTTTCCTAAATAATATATATGACTTTTATTATCAATGGATGTTGTTTTGTGTGGCTATATAATGATGTTTGTTGACAATGATCTGTCTACTTTTCATAATTTAGTTGACTACCACAATCTCTTATATTTTCCCTTTTGACATCTTTAGATATGAATGCAAGCATATATGAGAATGTCACTAAGGAAAGTATATGGAAATTGGGGTCGTCACATAGGTGTTTACCCTTGGTGTGGTCGCAAAATAGGAGGTTTGATGGTCGAGACATGGGTATGGGCGTCACGGTCACAACTAAAAACTACTAGAGGGGGGTGAATAGAGTTTTATAAAGATTTTAATAATAATTTAACTCAAACAACCACAATGAAAATATTGGACAAGGAGACACAGGGTTTAGAGTGGTTCCAACCTTAGCAAATACTAAGGAAGTCAGTCCACTACCCGGTTGCTTACCCAACCGGGATTTGAAAAGAAATTTATTTTATTACCTCGCAAGGACTTTACATAAAATACAATTTCTTTTCCCAAACCCTTCAAGCAGCCTTCACCTAGAAGTAATCGCCCAACCTTGAAGCAGCCTTCCCTTGAAGTAGGTGCACCAACTCCCGTTGCACCAGCCTTCTGAAGTAGCTTCCCGTGCGATAGCCTTCTTGAAGTAGCTTGAAGTCCCCTTCTCCACCTGAGAAGTCAACCCTCTCCAATCCGCAGCCTCCAACCCTAGGAGTAGCAAGGAGAGTACAAAAGATAAAAAGGAACAAGAAGGAAAATAGAAATTACAATACCGTTGTAAGCACAAGGCTTGATTTTCCTATATCAAGCGTTTAGATCTCCTAACCAATGTGTATGACAATGTGATTGTAGTGGATAGGAGATACTAGCCTATAGGACACGAAATGGGAGCAATAGGAATGAATGGAAAGTGTAGGAATTGCTCTATTGCTCTAAAACAGATTGCAAGTGTGTATTCAAGCTCAAGTATAGCACAAGTATAGCTTAGGTATTTTTTGATGTCCTAAGGCATGTCCTATTTATAGGAGTGGCCTATGGATACTTAAGGACGTTCTAGACAACTTCTAGGGGCTTCTAAGTGCTTAACTAGCCGTTAGATATAAGTTAGGTGCATTAGTAACGGCTAGTTACTTTATTCTGCAGTTGCTGTCAGAGACCATCTCGGTCGACAATTTGTCGACCGAGATACCTACTCGGTCGAAGTTTTGTCGACCGACAGGCTCTCTGGATCAACGTTCATTTGCAACTGCCAACTACCTTGTCAGCTGTGTCTAACGGCTACTTGGGTCATTCTCGGTCGAGAAGTTTGTCGACCGAGAGTGTCTCGGTCGAGGAGTGTGGTCGACCGAGATTGACTCTGTTTTCAATCTTTTAATTAACCACTAAGCATGTGTATGAGTGTGCATATGTGATCCTATTTGAAGGGGATGACCTATCTAAGTGTGGTGATTAGCTAGGAAGATCCAACGCTTGATTTACATGCAATCTAAGTACTTGTACATTATATATTTGTACAAGTTTTTACAACAGTGATTACATTGCATGGAAATATAAATATGTAAGCTCTTTGGATTTTCCCTAGTTGCTTTGTCATCCACCTTAATCCTGCACACTCAAGTAGCTCGTTAGATCAACAAGAATGAAATGTTTGTCATCATCGAAACAAAGGGATTTATCCAACAACAACATAGCCCATTGGGATGGTCTTGGCCTAGTTGGCTTTGGTCAAGATGTCCCTTCTTGAGGTGGTGTTTGACCTAGTGACTTTGGATTGAAATGTTTGGAGCTTTGCATCTTTGAAACCCTTAGCTTGGTGGAGATTGCCCTTGGAGTGGTGGTCAGGACATGGTGGTGTTGAGGCACCATGATCATGACATATAGGTGCTTGAGAATCTTGGTTGCGACATGATGGTTGAAGGGTGAAGAGAAACCCTAACCCTAATGTCGCGGGCACAACATGTAGTATGTGGTCACAACATGGTGAGGGAGTAGGTTGATGAACCCTCCAGATTCATCTGCACAATCGCCAATTCTAGGGATTTTGTTCCTCATATTGACTGATTTACCCTCGCTTTGGTTTACTTTGAGTGTTTCACTAATTCCTTGCAAATATTGCCTAAATAGTTCTAATTACTAGTATATTCGATGATATTATCTCTTACACATTCTCCTTTCCCTTTGCAGATCACTCGCAACCATCCGATCGAGATCCAACAGTTCCTTTTCATCCAACCACTAAGGAAAATCAAGAAATTCCATGCATACGGTCTCAAGAACGTTTGGATCCTCGCGGTCCCGAGACCGTTTGGATCCTCGCGGTCTCAAGACCGTTTGGATCCTCGCGGTCTCCAGACCGTTTGGATCCTCGCGGTCTCAATACCGTTTGGATCCTCACGGTCTCAAGACCGTTTGGATCCTCGCGGTCTCAAGACCATTTGGATCCTCGCGGTCTCAAGACCGTTTGGATCCTCGCAGTCTCAAGACCGTTTGGATCCTCGCGGTCCCGAGACCGTTTGGATCCTCGCGGTCCCGAGACCGTTTGGATCCTCGCGGTCTCCAGACCGTTTGGATCTTCGCGGTCTCAAGACCGTTTGGATCCTCGCGGTCTCCAGACCGTTTGGATCCTCGCGGTCTCAAGACCGTTTGGATCCTCGCGGTCTCAAGACCGTTTGGATCCTCACGGTCTCAAGACCGATCGAAGCAAGACCGTTTGCTTATTATTGGAATATGAAGACCGTGAACCAATTGCCTTGGATGAGCCAAGACCGAGAGAAGAACCAACGCAAGACCGTGAGAAGAGCCAGACCGCGAGGCCAAGAAGAATAAGACCGCGAGGCCAAGAAGTGCAGACCGCGAGGCCAAGAAGTGTAGACCGCGAGGACTGAAGTGAAGACCGCGAGGCCAAGGAGAGAGACCGCGAAGGCTAAGTGATTAAGACCGCGAGGAATATTCACGTAGACCGTATGGAATTGCATACAAATGTAAACCGTTTGGGTAAGATATTTTCGGTCTGGAATCACACAAAAAATGTGAGAGCCAGCCCAGTGCCTATAAATAGGACCCCAAGGGTCCCCATTAGGCATCCCATCTCACTACGGCCAAAAGCTGCCGGACTGGGACCAGTGCCGGAACGCCGCCAGACTGCCCGTGCACCGTTTCAGCCCAAATTTCACACACAACCCCAGAATCCCGAGCTAAGTCCAGATCCGGTGAGCTGCCAGTCCGGGTGAAGCTCTAGAAGGCTGTTCCATCACCATCTCACCATTTCTCACACCACAGATCCACCTTATCCTACTCTTGCAATTCCAGAGGTTGACCCGAAGATCGAGGCGGAGAAACGAACGACATCGACCATGACGGAGCAGTCCCAGAGACTGCGACGATCTACACCGGGCTGTCACAGATCTACTCTTCTGCTCCGACAATGCTTTCTTTCTCTCTCTTCTCCTTCTTTGTTGCTCCCTCTATGAGGAGCGAGTAGTTCCATCCACTGGGGTGCGGGGACTAGCCCCGCTGCCCGTGTTTTGTATCTTGTACTAAAAAGATGTTATCATTTCGTTTCAATACTAAATCGTTTCATACATGCTTGAATGTTGGCCGCGTTCTTGTATGCATCTATTGTCTTTCATTGTGGTTTGTCTACAACCGCTCTTGAGACTCGAATACCGATTTAGTTTTGGTTTCTGGTGCGTGTATCCACCGCGCACCCGTTTCGGTATCTAGGAACGCTTTCTAAGGAGTGGAGTAAACTCACCTCCATCGTTGTACTTTTGTACTATGAAATGGAATCAGTTGACGTACAAAAGTGCGATCTTGACAGGTCGAGGAACACACTCTGAGGAGAGAGTGGTGCAAAGTACTTGACCATTCGTTCGAGAATGGCTGACGTTGCAACACTCTCACGTTTCTCGTAGCTATATCCTCGAAAGAGGGATAGTCTATAAGGATACTAATCGATTTGGTAATCATCGCTCGCTTGTTAGTTTTCCGATGCACGTTTCACGAGGTCGAGTAAGATTTTTCTCTTCGGAGACTACATATCTTCATTGACACGTAGATACGTACCGAACGAGAGTTACCCAACCCGTGAAGGATGTGTGCACCACTCTTGTCCTATAAGACATCGGTTTTGTATAACATCCATGTATCTTGCTTACAAGTCTTGCTATGTTTGGTACAAGTACAATTCATGTGTAGTGGTGGCGAACACCTGCATCACCCCAGTAATCCATCATCATCTGCTAATCTTAGTTTTTAATCCTTAAACTAGTTTTTATTCTTGCCTTTACTTTTGCATGCTTTAGGTTAAATAACTCAAATCAAACTTCTGGTCTTAGATGATTAACTTAGATTGATACGAAACAAGAAAAATACACTCAGATTCTTAACGTTGTCCTTTGGGTTCGATCCTAAATCTGTACTATGATAAGGCTTCCACACTCTTGTGGGGTTGGAGCATTTATCTAGCACCAGTTTTAGGTAAACCTAGAGAGAACATCAACTCCCTAGGGTTTTTGGTGCATATTAGGACTTCCATTGGAAAAGTAATCTTTTGGTGTAAGTTCTAGCTCCATCAAAAAATGGCGACGTTGCCGGGACAACGGTATAAGAATCGTCTTTTTCAAATTTTGTGTCGATTTAGGTTTCTCTAGGGTTTTCTTTTTCTTTTCAAAAACCTAAAAAGTAAAGGACTTAATCTTGCATATCATCTTGGATTTGAAGTGGTTGGTCAAACCTGATAAACTCTTTCTTTGATTTCAGGTACCAATTCTCTTCAAAATGAAGCAGTCAGTGCCACCATCTAATAGCTGTCAATTCTGTGGCGACTATTCTCATACATCGATCAACTGTTTCAACGTTCATCCTCACTACTTGATGGCCTTGCGTCAAGTAATCATGAATCGTATAGTCGGGAAACTCAGAACAGCCACTCCATACAACTATGGATATAACGCAGGTTATATTCCATATCACCCCGGAGGCTACTATGAGAAACCTAACTATGGCGGATTTCAAGGCATAGACTGCAATACAGGAGGGCAATTGGAAAGAAACTCAAATCCATACTATGATGAAGGAATCTATTATCAACATCAATCAAACGGGTGCCATGAAGAGCCTTTTCATGAAAATCAACACACATTGATGGAAGAACTACGTGCCTTACAAACATCGGTGGCTCAACAACTAGCTGATCAGACAGCCGCGACCAAGAAGTTGATAGCCGACCTTAATCAACTTACGCAACTTGCCAATGCTCCTGAGCAACATGTAGAACAGCCACAAAATTCAACTAAGCACATCTCTAGTCCACATGTTGCAATAAATTATGATGATGATTACGAAATCATGTGGAATGTGCCTCCCAATGATTTTCAAGTGCCAGTACAGGGTGGGGAATCATCCTCAGAACCAATGACTGAACTCAAGGATGATACCTTCACCCCACCACAAGAAAAAGAATCACTCTTCGAGCCGAAGTCTGACCCGGATAATGACTCTTGCACTATGCTCTTAGATGAAAGAATGAGCAACTAATATGAAGATTTTCTTCAATTGGGAGATAAATTGGGAACAAATTTTAATGTTTATCCATCTTCTCCCCACATAGACTCATATCTGACCATACAGATTGAGGGAAAATCATCAATGATTAACTCTCTATATGACAAATGTTCTTCAACTTCAACCGTCTTGTCGTTGAATTCCAATGAAGAAGGGTCTACGTCACACGAACTCTACCCTCCTTCTCAGTCAGATATAGATGAATATGAGACTGATTCAGATGAGGAGACGTCTTTTATGCAAGAGACTCAAATGATTCCATTACTGGAAAAGGATTTGATTTGTCCTTATGGAGACATTTCTGATCATTCGGCTGATCTAGAAACAAACTTCGAGGACGGGACTGACCAAGATCCTGATCCGGAGACGGACCATACAACTCTCACTGATGATGAAACAGAATCAAGGGAGGATGAGGGGTCTCAAGATGACAATCCTATGACGGGTCCTTCCCACGAGATGACACCACCACAAGGAGTTTTGACGGAGCCAGTCCTCGAACAAGAACATGATTTTTCTATTGAATCTCCTTCTTGTCACTTGAACGAGTTGAAAGTGCACCATGAAGAGAAACATGAACCATCTCTTGACTTTGGGACGGATTATGATATTATCATAAACTCTTGTAATGACAAAAAGGACCCCTGGGATGACATCAAGCCACAAACCTATTCCTTTATAGCCACTCATCCCTATGAAGAAGCCCCCTCTAACACTCATGAAACTGAGATTTATCCATTACCTGAGCTAGTTTCCATTCCTCTCATAGAAACTCTTCCCAAGCACTCAATTGAACTAGAGGAGTGTTATGAACAAGAACTGGAACAACAATGTATCAGTCCCAATATTGAAGAAACAGGTTCATCAAGGGATTTTAGCCCCCAAAATGATATGTCAAGGACTAATCCCTCTCATGAAGAGACATCACTGGAACCCCTATCTCAGGATCCCATGATTTCCTCACCTGAGCAAGAGTTCATTCTACCAGTCAAATCCTCTTCTAGTTACTTGGATGAATTAAGGATGTTCTACAAAGAAAATTCCGAACAAAACCTTGAAAAGAGGAACGACGCTCTTACCAAATTCAATATTGATAAAGATGATGATACTTCTCAAAATAATTCCTTTGAAGAAGAAACATCACCCTGGCCACCATATCCTACACAAGAAAACCCAGGTGATGAAATGAAGCCGGAACCGGACCCACCACCTGATCCTAGACAGGAGGAAGTTCAAGTAGCCGACCCTCAATCAACTGCCCTAGATTTTGAAGAAAGTAGTTTTACTTTGAACTTCGAGGGTGAGCCACAACTGGAAGGCACAAGTTGGCATAACCTTGATTTCTCGCATAGACCTCCAGTTTCGACTGCTTATGTTCCACCTCCCTCGCTGATGGGGGAAGGTCTCTGGATTCTTCTGGAAGGACAACGTGGTCAAAGTGAGGTGCATCCAAGTCATCTAGAAGATTCGTTCAAGTTGCCACAACTTCCCAGCCAACAAGTTGTTCAGACCACTTCCTTATTTTCGGCACCAGCTATCGCAAGGCATCTTAGCCGGACCTTCTTCCAACTAAGAGGACCGCCTGGTTAACATCGCGCAACCCTTCCCCTCCACCTCGAATCTAATATTTGTTCAGAAATGAATGAATTTATGAGTTCGAGGTGGGGGGCGGGTGGTATGACTTTCACTCCACCCTCTATCTTTATTGCTTCCTGCTTTTCTATTCTAGTTTCTTTTTCATAATTCTTTCTGCCTTTTTGTTAGTTTTCTAAAAATAAAGCCTTTACCTAGTCGGCTTTTGCTTTACGAATCTGTGATCATCACCTCTTTTGCGTTGCAAATTTCCTGGAAAAGAATACTTAAAACTAGCCAATGCGTGTTTTTCATTTTGATTTGTCTATGAATCCTAATGTTATATCTCATACAGGAAAAGATGATACACTTCAATAAGGCTGAGATAGATCAAATACATCACGCCTTTATCTGATTAATGGATCTGTTGTATGGATTTCTCGTTTGATGTTTCATCATGTCTCTTTTGGAGTAGATTGTGATGGAGAATAGAGACCCGTCGCATGGAATCGCTAAGCAAACTGCATCATGATCCAAACTCTCTTCTACACTTCTTCTTTCATTTTCATACCCCTCTGTTCACTAACCATGCCAAAGTCTTAAGTTCGGTGTGGCACGCCACACTCCTTTCTAGTGAAAACTAGAATGTTTCCAAACTTTAAGTTCGGTGTGGTAAACCACACCTCTGCAAAACTCTAAGTTCGGTGTGGTACACCACACCCCTCTTTCCACTACCGCTTCTTCCATACCCCTCAATACATTACGGGGGTGTACCACCTTCTCAAAGAGTATACAATGATGTTTATGCACATACCGAGGTCGGTGAAAAATCTACCCCGATTCCAAAAAGAGGCCTGGCAGCCCAAATATGAAAAAAATCCAAAAATACCCTTTGACCTAAGCCAGGCGAGAATGAATAAAAGCCAGAGTGTGAATAAAAACATGAGAGTTGTGCCCTGAATAAGGATAACCGATAAAGGTCTTGCCCGGCCGGTACATTAGCTGCCCGCATGAAGGCAGATGTGTCGTGACCGGTAGTGAGATCCTAAGGATCCAAAAATAACCCCTTACCTCCCCTCAAAGAGGTAAAAGAGCCAAAAGCCTTAAGCCAACCTATACACACTTCTGAGTTACCTTTAGAAAAAGAAAATAATCGAGTGTAAGGCTAAGCCAACCAGAGTTGTGCATAAATCATTCAAAGTATCTCGATGAGTCATTTAATTTTAAGAGTCTTAATTCAATCAGAGGAGAGACTTTTATCTTTTGATCACACCCCCATTCTCTCCTCTTTCAACACCAGTGACAGATCATATGCGTTTTGTTGATTCTATGGGTCTGTCCAAAATCTCATAAAACTCTTTAAACATGACGGATGCAACAGAGAATGAGAAGGAAGTACTTCAGCAAAGTGAAATCAGAAACAAGGATATTATAAGATGTATTTCGTGATCTAAGGAAGCCTTGATGCTGTATCAATCTGAGCAACGAACAAATCTATCATATGACATAAGGATGAGGCAAACACGAGATGAACAATTTCATTGGCGACTGTTTTAAGTTTTTCGTTCCTCGGGACGAGTAACGCTTAAGTTCGGTGTGGTGATGAATCCTCCAGATCCACCTTCAGTCACCAATTCAAAGGATTTTTAACGTTTTTTCCCTAATTTTGTTTTGTCTCATTTTCCCTTTTCTCTTTTCTCGTGAAAATTCTGACACTCACATGCAGATGAGGTAATTACGAGACGAACGAGCTTTTTGTCGTCTATCTTAAGTTTTTTTCCATTCCTCGGGACGAGTAACGCTCAAGTTCGGTGTGGTGATGAACCCTCCAGATTCATCTGCACAATCGCCAATTCTAGGGATTTTGTTCCTCATATTGACTAATTTACCCTCGCTTTGGTTTACTTTGAGTGTTTCACTAATTCCTTGCAAATATTGCCTAAATAGTTCTAATTACTAGTATATTCGATGATATTATCTCTTACACATTCTCCTTTCCCTTTGCAGATCACTCGCAACCATCCGATCGAGATCCAACAGTTCCTTTTCATCCAACCACTAAGGAAAATCAAGAAATTCCATGCATACGGTCTCAAGAACGTTTGGATCCTCGCGGTCCCGAGACCGTTTGGATCCTCGCGGTCTCAAGACCGTTTGGATCCTCGCGGTCTCCAGACCGTTTGGATCCTCGCGGTCTCAAGACCGTTTGGATCCTCGCGGTCTCAAGACCGTTTGGATCCTCGCGGTCTCAAGACCATTTGGATCCTCGCGGTCTCAAGACCGTTTGGATCCTCGCAGTCTCCAGACCGTTTGGATCCTCATGGTCCCGAGACCGTTTGGATCCTCGTGGTCCTGAGACCGTTTGGATCCTCGCGGTCTCCAGACCGTTTGGATCCTCGCGGTCTCAAGACCGTTTGGATCCTCGCGGTCTCCAGACCGTTTGGATCCTCGCGGTCTCAAGACCGTTTGGATCCTCGCGGTCTCAAGACCGATCGAAGCAAGACCGTTTGCTTATTATTGGAATATGAAGACCGTGAACCAATTGCCTTGGATGAGCCAAGATCGAGAGAAGAACCAGCGCAAGACCGTGAGAAGAGCCAGACCGCGAGGCCAAGAAGAATAAGACCGCGAGGCCAAGAAGTGCAGACCGCGAGGCCAAGAAGTGTAGACCGCGAGGACTGAAGTGAAGACCGCGAGGCCAAGGAGAGAGACCGCGAAGGCTAAGTGATTAAGACCGCGAGGAATATTCACGTAGACCGTATGGAATTGCATACAAATGTAAACCGTTTGGGTAAGATATTTTCGGTCTGGAATCACACAAAAAATGTGAGAGCCAGCCCAGTGCCTATAAATAGGACCCCAAGGGTCCCCATTAGGCATCCCATCTCACTACGGCCAAAAGCTTCCAGACTGGGACCAGTGCCGGAACGCCGCCAGACTGCCCGGGCACCGTTTCAGCCCAAATTTCACACACAACCCCAGAATCCCGAGCTAAGTCCAGATCCGGTGAGCTGCCAGTCCGGGTGCAGCTCTAGAAGACTGTTCCATCACCATCTCACCATTTCTCACACCACAGATCCACCTTATCCTACTCTTGCAATTCCGGAGGTTGACCCGAAGATCGAGGCGGAGAAACGAACGACATCGACCACGACGGAGCAGTCCCGGAGACTGCGACGATCTACACCGGGCTGTCACAGATCTACTCTTCTGCTCCGACGATGCTTTCTTTCTCTCTCTTCTCCTTCTTTGTTGCTCCCTCTATGAGGAGCGAGTAGTTCCATCCACTGGGGTGCGGGGACTAGCCCTGCTGCCCGTGTTTTGTATCTTGTACTAAAAAGATGTTATCATTTCGTTTCAATACTAAATCGTTTCATACATGCTTGAATGTTGGCCGCGTTCTTGTATGCATCTATTGTCTTTCGTTGTGGTTTGTCTACAACCGCTCTTGAGACTCGAATACCGATTTAGTTTTGGTTTCTGGTGCGTGTATCCACCGCGCACCCGTTTCGGTATCTAGGAACGCTTTCTAAGGAGTGGAGTAAACTCACCTCCATCGTTGTACTTTTGTACTATGAAATGGAATCAATTGACATACAAAAGTGCGATCTTGACAGGTCGAGGAACACACTCTGAGGAGAGAGTGGTGCAAAGTACTTGACCATTCGTTCGAGAATGGCTGATGTTGCAACACTCTCACGTTTCTCGTAGCTATATCCTCGAAAGAGGGATAGTCTATAAGGATACTAATCGATTTGGTAATCATCGCTCGCTTGTTAGTTTTCCGATGCACGTTTCACGAGGTCGAGTAAGATTTTTCTCTTCGGAGACTACATATCTTCATTGACACGTAGATACGTACCGAATGAGAGTTACCCAACCCGTGAAGGATGTGTACACCGCTCTTGTCCTATAAGACATCGGTTTTGTATAACATCCATGTATCTTGCTTACAAGTCTTGCTATGTTTGGTACAAGTACAATTCATGTGTAGTGGTGGCGAACACCTGCATCACCCCAGTAATCCATCATCATCTGCTAATCTTAGTTTTTAATCCTTAAACTAGTTTTTATTCTTGCCTTTACTTTTGCATGCTTTAGGTTAAATAACTCAAATCAAACTTCTGGTCTTAGATGATTAACTTAGATTGATACGAAACAAGAAAAAGACACTCAGATTCTTAACGTTGTCCTTTGGGTTCGATCCTAAATCTGTACTATGATAAGGCTTCCACACTCTTGTGGGGTTGGAGCATTTATCTAGCACCAGTTGTAGGTAAACCTAGAGAGAACATCAACTCCCTAGGGTTTTTGGTGCATATTAGGACTTCCATTGGAAAAGTAATCTTTTGGTGTAAGTTCTAGCTCCATCATAGGTCTAGGTACCATGGTGTATGTCATAGTCGTAACACACCATGGATGGTGGCCGCGACCCAAGTGCCTATGTGGTTAACATGTGGTGATGGTTGGTGGTTATGAAACATATATGAACATCTAGTGTTAATCATGTATACACTTGTGTTATGCTGATTCGTATGATCTATATTTTTCTCTAATGATAATGATTTATCCTGACACACACCATGATGGTGGAGGGTGGTGATTCTAGGGTGGTTTCTTGACCCTAACCATGCGAACCTTAATTGGAAAAGGTGGAAACCCTAAACCCTAAAAGTGAATAAGTCTTGCTTATACCTTTATCATGGATGGCTGTGATGCAATGTGATTAATCTCTCTTGAGTGTGATCTTCTAACCATGCATGTGTTGTGGAGTTTATTATCATATTTAGTGTGTCCTATGATGGCTATGATGTGAAATAAGGATTGAATATGCCCTTGTGAGGCATGTTGGTTATACAGGTGATATAGGAATATGGTGGTTGAGTCTTAGGACCTAACAGTGGTTATTGTTATGACATGAAAGGGTGTTTCCTAATGATAGATTGATATCCTATGGCATGTGGCTTTGTTTATGATGTTGTGAATGACAATAATACATACCATGTGGTGATAGTGTGACAAGTTCACACCCTATGTGTTATATTTGCGGGAAGAGTACTATGCCCTTATCTTTGTAGAATTTGTTATGGCTTTATACCTTGTAACTTGATTGATGATAAAAGACACTTAAATGACCTAACAAATCAAGTGGAACCTAATCATGTAGCTTTGTCATGTGCCATGGATCCATTCAGTGTCAACACTTGCTGAATGGTGAAACAAGTTTAACTCGGAGCGCATATTTTTGAATATGTGGGGGTGAGGATGAATATCCCCTTATGTCCAAGATATGTGATGTAGGATTGGTTGCATGTCATACCCTGGTAGGATTGCGGCTTCAGTTCATACCTTAGTGATATGTGATACATGATTGGTTGTGGGCCATACCCTGGGAGGAGTGCGGTTGCGGGTCGTAGCTCAGTTTCACTAGCATCGTGACTTGTACCAAGGCGGGATAGGTTTTTACATCTGGACTATATGTCGTTGGTAGTAGTTTGACTGATGATGTCATTGTAGGTTCACTCATACTGACTAAGGGGGTGAGGTCATGGATTTCGGCTCTTCCACTAGACCTTGTATGAAACCAATTTTGACTTAGCAGTGGTCGGTTGGATTTGGGTGGTACAACTCAAATCCTTAGGGCATAATAAAATATGCAATCAGTCAGGTAGCATACTTGTATAGGATCAAATATGGAAACATTGGATGAGGCCTTTCCTGCTTTTATACAATATAGTTGGTAGTGAATATACATGTTCTTCATATTCCTTTTATGATGATAACATGTTTCACAATCTAATAGTGATTGCTTATTGTATTAGTAATGATTACCTTCTTATCATGGTTGTAGCTTTATTGTTAATATTTAATCATCTTACCCATGCTAATGATAGTGTTGGTGGAGAGTTATATCTCCCACTGAGATTTGGAATCTTACCCCATGGGTTCCCCACATCCTTTTTAGGTGATGTGCACGATGGGGTAGAGATCGTGCAGTAGAGGTTGAACAACAGTAAGAAGGAAAGTAGCTGACAAGGTTGGAAGTGTTGCTGGTGTTTCTTTTGTGGTTAGAGTCCTACAGTCATCCTTGTACCTTAAGGTCTTTAGGATGGTTGTTGGGTGCATTTTGTGGACATGTTTCAATACATGTTTTGGCTTGTGTGACCTTTTCAAGTATGGAGATATGTGGATATGTATATATATGTTTGGGACATGTTTTCTAGTAATAGGATGATGGCATACATGGTAAGTATATTGTTACATGAAATGACTTGTATGTAATGGTTTTTTCCAGTTTGGATATGAATGAAAATGGTTTTATTTTCGAACATTTTCTGGTGATCTATTTGTTAAATCTTGTTTCTGCAGTTAGTCTTGGGTTAGCTCTTAGTTTGTGACGTGGTGTGTCACACACACTTAAAAAGGTTGGTATCAAAGATTTAGGTTCATTGAGTCTGTAGGGACTTAGGACTAGGATTGTGTCTATTATTGTGTCCTCCAGTCTGTCTTATAGTGATTTCTGCTTATGCAGAAGAAGTAGGAAAGCCTAAAGATGACTAGAGAACATGAAGAACACTCTGTTGAGAGAAGTGACAGTGCACTAGGTGGTGGTGCAAGGAACCAGGCATGAGAATATCGGGTGCTTGAGGGTCCCCAGTTTGACCCAACCATTATTTAAAACCCCACCTTTCAGTCTCTTTTTGGGTAGTTTATGGCTACGATGACGCATATGGCAGACATGATTCCTGCACCTTAGCCTAGGGAACCAGTTCCCAATGTGGAATCTTTGGGTTCTGGGAAGACCTTTGGGTGGCTTCTCTATGTTGGGGCAATGGAGTATGCTAGGAAGGTTGATCCGACAGATGTTAATATATGCTTACTGAGCTTGAGAAAGCCTTCAAGATCCTCAACATCCCAAAGGCGGATAAGGTTAAGCATGCAATGTACCTTCTGAACGAGATTGATGGCCATTGGTGGGCCATAGAAAAGGAGAAGAGGCCTTGAGTGGTTGTAGGTTGGGAGGAGTTCTGACATGAGTTTGTTAGTCGGTACTGTAACATCCCTGACCTGGGTTTTGTGTTAACCCTAGAGGTTTTGCTTAATAAGGTTGAGTAGATTCTTAATCTTATCTTGGGAAAAATAAATAGGGCTCATGAGAAACTTATGTTTCAATTTTGGTCCTGCTTGAACAATGTTGAAGCAATGTTTTGTTTGTTTTGGACTAAAGTGCAAATTACCCAAGTTGAGGGGTTTAAGTGCAATTTGTGCATGATAATATGTTCCTCATATGTTGAAGCATCATGAGAATGAAAATGATGCTGAGGTATGTCTTATGGAAGCCTGAATACCAAGGAAGAGCTGATAAAGCAAGGTTTGTGCATTAAAACCTAGTTTTGGTGTAAAGTGCAATTTACCCAAACCCTAGGGTTTGATATGCAAATTACCACTCCAATAAAGTCCCTAATGTTTCTTGGCATCATGTAGAGCAAATAAAATGAGAGTTACTTCTCATTTGAATTAAGATGGAGGAGAGAGAATCTTGATATTAAAATAATCAAGATTTAATCCTAAGTGAAACCCTAATCCAATTTAGGGCAAAAATGAACGTATTAATTAAAGGGCCTTCAACCAAAATGTTATTGGTTGATTTTGAATAAGGATGTAAGTTCTTTTTCCAAGATAAGGAACGAAAATATCTAAAGGAGGTGAAACTCCACTCACCTTATTATAAAGGAAAGTAATTTTCGCCGGTGGGGCGTAGCTTAGGCGGTGCGGCTCGCACGGCCTGTGCGAGAGGTCACAGGTTCGACTCCTGACTATGCCCCAGAAGAGAATTAGCCCACGCGTCGACCGGCCAACGATGTGACTGAATTGGGATACCCAGTATGGGCGGCAGGGTCCCCGAGAGTTTACACCGCCTGCGGGGGTCACAAAAGTGGCGCTCGTGCGGGGGTGGTTCTCTCGTAAATAAAAAAAAAGTAATTTCCACTCATATATGGGATATTAATATAATAGGCATTAAGGTGCTTATTTTCTTTTCCCTTAATTCATGGATTATGGAAGGGAGTTAAGTGGGGATAGAGATGCCCTTGCATGCAAGAAACCAAGGGGGAAGTGGTGGCAACAATTTTGGAATTAAAAGACTTTTATAAAGTATCTTCTCTCTCCTCAATTTTCTTATAAAAGTACCTTTTCCAAACCAAATGAAAGGCTTTTACGACCCCACTTCTTCTCCTTTCTTGAAAAACCGACCAAGAAGGCTAAGGACAGCAGGGAGCACGTCCCCAACCTGTTGGTAAGCCTTTGATCTTCGTTCTTCATGATTTCATGGTGAAAATCATAAAACAATGTGTAATTCCTTCATTTCTTCACTCAATCTTCAATTCTAGCCGATCATTTCACTCCAAATCTTGAAGTTGAGCCTTGGAATAGTTGGAGAAGCTTCATCCACCATTATATCCGTGTAGCTTGGAGCTTGGAGATCAGATTTGAGGCGGGTTTTATAACTCAAACCCTTAATCATTGATATTGCATCAATTCTCTATACTTTGTTGATTGTTTTCTTTAAATTGCTATACTCTTGTTTCTTTGCTGCAATTTCCATCAAGAACGGTTTCTGTTCTTGGTTGTTCGAAGGAAGGGGATGATGAAATCATCCTATATTCTTATCCAAATAAAAGTACCAAGCCAAACGGTTTTGATTGTTATTCCAAATCGTTTTAATTTGATTGGCTATGCGGTTTCAATAAACCGTTTAAAGGCAAACAGTTTGAAACCGTTTGGGAGAAAACGGTTTCAAGACCATTTGCGATGGTTGACCAAGCGTTGAACGTTTGGGAATTTTGTTCCTAATTATGTAGGCTAATTACCCACCAAATTTGAGGGGTTAACTCCAAAGGAATCATAGGTTGAAGGCCAACCAATTAGGCAAATCGAATTGAATTAAATGCTGATTTTCGACCTGATTAACTTGACCTGTTTGGGAAAACGGTTTCAAGACCGTTTGAGTGAGTTGACCAAGCGTTGACCGTTTGGGATTCCTGTTCATAATTATGTTGGTTAATGACCCTCCAAATTTGAGGGATTAACTACCAAGGAATCGTGAGTTGAATGCTAATCAATTAGGGAAACCTAATTGGATTAAGTGCTGATTATCAATCTGATTTAATTGAACTTTTTGGGCAAACGGTCTCAAGACCGTTTGAGTGCGTTGACCAAGGGTTGAAAGTTTGGGATTACTGTTCCTAATGATGTGGTCTAATGACTCACCATATTTGAGGGATTAACTCCCAAAGAATCGTGAGTTGAAGGCTATTCAATTGGGCAAACCCTAATTGAAAACAGTGCTGAAATTCCAATGAGTTAATTGGAGATTTTGGGTTGATTAGACCAAACGGTTTCAAGACCGTTTGGGGATCACCCAAACGGTCTCAAAACCGTTTGGGGGTCACCTCAAGACCGTTTGGAGGTCTGGGGTCAAGTATAGTTGACCAATTGAAGGTCTAAAGGTACCAAATCATATTGCAATTAAGTGCTGATTTGTTGATCAACTCGATAGACCAAACCTTGATGAAATTTCACTAGAATCCAAAGGCTGGATGAGCCAAACGGTCTCAAGACCGTTTGGAGCTCATCCAAACGGTCTCAAGACCGTTTGGTGGTCACCCAAGACCGTTTGGAGGTCTAGGGTTGAGTATGGTTAGGTGTTTGAAGGTCTAAAGGTACCAAGCTGATATACAATGCAATGCTGATTTGGTGATCAATCCCATGATCCATACCTTAATTGGATGGATTGGATTTGAGTGATATGATGGGAAAACGGTCTCAAGACCGTTTGGAGGTCATCCAAACGACCTCAAGACCGTTTGGGGTCAGGTCATACCCAATTTGGATGATGGTTCAAAAGTTTCAAAGTAAACAATCTTGCATTGACGAGTGTTGTTGAATCATCGATTCTAAACCCTAATCCAATTGAATCAAACTCTAATTGATGACCAAGTGAGGGTCAATTGAGGGTCAAATCAGTTGAAGGTTGACCTACTAAACTCAATTGAAGTATGAGAAGAGGTCCAATTGATGATTGGTTCCATGAATTCAATGGTTGAAGATCCAATGCAATCAATTGAAACATAATTAGTAGCTTGATTGATGATCAACTTCAAAGCTCTAATTGGTGTTTATAAACCATAATTCCATTGAGATCAGACCCTAATTGAAGTTCCAATTAAGGGATGAGTTCATGACTCAATTGATGATTGAGTTGATGATCCAATTGGTTGAGATTCCATATATTGGAATCTAGTGTTGTTGAAGTCTTGATTGACTCTTTGGTCCATGCAGTTTTGAGAGATTTGGACCAAACGGTCTCAAGACCGTTTGAGTCCAAACGGTCTCAAGATCGTTTGGGACCAAACGGTCTCAAGACCATTTGAGACCAAACGGTCTCAAACCGTTTGAGACTCATGCGGTTTCAAGTTCATGCGGTTTCAAAGCTTTTTGCTTAAACGGTTTCAAACCGTTTGTGATTCAATTTGGTTAATTCAATTGGATGCCCAATGCAATTGAAGGATCAATTGGTTAATCCAATTGAGTACTTAAAGTAATTGAAGGAACAATGGGTTGATTCAATTGAGTACCCAATGATATTAAAGACTCAATTGACTAATCCAAATGGATACCCAGTGCAGTTGAAGGTTCTATTGATCAATCTATTTGGATACCTCAAGTTATTGAAGGTCCAATTGATCAAACATTTTTGTAAACCTAATGTGATTAGGTGGGAGATACCTTTAATGGTACTAATCATTAATGAATAAAAAATGCATGGATCCAATATATGATGTAAACCCTAATTGAGGCTTATTCCATGTATAATCCTATTAAGAGGTTGTCTACATGTGAAATCACTAATTAGGATGAATAGTAAACCCTAATTCAATTGGATACCTTATGTAATGGAGGTCCAATGTGATTGAATCTTTGAGAATTAAGATGATGAATGTTCTATTGATCCAATAATGATTAGTAATGATAATCAATGAAGGTACAAATGGTTGAAACCCTAATAGTACCTAAGTAATTAAGTGCCAATTAAGGGATGAATCCCTAATTGCTTATAGGATCAATGACTTGGTACACTATGTTAATCATAGTTGTATGTACTCGACTGAAGGGTTGATATGACCTAATCAAGTTGAGAAGTTGATAGTATGAATTCATACATGAATATGATTCATGTGATGATTAAGGGTTATGATCCTTAAGCAAAGAGATCATGAAACCCTAAACATGAACATAAACCCTAATTGACAGGGTTATTGAACTCAAACCTTAATTGAAGGTGTATCCATGTAAAGCCCTAATTGAGGGTGATTCTATGAGAAACCCTAATGGGGATTGAGTAGTAAACCCTAATTATGGGTAATGTAATATGAAACCCTAATGAAGGGTGATGCTATATGCAATCCCTGTTCTAATGAAGGGAAATGGTATGTGAAACCATAATTCCCTAATAAGAGAATAGAATTCATGCTTGAATATGATTCAAGAGGTGAACTCCTGTAGCACGACCGTGTTAGGTAGCACGACCGTGTTAGGTAGCACGACCGTGGTATTTTCACTTTGCATGACCGTGCAAGGTAGCACGGCCGTGGTGGCTTCCCTTAGCACAGCCGTTTTTGGTTGCACAGCCGTGGCACTCTATGTTTGACTTAGAGTTTGTTAATTCCTAACTTATGTATGAATCCATAGTATTGGCAATAGTTGTATATTCCAAGTAAGTGACAATTGATCACTACTTTACATGATGAATGTGATAAACTGGTGCATAAAGTATTAGGATGGGTAATACCCTAATACAAGCTAAGTATGTGAACTTAAGAAAGTTAATGGTGTTGAGGGAAGTGAGACATCAAGATATGATAGATATCATATCGAACACCCCAAATACTGGTATACCTTGTTGTGATATAAGTCCAATCTGATTGGATGAATGATACATGAGATGTGTGATGGAAATCCTAATCCTGGTAAAGGATTAAGGGTAATCCCTTGAATTATTAATACATTGTTTTGCATGATGTTGATACATAATTGATGTGCTGCTATCATATGTGCTAACCATGCAGGTATCATGAGATGATGGGCATAGCCAGGTATGCGCTGTGATATGTTATTAATTTGAATTTGTTTATTGGGCCTTGTGTGTCATAATATATCTTGTTGTCTGATAAGAGGTAGCAAGAGAGTTAATAGGCATCAAGTATCATAATTACCTTGGTCAAATGACCTAAAGGTGTTAGTTACCTAAGGAAGTGGTAACAATGCTCACGTGATGAGCTAAGGGTTTAAACACCCAAAATCACATGGTTAGGGTATTGAAATTGTGAAAGGATGAGAATTTCCAGTGGTGAATTGAGGGATTAAGATCCCAACACTTTATGAAAAGAATATGGCTACGGGCCATGACTCCACAATGATAATACCAGGCTATAGATATATGATCTAATCCTGAAGAGAGTTAAAGCAGTGGTAATGATTCTGTAGTTTGAATAGATGTTATACATGTTCTTTATATTCCTTAAAGGATAAATGACATGTTGATTCTATCAAGTTATAGTTGCAATGCTTCTGATATAGAATAATGTTCTAATCTGTTAGACATTAAAATATCTACTGCTATACAAATATAATTCTCCATTCATATTTATCTTCTAAAGTTGCAATAACAATGTTACTGGGGGAGAGTTATAACTCTCGCTGGGGCAATTTTTATAATTGTCTCACCCCCGTGGGAACCACATTTTTAGGTGGACACGGAAGAGGAGATAGGAATCCTTCAATAGGTGAAGGACAACAATAGCAGCAGCAGAGACAACAGTGAAGTCTCAGGTGGAGACACTGACTGTTATGCCTTGTATAGATGTAAATAGAGTCCTATGTGTCGTCTCTATACTCTCAGGTCCTCGGAGTAGTAGTTAGTGCTTTCGAGATTTTGGCTTAGAGCCTCGAGATTTTATACTGCCTGCGTTTAGCTTGACAGGACAGTTAATGCTTGTAATTCTCAAAAGGAGATGATACAGAATATGTACCTGTGAACAAGAATGTAATTATGTTACTTTGGTTCTATGTGAGAAATTTTTCCTTCAATGGATATTTTGATAAAAAGGTTTTAATTTTTAGTGATTTTCGCTAATCCGCTGCTTGATGACCGCTTCCGCATTAGTTAATCATGTTTTCGCGAGACGGTCGTCACAGGTACTTTCCATAGACCTATTTGGACGAGAAGATCAGTCAGTTTGAGCAGTTTTGACAGGGACCCATGACGATCAACGAGTGTGAGGCTAAGTTTATGGATCTTCTTCGATTCTATCCTCACATGGATGCTACAAAAGATGAGCAAATTTACCATTTTGAGAAGGGGTTGAATGCTGAGTTGTCCACCCCAGTGGCTGCTTTGGAGAATTGGGAAAGGTTTGCCATGTTTGTGGAGTTTGTCCAGAGGATAGAATGATTTATGATAGAGAAACAGGAGACGAGTGCCAAGAAGAGGTTTGCATAGTTCCAGGGGAAGTCATCATGAGGCTGTAAGAAGTTGAGGTTTTCTGCACCACCAGCATCATAAAGGTTCAGCTTTTCGACGCAGTGGTCACCAAGTATAGGTAAAGGTCTCTAGCCTTCCACCTACTGGAGCTTACAACACCGCATCACTGTCGGTGATGGGGCCGTCTAGGCCACAGTTTGAGACTCGTGTTTGCTACAAGTGTGGGAAGAAAAGACATCTGAAGTGGGAGTGTCTAGTGAGGTACAATGAAGTGACCCAACAATCGAGGAAGAGCTAGTAGGGCTCTCAGAGATAGCAGAACAATGGTACATGAGGATGAGGATGTGGCCAAGCATCACAAGTTGGAGCATCTACTCAGGGAAGCAGAGGATGGGGGTGACAATAGGAAATGGCTAGATTCTATGATATGAGTTAACTGGAGGTTGTGGTCAACCTGTGAGTAGTGACATGTGAGATGGAGTTAATTCATTCTAATTTTTCTTCTTCTTGCTTTGTATCTGTTTTGGTTGACCTAGGTGCAACACACTCTTTTGTCACTCACGAAGTGCTTGACGGATGTCTTTTTCCTATTAGTCATAAGAAGGATAGCTTTTTGTTAGAAACCCCCTTTAGTTGGTTCCACAATGTTGCAGGAGGTGTGTCCTTCCTGTGTCCTTTCATTTATAGGGCACAACATTCAAGTGGATATCATACCACTTGACATGCATGGGTTTGATGTGATCCTTAGAATGGACACCTTGGCGAAGTAAAGAGTGGTCTTGGATTGTAGTTCCAATAAGGCAGCATTTATAGATGGTGGTATGGCGTGGATCTTCCAACGAGATAGGAAGATCCTTCCGATGTGTCTGGTATCGATGATGGTGGTAGGGAATTTATTGAGATAGGGTTGTGAGGCGTTCTTGGCACATGTATTGGATACTAAGGTGAGGAGTCCTAGTATTCAAGAAGTACTAGTTTTCAAAGAGTTTGAGGATGTGTTTCCTAAGGAGTTTCCAAGTGTTTCCCCACCCTGAGAGATTGATTTTGAGATCAATCTGGTTCCCCACACACAACCGATAGCTCATACATTGTATAGGATGGTTCCGATAGAGATGGAAGAGTTTAAGAGATAGTTGGAAGAGATTCTTGACAAAGGTTTCATCAGGATGAGTACATAGTCATGGGGTGCTCTAGTGTTTTTTGTGAAGAAGAAGGATGGGGCTATGAGGTTGTGCATAGACTATAGATAGTTGAGCAAGGTGACAATAAAGAACAAGTACCCCTTACTAAGGATAGATGACATGTTTGATCAGTTACATGGTGTGGTAGTGTTCTTTAAGATAGACTTGAGGCTAGGATATCACAAGTTGAAGATCAAGTAGGATGACATAACTAAGTCAGCTTGTAGGACGAGGTATGGTCACTATGAGTTTGTGGTTATGTCGTTCGGGTTGACCAATGCACCGACAACATTCATGGACTTGATGAACAGAGTGTTCCTGTGGGCTCTGATCTCCAAACCATGACATAAACACGATTAAAACTTAGCGGAAGTGAATCGGTAATCAGCGGAAGACAAAAATCACGAGAAGTTAAAACTTTTCGAGATAAGAACTTGTATCCATAAAAACTCCTTTCATAAAGAGAGGTAACTGTTTACATCTCAGGATAATTACTTCTTGAGTAATTATATACATCGAGATACAAAATCTCAAGATCACATAACACAAGACTCCAAGACCTGAGAGTACAGAGGACACATAGGACTGACTCTAACTACACCACATGGCAGGACAAATCTCCACCTGAGATTACTGCTGCCCCTGGTGCTGCTGCTGCTGAGACTGATCACCTGTAGTTGGTTTCTTCGTCTCCGACGTCCACCTAAAAAGTTGAAGCCTACGGGGTGAGACAATTATACACAATTGTCCCAGCGAGAGTTATAACTCTTCGCCAGAAGCTTTATATAACATTAAAGATTATTTTAAACAGTAAAGCCTTCAAAGCATTCTATAACAGTTGCAGGTATAACAAGATCTCTACAATTTAGGAGATATGGAGAATATCAACATTTTTGCAATGTAACATCAATCAACTAACTTGGAGTCATCTCTAACAAGTTATACTACATGGTTGATTATGTTTTACAAACAACATTATGCCCTGTGGAGATGAGGCTTACCACTCATACTCCAACTGATCGCTGAGAAGCCGCATCAGTATCATACATAGGTCATTAAGAGAGCCGGATTCTCATGACCTTCACCTTCCTCAGTCAGTAAGAGGATCACTTGTAGGACATCTCGTGTTTCTACTACTATAGCTCACCAGGGTAAACTGGTCCTTCTCTATTCTAGAGTCACAATGACGTTCTGTACTCTCTTCGTCATCAGGAGGTTTCATATTTACCTACCACTGATACGGATATCTGTGCTATCTTCGTCATCAGGAGGTTTCATGTTTACCTACCACTGATACGGTATGGAACTATAGTAAAGGATGGATGGATTACACATCTACATCACTTTCCTACACTAGGATGTAAGGTTCTACACATCCATGTACCCCACATACTCAAAAGTATGTGCTCCAGGAGTTCCCTGAGGAAAACCTGTTTCACCATCATTTAATTTCTGACAATGATGGATCTATGATCAGGGCTCTACATTATACTTGATTAGTTAGGTACATTCAGTATTCTTTAACAGCATACATTGTTCTGCAAACAATAACAATAGCATAGCAGCTATAAAAGAAGAATGCTAAATGTAACAGGCCTAACTCATATCAATCATCATTTCTCATTATCCTCATCACAAGATATCTCTAAGGCATGACCTTGATGGTATTTATGGCTCTCATAGCCCAATATCAGCATAGGATGCCACTGGCAAGGCATCAGATTACTTTACTTATTCATAAGGCTAACAACATGCCTTTAATGAATATAACATCAACATCCATACCTGGATATGATTACCTTCATATCAGAACCTACATGGTTAATACATCTGATAAAGGTAATGCAACAATAAGGAATGTACTTCCTACTCTTGTCATAAGAGTTAAATCTCTAATTCAAATCAAATAGAGTTTAATACTCAAAAGCATGCCATTACCCTTGAATTAGGGTTTACTATTCACATTACATGTCATCACCCTTGAATTAGGGTTTACTATTCACATCGAGGTGAATTAAACTCATAACATCATCATGTATGAGTAACATCTTCATTGATACTCTTAGATTGGTTAAAGGTTCATCATTTATCATAATTAGGGTTTCTATGACCTCACACAGGTGGATCATATCCTAATTATACTCACTCATGTGCGTTGGAGATGCTTTAGTTGAGTTTGCACTTTAAAAAGGGTACTTTCTCTCTCTAGAAGTACTTTCTCTCTCTAGAAGTACTTTCTCTCTCTAGATGTACTTTCTCTCTCATCATAATGTTAGGTGATATCAACATCACTCTAAAACAGGTTGGATTGAGTCATCATAGGCTAACATAGCCAAAAGCATCACCATTATGTGATTAGAGTTACTTTCTCTCTCTAGGGTACTTTCTCTCTCTAGAGTACTTTCTCTTTCATCATACTAATGGTTGATGATAACATTAGACTAGATCAAGTTAGATAGAGTCATTATGACTAAAAGCATCATTCTCATGTAATTAGGGTTTGAATTGAGCAAGGTATAACTTAATTGACCCTTCAGGGGTATATTGGTAATTCACCCCCATTGATCATCATCATGGTCAAAGACCTTAGTCAAATAACCCCTTACTATCCTACATTATCATTAGGGTTTGATTTGGGTAACATTGAACCATTTACATCATCAAATGATTGAATGAGGTCAACCTTGAATCACATTGATTGATTTCAATCATTAATCATCAATTGGGTTGAGATTGGTTGAAAGTGTTGACCGTTTGCCCACTTTGACCCTTCAAGACCGCGAGCCTCTTTCTAACTCCAAGACCGCGAGCCCCCTTAGGCTTCAAAACCGCGAGCCTCTTCAAGGGTTCAAGACCGCGAAGCCTTCCATTGGTTCAAGTTAATATTGAGACCGCGAAGACCAATTTGAGTTGAGACCGCGAGGGTCATGAAGACCGTTTGCCCTTCTTTGACCTCAGGACCGCGAGGCCCTTCGCGGTCTTGAGACCACGAGCCTCCTCTCAGTCTTGAGACCGTGAGCCCCCTCACGATCTTGAGACCGTTTGGATGAGTTCCAAACGGTCTTGAGACCGTTTGCCCATCCAATTTTTGGATTCTAGTGCAAATTCATCAAGGTCTGACCCATTGAGTTGATGATCATGTCAATATTTAAATGCAATGTAATTTGATGTAATTGTACCTTCAATTGGTCAACAAATCTTGACCCCAGACCTCCAAACGGTCTTGGTTGATTGCCCTCGCGGTCTTGAGACCGTTTGGTGACCCCCAAACGGTCTTGAGACCGTTTAGGTCAATCAACCCTAAAAACCCTAATTAGGTCACCATAATTTCAGTACTGATTTTATCTAGGGTTAGCCCTAGTATTCACCCTTCAACTCTTAGCCCGTTTGGAATTAGACCATCAAACTTGGTGAGTTGTTAATTAACATAATTTTGAACAGTAATCTCATACGGTCAACGCTTAGTCAACGACCTTACACGGTCTTGAGACCGTTTGCCCAAAAAGGCAATTTCAGACCGTTTGAAAATCAGCAATTAATTCATTTAAAGTTGTGACTTAAAAAGGTCATATCTCCCGATTCCTTTGGAGTTAGTCTCCCAAAGTTTGAGGGTAATTAGCCTATATAATTAGGAACAGATTTCTTATACGATCCACGTTCGGTCAACGGGGCCAAATGGTCTTGAGATCGTTTACCCTGTCGCGGTCTCGAGACCGTTTGCTCACCTCGCGGTCTTGAGTCCGAGAGAGCAAACTGTTAGGACCGTTTAAGGAAAATAAAAGCGGTGGGTTTTCCTTGGAAATCACGCCTTCATCTTCTAGCTCAAGAACAGTACAGATATCCCACGGGTTTGCTTGCAAAATAGCAGGGAAAAGTAGGGAAATACTAAGAGCTATCATTAAAACGCGTATAAAGATGCACATAGTAAAGCATGGGTTTAGAGTTATAAAACCCGCCTAAAGCTTGCTTCTTGAGCTCCAAGCTTTCAAGCTCCAAGCTCTAATGGCGTCCTTGAGTTCCCACAGGTTGGCCAAGGTGAAAACTCCAAGGAAGGATGAAAAGAGACGGCTAGAAAGGTAGGGTTTCAAGAGTTAGCCATGAAGATGACCTTGAATTCGAATTCTAACCATGGAATTAGGCAAGAAGAGGGGTTTAGACCTACCTTGCACCCCTTGGTCGTCCTCCTTAGATCCAAGGCAGTCCTTGGTCGTCTTTGGTGAAATGAAACAGTAAGGGAACGAAGGGTGAGTTCCCTTGCAACTAAGGGAGGGAGAGCTTATATACATGGGGTAGGATCTTCAACATTAGTTCATAAGTTTCCCTTAATTCCAACTAAGTCCTTCCTTTATTACTTGCTCGTCCCTTCCTCTTTATTCTAAGGACAAACCTTATCTTAAGTTATAGAAAAGAAGGCAAGGAAGAACAATCTAATAATAAAGTTCATACTTAAAGGGATATTGCACATATACCCTGATTATTCAATCACAAAGCCTATTTCTTAACTTGATAACTCAATTGAGGTGAATTCCTCATCATTTATTCTATAAATGATGGTAAGAGTCTAAAAAGATACTTTAGATGACATTCTTTACAAATTGCATCCCATCATTTGGGTAAATTGCATTTTACCCCAAATTAGGGTTTCAAGCCCTGGGATTGCTTCCACAGCTGCACCTTGGTGCTCTAGCTTGGGAAATCCCTCAAACTTTGCCAAAGAGATTCTCATGATGTCTCAACATCAGAGGAACATCTCAACATGTGAAAAATTGCAAACTAACCCTTTTTAACTGGGTAAATTGCACATAGGTCCCTGTATATCAAAACAATGCTACAACTTTAAATAAAAAGGAGCAAATACTGAAATATACGTTTTTGAGAAACTTAATTACATGCTCAGAGTTAATCACAAAGATTTAATTACATATTTAGGCAAAACACCTAGGGTTGACTCATAACCCAGGTCAGGGATGTTACAAATTATCCACCCCTTACAAGGATTTCGTCCCCGAAATCGATAAAACATACTAAGAGAAAAGGGCAGGATACTTCCTTCTCATCTCATCCTCTAACTCCCAAGTGGCTTCTTCAATACCATGATGGTTCCAGACGACTTTCACAAGACTTATATCTTTCTTCTTTAACTTTTTAATTCGTTTATCAAGGATTGACACTGGTCCCTCCTCATAGGATATGTCATCATTCAATTCTACTTCCATAGGTTGTAGAACTGACTCGGTGTCTGGGTGACATTTCTTCAACATAGAAATGTGAAACACAGGATGTAACCTTTGTAATTCTGGGGGAAGCTCTAGTTTATATGCTACCTTTCCAATCCGTTCAATGATTGGATAAGGCCCCATATATCTAGGAGCTAACTTCCCCTTCCTTCCAAAACGAAGGACCCCTTTCCAAGGTGAGACCTTAAGATACACTCTGTCTCCAACCTGGAACTCTAAGGGTCTACGACGTTTGTCAGCATAAGATTTCTGCCTATCCTGAGCAGTCTTAATCTTATGTTGTATAACTTTAATCTTTTCCGTGGTTTGCTGCACCAGGTCAGGACCTAACAACTGGTGCTCACCAGTCTCAAACCAACACAAGGGTGATCTACAACGTCTACCATATAAGGCTTCATAAGGTGCCATATCAATACTATGCTGATAGCTATTGTTATAGGCAAACTCTATCAAGCTTAGGTGTAGATCCCAACTTCCGGTGAACTGGAGAACACATGCTCGCAACAGGTCTTCTAAGGTTTGTATGGTCCTTTCCGACTGTCCATCAGTCTGTGGATGAAAGGCCGTACTAAACTTTAGCTTAGTGCCTAAGGCACTATGCAACTGTTCCCAAAAACGACTTGTAAACTGAGGACCTCTGTCTGAAACTATTGTGACAGGAACTCCGTGCAAACGCACTATCTCTTGAACATACAACTCTGATAACCTTTCAGAAGAATAGGTTGTTTTGACAGGTAAGAAATGTGCTGTCTTAGTCAACCTATCAACAATTATCCAAATGGAATCATGTCCTTTGCTTGTCCTGGGTAGGCCAACAACAAAGTCCATGGTCACATGGTCCCACTTCCACTGTGATATTGGTAAAGGTTGCATTGTCCCTGCAGGCTTCTGGTGTTCAGCTTTAACTTGCTGACACACAGGACACCTCAGAACAAACTCTGCAACGTCCTTCTTCATCCTAGGCCACCAATACAGATCCTTCAAATTTCGATACATCTTGGTGCTCCCTGGATGCATAGCATACATGGAAGAATGGGCTTCTTCCAGGACTAACTTCCTTAAGTTGTCCACATTCGGCACTATCATTCTTCCATTATAACAAGCTACTTGATCTTTTGAGTCATGAAACCCATCTTGCTTCTCACTTCCATACTCAGATCTTATATGTTGAACTGCAGCATCACCTAGCTGTGCTTCTTTAATCTGCTCTCTTAGGGTAGGTTTAATATGCATCTCAGCTAACAAACCGGCTAGCAATGACACCTTCAACTGTACATTGTCTTGCCTTAAAGAGATAAGCATATCTCTTCTAGAGCATACTAAAGAGTTTAGTTGTGCTCTATTCATTGTTGATGTTGCTGATTTCCTACTCAAGGCATCTGCAACAACATTGGCCTTGCCTGGATGGTAATCAATTGTACAGTCATAGTCCTTGATTAACTCCATCCAACGACGTTGCCTCATGTTGAGCTCATGCTGAGAAAAGATATACTTAAGGTTTTTGTGGTCTGTGAAAATCTGGAATGTCTCTCCGTAGAGATAATGTCTCCAGATCTTCAAAGCATGAACCACAGCTGCTAACTCCAGATCGTGTGTTGGATAATTCTCCTTGTGTTTCTTAAGTTGTCGAGAAGCAAAAGAAATCACTTGTTTATCCTGCATCAACACACATCCTAGTCCATTTTTGGAAGCATCACAGAAAATTACATATCCTTTTCCTTGTTCAGGTAGCACTAATACAGGTGCACTTGTCAACCTCTCCTTCAGCAACTGGAAAGATTGTTGACACTTATCACTCCAAGAAAAAGGAACATCTTTCCGGGTTAACTTGGTCAAAGGTAAGGCTATAGAACTAAAGTTCTTTATGAACCTTCGATAATAGCCAGCTAACCCCAAGAAACTTCGAATCTCCGTCGGTGTTTTCGGTTGTTCCCATTGTAGAACAGATTCTACCTTTGTAGGGTCAACACGAATTCCCGAGGCGGATATTACATGTCCAAGAAAAGATACCTCCGGCAGCCAGAACTCACACTTGCTAAACTTAGCGTACAGCTTATGTTCTCTTAGCAAGGTCAAAGCTTGGCGAAGATGCTGCTCATGCTGCTGAGCATCCTTACTATAGATCAGAATGTCATCTATGAAGACGACAACACACTGATCAAGGAAAGGTCGAAAAACTCTATTCATGAGTTCCATAAATGCAGCTGGTGCATTAGTTAGTCCAAATGACATCACCGTGAACTCATAGTGACCATATCTTGTCCTAAAGGCAGACTTGGATATGTCACTATCCTTAATGCGGAGTTGGTGATATCCAGACCTCAAGTCTATCTTTGAAAAGACTGTTGCACCACACAACTGGTCAAAGAGATCATCAATCCTCGGCAGAGGATACTTATTCTTTATTGTCACTTTATTGAGTTGTCTGTAGTCGATGCATAACCGCATTGACCCATCTTTCTTTTTAACAAACAAGACCGGAGCACCCCAAGGTGAAGTACTCGGTCGGATAAAACCTCTCTCAAGTAACTCTTGAAGCTGTTTCTTGAGTTCTGCCATCTCGGCAGGCGCCATCCTATACGGGGTTTGAGCTATGGGTTTCGTATCTGGGATCAGATTGATTTCAAAATCAATCTCCCGAGGTGGTGGTATACCAGGAAGTTCTTCAGGAAACACATCCTCGAATTCCCTAACTATGGGAACTTCAGCAGGATTGGTCCTTTCCTTGGTAACATCTACCACATGGGCTAAGAATGCATAACATCCTTGCCTCAACAGCTTATCAGCAACCATAGCTGATACAAGACAGGTGGGCAGAATCTTTCTTTCTCCTTGAAAGATCCATGTGCTGCTTTCATCAGCAAACACAGCCAACTTGGACTCACAATCCAAGACAACTCTATACCTTTCTAAGGTATCCATCCCGAGGATTATATCAAATCCCTGCATATCAAGTGGTATAAGATCCACTTGAATGCGATGGTCAGAAAAGAAAAGGATGCAGGGAGAACATACCTCCTGCAAAACGGCAGACCCACTCAACGGAGTCTCTAACAACAAACTATCTGCTCTATGACTAACAGTCACATTACAGTTACGAATCACTTCACGAGTGATGAAAGAGTGCGTAGCACCCGGATCAATCAGAACGGATACAACACAGGATATAGACATATCAGAATATAAAAGTTTCATCTGACCTGCCACTACCCGTGGATTGACCACTGCCTCAGGTGGGTTCATAGCATAGAACCTCACAGTCGCCTGGTGTTGAGGTGGTGCTGATGATCCAGCTTGAGACGCTTGTCCACGTCCTCGAGCTGCTCCTTGATGTTGTCTATTCTGAGATCCCTGTTGATTTTGTCTCGGGGGTTGTTGTGTCACACTGACAGGCCTAGAACGGCAATCCTTCATCAAGTGTCCCACCTTACCACAGTTGTAGCAACTCTTCTCCTGTTGCTGTGGTCTGGGTGGTCCAGTAACTGACACTGATGCAAAACTGTGCGTCCCTTGAAGCGGTTGACTCCGCCCTCTACCTCTGCTTGGTGTCCATTGAGTTTGAAAACTTGATCTGGGTGGTGGAGGGTTAGGTGCAGAGAATCTAGGTTTCTTGGAATCCCTAGATGAAGAACCCTGGAACTGTGGATATCTTTTATGGGTTTGTCTTTTCTCAACCACAGATCTCTCTATCCTTCGGACTGACTCAACGAAGGTAGAGAATCTCTCTCTGTTTTCTAAGGCAGACACAGGGGTTGACATATCAGAATTCAAACCCTTCTCGAATCTTCTGATTCTTTCCTCATCCGTAGCAGCCATGTGCGGACAGAACCGCAACAACTCCATAAACTTAGCTTCATACTCACTAATGTTCATCATACCCTTCCTTAGTTTCTCAAACTGAGAGATCTTCTCATCTAGGAAGGTCTTTGGAAAATATCTATTGATAAATTCCCGACGAAACTCTTCCCATGAGAACTCTACTCCAGGTCTCTTCTGCTCTTCCATGTTCCACCAGTGACCAGCACTGCCTTTGAGAAGATAGACAACATGTCTAACCTTCTCAGCTTCCGGAATCATAAGAATCCTGAAAGCCTTCTCCAACTCTCTCAACCATTAGCATCTGCAGGGTCGGCAGTTCCGAAGTACTCGGTAGCTCCGACACGACGAAGTCGTTCGAATGTCTTACCAATACCTTGTACTTCAGGCTGGACAGGTGCCCTAGGTGCAAGAATGGGCATCCTATTGGTTATATGTGTCATGGCAGTCATGAACTGCCCGAACATCGTCTGTACAGCTGGATCACTCATGTCAGATGGGTCGAACTGGGGTGGCTCTCTTGGCGACTCAGGTGCAGGTTGTTCTATTCTCGGGACTCTTGCACCGCCTCGAGGTGCACTAGCACTACTTTCTGCCACATGCTCATCGCGATGTTCTGACATTCTTATGTATCTTCTTCTCCTGAGGAGCAGAAGATTCTATTAGATGAGGAAGGAGTACTAAAGGTAGACTCGACATCCTAAGTCCTATGCCTCTGTAGACTCAACTGAACCTGGAGCTCTGATACCACTACTTGTGGGCTCTGATCTCCAAACCATGACATAAACACGATTAAAACTTAGCGGAAGCGAATCGGTAATCAGCGGAAGACAAAAATCACGGGAAGTTAAAACTTTTCGAGATAAGAACTTGTATCCATAAAAACTCCTTTCATAAAGAGAGGTAACTGTTTACATCTCAGGATAATTACTTCTTGAGTAATTATATACATCAAGATACAAAATCTCAAGATCACATAACACAAGACTCCAAGACCTGAGAGTACAGAGGACACATAGGACTGACTCTAACTACACCACATGGCAGGACAAATCTCCACCTAAGATTACTGCTGCCCCTGGTGCTGCTGCTGCTGAGACTGATCACCTGTAGGCTGGTTTCTTCGTCTCCGACGTCCACCTAAAAAGTTGAAGCCTACGGGGTGAGACAATTATACACAATTGTCCCAGCGAGAGTTATAACTCTTCACCAGAAGCTTTATATAACATTAAAGATTATTTTAAACAGTAAAGCCTTCAAAGCATTCTATAACAGTTGCAGGTATAACAAGATCTCTACAATTTAGGAGATATGGAGAATATCAACATTTTTGCAATGTAACATCAATCAACTAACTTGGAGTCATATCTAACAAGTTATACTACATGGTTGATTATGTTTTACAAACAACATTATGCCCTGTGGAGATGAGGCTTACCACTCATACTCCAACTGATCGCTGAGAAGCCGCATCAGTATCATACATATGTCATTAAGAGAGCCGGATTCTCATGACCTTCACCTTCCTCAGTCAGTAAGAGGATCACTTGTAGGACATCTCGTGTCTCTACTACTATAGCTCACCAGGGTAAATTGGTCCTTCGCTATTCTAGAGTCACAATGACGTTCTGTACTCTCTTCGTCATCAGGAGGTTTCATATTTACCTACCACTGATACGGATATCTGTGTTGTCTTCGTCATCAGGAGGTTTCATGTTTACCTACCACTGATACGGTATGGAACTATAGTGAAGGATGGATGGATTACACATCTACATCACTTTCCTACACTAGGATGTAAGGTTCTACACATCCATGTACCCCACATACTCAAAAGTATGTGCTCCAGGAGTTCCCTGAGGAAAACATGTTTCACCATCATTTAATTTCTGACAATGATGGATCTATGATCAGGGCTCTACATTATACTTGATTAGTTAGGTACATTCAGTATTCTTTAACAGCATACATTGTTCTGCAAACAATAACAATAGCATAGCAGCTATAAAAGAAGAATGCTAAATGTAACAGGCCTAACTCATATCAATCATCATTTCTCATTATCCTCATCACAAGATATCTCTAAGGCATGACCTTGATGGTATTTATGGCTCTCATAGCCCAGTATCAGCATAGGATGCCACTGGCAAGGCATCAAATTAATTTACTTATTCATAAGGCTAACAACATGCCTTTAATGAATATAACATCAACATCCATACCTGGATATGATTACCTTCATATCAGAACCTACATGGTTAATACATCTGATAAAGGTAATGCAACAATAAGGAATGTACTTCCTACTCTTGTCATAAGAGTTAAATCTCTAATTCAAATCAAATAGAGTTTAATACTCAAAAGCATGCCATTACCCTTGAATTAGGGTTTACTATTCACATTGGTTAAAGGTTCATCATTTATTATAATTAGGGTTTCTATGACCTCACACAGGTGGATCATACCCTAATTATACTCACTCATGTGCGTTGGAGATGCTTTAGTTGAGTTTGCACTTTAAAAAGGGTACTTTCTCTCTCTAGAAGTACTTTCTCTCTCTAGAAGTACTTTCTCTCTCTAGAAGTACTTTCTCTCTCATCATAATGTTAGGTGATATCAACATCACTCTAAAACAGGTTGGATTGAGTCATCATAGGCTAACATAGCCAAAAGCATCACCATTATGTGATTAGAGTTACTTTCTCTCTCTAGGGTACTTTCTCTCTCTAGAGTACTTTCTCTTTCATCATACTAATGGTTGATGATAACATTAGACTAGATCAAGTTAGATAGAGTCATTATGACTAAAAGCATCATTCTCATGTAATTAGGGTTTGAATTGAGCAAGGTATAACTTAATTGACCCTTCAGGGGTATATTGGTAATTCACCCCCATTGATCATCATCATGGTCAAAGACCTTAGTCAAATAACCCCTTACTATCCTAGATTATCATTAGGGTTTGATTTGGGTAACATTGAACCATTTACATCATCAAATGATTGAATGAGGTCAACCTTGAATCACATTGATTGATTTCAATCATTAATCATCAATTGGGTTGAGATTGGTTGAAAGTGTTGACCGTTTGCCCACTTTGACCCTTCAAGACCGCGAGCCTCTTTCTAACTCCAAGACCGCGAGCACCCTTAGGCTTCAAAACCGCGAGCCTCTTCAAGGGTTCAAGACCGCGAAGCCTTCCATTGGTTCAAGTTAATATTGAGACCGCGAAGACCAATTTGAGTTGAGACCGCGAGGGTCATGAAGACCGTTTGCCCTTCTTTGACCTCAGGACCGCGAGGCCCTTCGCGGTCTTGAGACCGCAAGCCTCCTCTCGGTCTTGAGACCGTGAGCCCCCTCACGATCTTGAGACCGTTTGGATGAGTTCCAAACGGTCTTGAGACCGTTTGCCCATCCAATTTTTGGATTCTAGTGCAAATTCATCAAGGTCTGACCCATTGAGTTGATGATCATGTCAATATTTAAATGCAATGTAATTTGATGTAATTGTACCTTCAATTGGTCAACAAATCTTGACCCCAGACCTCCAAACGGTCTTGGTTGATTGCCCTCGTGGTCTTGAGACCATTTGGTGACCCCCAAACGGTCTTGAGACCGTTTAGGTCAATCAACCCTAAAAACCCTAATTAGGTCACCATAATTTCAGTACTGATTTTATCTAGGGTTAGCCCTAGTATTCACCCTTCAACTCTTAGCCCGTTTGGAATTAGACCATCAAACTTGGTGAGTTGTTAACTAACATAATTTTGAACAGTAATCTCATACGGTCAACGCTTAGTCAACGACCTTACACGGTCTTGAGACCGTTTGCCCAAAAAGGCAATTTCAGACCGTTTGAAAATCAGCAATTAATTCATTTAAAGTTGTGACTTAAAAAGGTCATATCTCCCGATTCCTTTGGAGTTAGTCTCCCAAATTTTGAGGGTAATTAGCCTATATAATTAGGAACAGATTTCTTATACAATCCACGCTCCTTCAACGGGGACAAATGGTCTTGAGATCGTTTGCCCTGTCGCGGTCTCGAGACCGTTCGCTCACCTCGCGGTCTTGAGTCCGAGAGAGAAAACTGTTAGGACCGTTTAAGGAAAAGAAAAGTGGTGGGTTTTCCTTGGAAATCACGCCTTGATCTTCTAGATCAAGAACAGTACAGATATCCCACGAGTTTGCTTGCAAAATAGCAGGGAAAAGTAGGGAAATACTAAGAGCTATCATTAAAACGCGTATAAAGATGCACATAGTAAAGCATGGGTTTAGAGTTATAAAACCCGCCTAAAGCTTGCTTCTTGAGATCCAAGCTTTCAAGCTCCAAGCTCTAATGGCGTCCTTGAGTTCCCACAGGTTGTCCAAGGTGAAAACTCCAAGGAAGGATGAAAAGAGACGGCTAGAAAGGTAGGGTTTCAAGAGTTAGCCATGAAGATGACCTTGAATTCGAATTCTAACCATGGAATTAGGCAAGAAGAGGGGTTTAGACCTACCTTGCACCCCTTGGTCGTACTCCTTAGCTCCAAGGCAGTCCTTGGTCGTCTTTGGTGAAATGAAACAGTAAGGGAACGAAGGGTGAGTTCCCTTGCAACTAAGGGAGGGAGAGCTTATATACATGGGGTAGGATCTTCAACATTAGTTCATAAGTTTCCCTGAATTCCAACTAAGTCCTTCCTTTATTACTTGCTCGTCCCTTCCTCTTTATTCTAAGGACAAACCTTATCTTAAGTTATAGAAAAGAAGGCAAGGAAGAACAATCTAATAATAAAGTTCATACTTAAAGGGATATTGCACATATACCCTGATTATTCAATCACAAAGCCTATTTCTTAACTTGATAACTCAATTGAGGTGAATTCCTCATCATTTATTCTCTAAATGATGGTAAGAGTCTAAAAAGATACTTTAGATGACATTCTTTACAAATTGCATCCCATCATTTGGGTAAATTGCATTTTACCCCAAATTAGGGTTTCAAGCCCTGGGATTGCTTCCACAGCTGCACCTTGGTGCTCTAGCTTGGGAAATCCCTCAAACTTTGCCAAAGAGATTCTCATGATGTCTCAACATCAGAGGAACATCTCAACATGTGAAAAATTGCAAACTAACCCTTTTTAACTGGGTAAATTGCACATAGGTCCCTGTATATCAAAACAATGCTACAACTTTAAATAAAAAGGAGCAAATACTGAAATATATGTTTTTGAGAAACTTAATTACATGCTCAGAGTTAATCAAAAAGATTTAATTACATATTTAGGCAAAACACCTAGGGTTGACTCATAACCCAGGTCAGGGATGTTACAGTTCCAACCATTTCTTGACTAATTTGTGGTTGTATTTATAGACGACATCCTGATATACAATCATAACAATTAGTAGCATGAATATCATCTTCTTCAGGCATTGCCCGTGCTGAGGCAACATCAACTTTATGCCAAGTTCATCAAGTGTGAGTTCTTGTTAAAGGATGTAGCTTTCTTGGCGCATGCTATATCTATCAAGGGAGTTCATGTGGATCCTAAGAAGGCTGAGTCAGTGATAGAGTAAGAACAACCAAAGATGCCGAGAGGTGCACAATTTTCTAGGTTTGGCAGGCTATTATAAAGGTTCATCAACGACTTCATTGCTATCATTTTTCCCCTAACAAAGTTGATGGGGAAAGACGTGTCATTCATCTGGGATGATAGATTCCAACATGCTTTTCAGACGTTGAAGTAGAAGTTAACAAGTTCAATGGTTATGGTCTTACCTGAGCAAGGAAAGGGATACATTGTCTTGTGTGATGCGTCTAGAAATGGTTTGGGTTGCGTGTTGTTGCAGGATAAGCCATTGGTTTCTTTTGCTTTCTGAAAGCTTAAGAAATGTGAGGAGAATTACCCGAACCACAATCTCGAGTTATCTATCATGGTGCATGCTTTGAAGATCTGGAGGTACTACCTTTAAGATGAGAGGTGTTAGATCTTCACGGATCACCAGAACCTGAAGTACATCTTTTCACAATAGGAGATGAACATGAGGCAACAATGCTGGATGGAGTTAATCAATGATTACGACTACATGATTGATTACCATCTAAAGAATGTGAATGTTGTGGTAGATGTGTTGAGCATGAACTCTTCATCTTCGCCTATGGATAGAGCCCAGTTGAGTTCTTTGGTGTGCTACAAGCGAGACATGTTGATATCTCTATGTCAGATGAACATTAAGCTAGAAGTTTCTCTGCTAGTAGGATTTTTAGCACAGTTGTAGGTGAATCCCACACTAAGACAATAGATCAGATAGGAAAAATAGGTTGATACCATGACATAGCATATTAGATCAGTGTTTGGCAGCAAGAAATGTGATGGCTACAATGAGTCTGATGATGGGACAGTTTGTTACAATGGCAGAGTAGTGGTTCTTGACCTGAGTTTTGAGGTAACTCTATTTATTTTGGCTTGATCATGTGCTTAGAACCTTTCTCTAATCTTTTAAGGTGTGATTAGTGTTGGGTTTTAGGGGAGACAGAGAAGGCAGCAGAAACAAAAAAAAATTTCTCCTCCAACCCATACCGAGGAAACGCGTCAACGTCTATATAATAGGAAAGGATGGTTTGTGGAATCATACCTTGTCCCGAGGCTTGCTCGGCGACAATACCTCGCGCAATGAGCGGTCTTCAACTCCGGACTTCGACGGTGTCTGTGCAGCTCCTGGTCGCACCGAGACTGACAACTCCTACTCGAACCGGACTGTCGGATGACAGTTGTCCTCCTAAGCGGCAGTGTCCTCCCGCCTCTGTAGTAGTCCACACGGACCACCTGGAACTCCACACTCCTTGTCCCACAAGGAAGTGGAAGGAGTCGCACCCTCCTATTGACGTACTAGTCACCAACACGCTCTCCTGCCTCCTGTTGCAACTGCAGTTGTCCTTCCCTTGCTGCACCTCCCTTTTGCGGGAAGCACTTGCTCAGGCTCTCTCACGGTTACCAAAACTAGAGAGAACGACAACTTGCAGAGCAACTGGTTGCACTGAGCTGTACTTTGAGAAGCCCCCAATACCCCTATATATATAGGAGAGTCATGGGATAGGGTTCTCCATCCCGGGAAATGCGGGACTAAAGAAGGAGTAGAAGGGTTCGAGAATTTTCCACAAAAAGCAATCACCTCGCAACCTGAACTGATCGGTTCACTGCTGAACCGATCGGTTCGGCCATTGAGCCGATCGGTTGGACCTCAGCTGACCATTTGGGGCACTCCAACCGATCGGTTGGTGCCCTGAACCGATCGGTTCATGGTCCTAATCCGTCTCAAAAAGACTGTCCTTGTTTCTTTCCCAATTGGTATCGAATACCAATATTATTCCCAATCGAATTGGGCAATTTGAAACCAAAGGAAAATTCTTGCCGACATGACTTTCCCAACTGGTCGGTTGCACCCGTTGAGCCGATCGGTTCAACCCTTGAACCGGTCGTTTCAACCTGGGCATGAGTCGATCGGCCTGGACACTCCAGCCGACCGGTTCAGCAACCTCAGCCGACCGGTTCATCACATGAACCGATCGGTTGGGAGCACAGGTTGGGCAAAACCACTCAATTGCGATTTCAATCAATCTGATACTCCAATCAATGCGTCCAACACCTTGAACCATACGATATTGAGCCATCGACTGATTGAGTGTTTAATTGAACTACTAAACTCCTTTAGTAATCAATCTAAACATTGCTTTGTGGACAAAACTCCTCTTCCAAGTTAAATCCTCTGTGTGTGACCCTGCAGGTCCATTTCACGTTGGCAGTGAAAGTCCATAACACTTATGACTTCACAAGCAAAGAGCGGTGCCTAGTCACACATCAGTGCTACCCAAGTGAAAGTAGAAAGTTGGAGAACAACTTTCATCCTACAATCCGTGAATGGTGTTGCAGCGAATGTATAATTCCTTTGTCACTGATATCCCGAATGAACTCGAGGCATGGAACAGTCATCCTGTCAACGTTCATTCACTTCCTTGATCTCAGAGTAGACTGGAAGAGATATGTATGACATCAGTATCACATACTCATTCACACATGCGTGTACGCCTTTCTCAATCCTACTCATCAAGTGGCCATGGATATCAAACTCCCTCAGGAGGGACAAATCCCATATCTATCACTCGCCCCTCAAAAGCCCCATGTGTCAAAGCCACCCAATCATCACCTTTATAACAACCCATGTTTCAGGACTGCATTTGATGATGTCAAAGTGTGCCCAACGACATGTGTTGAGTGCAGTGATTTCAGGTCTAAGAATCACACTCACCACCATCACTGTGAGTATTGACTGTGACTACCATCTCATGGTTCCATGTGTCAAACTCACGGTGGGTCTGTCCGGTACCTTGTTCTCTAACAAGTACCTATGTGTTTGGTTTGATATCTCTATATCATGACTAATGAGATTCTGTCATCAACCAACACCACAATCTAGTCTTGTGTGTCATTGTTGTCTATCTACCTTCCACAATGACATCCGACTAGGGACATAACAAGAATGTACAAACTCTTAGCATCCGTATGATCTCATCGTTCAGGTCCTCAACCTGAAAGCATACGTCATTGAGTACTGTCATTCTCTAGACATTCAATCTGTTCTATCACTATCTCATATGACTGAACCAGAAAGAATTGGAAGCTTGCCTTTGATGTTTATCAAATCAATCTTAGTGTATCCCACCAATCATCCCATGATTGGCTCTCAGGGCATACATACCAACAGACTCCCACTTGCACTGTGAGCCAATCACCCATGAATCATATTCATAGTGATCATCAAACATGTCCCACATGTTACTGTGCTTTAGTGCCAACATAGTGAGTAATGGCAACACCTTGCCAAAGTCTATATAAATTGCATGTCTCTCATCTCTTTGCTGTACGTCACATGTATGAGATGGAGTTTCCATAATATGCGATCTTGTATTCCATTTTCTAACCTTTAGCCACATTGCATGATCAAGGATTCCAGACTTGTCATCAATGAGTGGAATATAAGTTCATCTCATGAACTTTCAGATCCATATAGTATCCACTGCTGTTCACTAACATATAGATACTCGACATTTCCCTTTTAAATGGCTTTATTGGAACATTTCCAATTATCAACAAACATTCTCTTTTATACATCTCATATATATTTTGCGATTAATTTTCTGTCCTTTTAGAAGTTCGCATCAATGTAACTCTTTACATTAAACTCTTCCTTATCTCCATAGAACTAGTACTTCACAAGCACTTATCAAGTTCTCATGGTATTCCAGTAACCCTTACTGGAAGTAGACAGACATCCACTCGTCATGTCCTACATACGAGTTATCAGGATGAGCACATCATATTGCCATGTCCTACATACAAGATGATGAATGCATTTTATTCTTGCCATGTCATACATGCAAGACAATGGGATGATTACATACATGATAGATCCATATCTATTCTTAGTGTTCCCATTCTTCATAAGAATTGGACACTTGGCCTTGGGATACTAACTCCATGTAACATGGACAAGTTTTCTCCCACTGAATCTGTGCATACTGAACACTTCTGTACAGATTGCCAATGTATGCTCTCTCTTTCCAGGTCAAGAGATTTTCGAGAACTATCTCCATAGATCTCTATTCCTATCACATAGGAAACATCTCTATCTTCCTTAAAGATAATTTCCACATTCGGATTTCCAATCTAGAACATTTCCATTTCACATCAATATGTGGAATGTGAGCACGCTCCCACTAAATCACAGATCCCTTCTTTATCTTTGACATATCAGTCAAACCCTTTGACTATATCATCAAAATAAAGATCCAATTTTGAGTTGCTTGTACTCAATCAATCACATTGATTAGTCCATTGTAACTTATAGACTTCATTTGCATTAGTGGATTCATAAACCTTATAGGCTGTGTCACGTACACATCCTGGTTTTATTCCTCATAGGAATGCAGTTTTAGTATCCATATGCCAAATGTCTTAGCCATTAAGTTGCAATCAACAAGAATCATCCTTCTCAAAATGTTATCCATGTGTCTTAACACTTAAGACTCATCTGCACTTATGGATATGATCCAATGAGTGCTACCATCAAGGTCATACCTTATGGTTCACATGGAAGTCATTTAGGATGTAATGATTTTAAACCATAACTCAAGATTCGGTTCCTCATATTCATCTTGATAGTTGACTCATCACAAGAACAACTCATCACATAGATAATTGAGCTGTATCTGTTAAAGATATAAGAACTCACAACCCTTGTGATTCTTAATTTCTTTTATTAGTGTGGGGTATTTTTTTATTAAGAAGAATTCAGTTATTTGATAATCATTCTCTAACTCCTTAGAGTATGATTCCTTCTTGATTCATACATCACCATGCCTTAATCATGAGTTTACTACGATACACTATCATAATCACTCATAAGGATCTCAAACATTTGGTCCAAGTATTTCATTCATTGATCTCATCAAGAATTAATACTTTACCAAATTTGTACTTCATTTATGATAATCTTGAACACTTCAAGATATTCATATTGGTATTTCTCTAAACACCATTTGAAGTATTAGCATTTATTCCAATAGGTATGTAAATACATCACATGTATTATACCTAATAGGATAATCACTCTCCCACTACATTAGTGAAGATTGATTAATCATGTCCAAGATATTCATGTCTCTTACTGGTTCTATAACCAAAAGAGTCTAGATTTATCCATCACATGGAAACTAGAAATGAATTTCTCATGATTAATGCTAATTAAATTGTTTGAGTTATCTATAACTTTTAGGTATCGTCTTATCTTATGCATATCAAATATCACAAGATAAATAAGGCATTGCCACAAAGATCACATCTTTATAAATTGAAACATCTCTTTATTAATTGCCATCATTGTCATACAATATGCAAAAAATAAAGTGTTTCTATCTATTGGCAAGTATGAAATAGCAGTTCATAATTGTATTACATGCCTTATTGGCTGAAAATAAACTAAAGTATTCCTATCTATAAAGGCAACACTTGCCCCAAGTAAGAATGCTTTACACTTTACATCTTGATATCATATATCTCAAAAAGTGTTACAAGTTTATTTACATGACACCTTCAAGTAGAGGCTTCAGTCGCCTCCTTCTTCTTTTGTTCTTCCAGGTAGAGAGGACAATTCCTTTTCCAATGTCCTGGCTTTTGACAATGGTGGCAATTTCCTTTCTTGGTCACGCCTCCTTTGGCCTTGAGAGCTGAAGATGGCTTGGACTCCTGGCTAGCTTCAGAACCTTTCTTAGCTTTGCCCTTGCCCTTGCGCTTGGACTTGCCTTTCTTGCTCGTGATCACCATCACGGACTTAGGCTTGTCCTTCTTCATCTGTAACTCGGCTGTCCTCAACATGCCCAACAACTCTGACAGTGGCCTATCAAAGTTGTTCATGTTGTAGTTCATCACAAACTGACTGTAAGATTCTGGAAACGATTGCAGTATCACGTCAGTAGCCAACTCTTGGCTCAGTGGAAATCCCAGTCTCTGTAGGTTCTCCACATACCCAATCATCTTGAGTGTGTGAGGACCAACTGGATCTCCTTCTGTCATGACGCACTTGAACAGTGCCCTAGAAACATTGTACCTCTCTTGCCGTGCCTGATCTTCATACATGTTCCTGAGATGCAGAATCATCTCTATGACACCCATGTTCTCATGTTGCCTTTGCAACTCATGGTTCATTGAACATAGCATCAAGCACTTTGCATCAATGGCATCATCAAAATGCTTCTTGTAAGCATCCCTTTCTGTCTTTGGTGCATTAGGAGCGGGTTCCTCTGGAATTGGAGTATCCAGGACATAGAGCTTACGCTCTTGAGTGAGAACAATTCTCAATGTCCGATACCAGTCGTGGAAGTTTGTCCCATTTAACTTGTCCTTGTCAAGGACCGATCGCAAAGAAAAGTTGTTGTTGTTTGTTGCCATTTGAACTACAAAAAGAAAATATGCAATTTTAGTCCAAAACTCATTTTTGACTTATTTGATTGATTTGAAAATTTGACGATATAATTAGGCCTTTAATTAATTATCGCTCCCACTATTTTACTTCAAATTGATATCCCTCACCATCAATTCGGAAGATTGCAGCGTACAACCTTCTAGTGGGCAAGATCCTGAAATCCTCTAAGTCATGGACCAGCTTGGGCTGTCACCCACAACATAGATCTCTCAGGTAGGCAACTCTTGCCAATTGCATCATATGAAACTCTTGATAAGATGTCATATACAACTCCTTGCAATGATCATCTCCATGCCTCAAGGCGCTAGATCCTATCTAGGTCACCTTGTTAAGTCCAACCCAAAGCGAACACGATGAATATGCACCCTGCTTGGGCAGACCCACACATTCATCCTTCAGGCTTCCACGAGATAGACGGTGCACACGCTTGGGCGTGCCCACACTTGGTCGATCAAGCTTTTCACGTGTGTCGCATTTGGAAGGCATCTAAAACTTAATATTTTAATGAGGGATTTGGTTTTATATACATATACATATCCAATCACCACAATACATAGTACGTATCATATACATGCTATATCCCACAGAAAACATGCACAAACGATAAAAAGCGATGATTATGGCCATCCTAATGTGATTCCTCGAGTCAAGAGGAATCACGGTCATCTAGGTCTACATCACATGCAACCTGTACAAGATGAACTCTGTGCCTTGCCATCCGAGTAGATCAACTCATCACATTAATGATCTGTACTCTCCAGCCGGTTGTCTGGGTGCCACCAGCCGATCGGTTGGCTCCTCCAACCGATCGGTTCGCCTGGTCGTTGTGCATCTCATCATGTCCGCCACCCGCTCGTCTCGCTCCTCGAACCGGTCATCAACCAATCGGTTCACTCCTTGAACCGACCGTCTGGAACGTCAACCGATCGGTTCACTCCTTGAACCGATCGTCTGAGCAGTCGTCTTGATGTCCGCCGGTCTTTGACATAATAGGAAATAAAAATCTATCCTATTTATTACATTACTTTAAAAAGGGAAACCCCGAGTTACATTCGGGGGGAGCAAAGGTAGGAAAGAATCTCGAATTATTTCGAGTTACATCAGGAATAAGAGAGGGAAGATCGGTGCGCATACCGAGATGCAAGCAACCACACACAACCAATCACAGATAGGGGTTTATAGGCCATAATCATGCTACATACATCCACCACAAAACTCATTTAAGGGCGACGCGTATCGAGTGCATTAATAATACATATCATATATGTAATTAGGGATTTGTGGATTTAGGATTGGACATGCATAAATCCGATATTATTTGCATCGTATGAAATAAATAAAGGCGACAAACCAAAATCGATCATATCGATATTCCTAAAATATAGAGCAGTTGACGTGGCTCTAATACCACTGTTGGGTTTTAGGGGAGACAGAGAAGGCAGCGGAAACAAAAAAAAAATTTCTCCCCCAACCCATACCGAGGAAACGCATCAACTTCTATATAATAGGAAAGGATGGTTTGTGGAATCATACCTTAACCCGAGGCTTGCTCGGCGACAATACCTCGCGCAATGCGCGGTCATCAACTCCGGACTTCGACGGTGTCTGTGCAGCTCCTGGTCGCACCGGGACTGACAACTCCTACTCGAACCGGACTGTCAGATGACAGTTGTCCTCCTAAGCGACACTGTCCTCCCGCCTCACTAGTATTCCACACGGACCACCTGGAACTCCACACTCCTTGTCCCACAAGGAAGTGGAAGGAGTCGCACCCTCCTGTTGACGTACTAGTCGCCAGCACGCTCTCCTGCCTCCTGTTGCAACTGCAGTTGTCCTTCCCTTACTGCACCTCCCTTTTGTGGGAAGCACTTGCTCAGGCTCTCTCACGGTTACCAAAACCAGAGAGAACGACAACTTGCAGAGCAACTGGTTGCACTGAGTTGTACTTTGAGAAGCCCCCAATACCCCTATATATATAGGAGAGTCATGGGACAAGGTTCTCCATCCCGGGCAATGCGGGACTAAAGCAGGAGTAGAAGGGTTCAAGAATTTTCCACAAAAAGCAATCACCTCGCAACCTGAACTGATTGGTTCACTACTGAACCGATCGGTTCGGCCATTGAGTCGATCGATTGGACCTGAGCCGACCGTTTGGGGAACTCCAACCGATCGGTTGGTGCCCTGAACCGATCGGTTCATGGTCCTAATCCGGCGCAAAAAGACTTTCCTTGTTTCTTTCCCAATTGGTATCGAATACCAATATTATTCCCAATCGAATTGGGCAATTTGAAACTAAAGGAAAATTCTTGCCGACATGACTTTCCCAACTGGTCGGTTGCACCAGTTGAGCCGATCGGTTCAACCCTTGAACCAGTCGTTTCAACCTGGGCATGAGCCGATCGGCCTGGACACTCCAGCCGACCGGTTCAGCAACCTCAGCCGACCAGTTCATCACATGAACCGATCGGTTGGGAGCACAGGTTGGGCAAAATCAGTCAATTGCGATTTTAATCAATCCGATACTCCAATCAATGCGGCCAACACCTTGAACCATACGATATTGAGCCATCGACTGATTGCGTGTTTAATTGAACTACTAAACTCCTTTAGTAATCAATCTAAACATTGCTTTGTGGACAAAACTCCTCTTCCAGGTTAAATCCTATGTGTGTGACCCTGCAGGTCCATTTCACGTTGGCAGTGAAAGTCCATAACACTTATGACTTCACAAGCAAAGAGCGGTGCCTAGTCACACATCAGTGCTACCCAAGTGAAAGTAGAAAGTTGGAGAACAACTTTCATCCTACAATCCGTGAATGGTGTTACAGCGAATGTATAATTCCTTTGTCACTGATATCCCGAATGAACTCGAGGCATGGAACAGTCATCCTGTCAACGTTCATTCACTTCCTTGATCTCAGAGTAGACTGGAAGAGATATGTATGACATCAGTATCACATACTCATTCACACATGCGTGCATGCCTTTCTCAATCCTACTCGTCAAGTGGCCATGGATATCAAACTCCCTCAGGAGGGACAAATCCCATATCTATCACTCACCCCTCAAAAGCCCCATGTGTCAAAGCCACCCAATCATCACCTTTATAACAACCCATGTTTCAGGACTGTGTTTGATGATGTCAAAGTGTGCCCAACGACATGTGTTGAGTGCAGTGATTTCAGGTCTAAGAATCACACTCACCACCATCACTGTTAGTACTGACTGTGACTACCATCTCATGGTTCCATGTGTCAAACTCATGGTGGGTCTGTCCGATACCTTGTTCTCTAACAAGTACCTATGTGTTTGGTTTGATATTTCTATATCATGACTAATGAGATTATGTCATCAACCAACACCACAATCTAGTCTTGTGTGTCATTGTTGTCTATCTACCTTCCACAATGACATCCGACTAGGGACATAACAAGAATGTACAAACTCTTAGCATCCGTATGATCTCATTGTTCAGGTCCTCAACCTGAAAGCATACGTCATTGAGTACTATCATTCTCTAGACATTCAATCTGTTCTATCACTATCTCATATGACTGAACCAGAAAGAATTGGAAGATTTCCTTTGATGTTTATCAAATCAATCTTAATGTATCCCACCAATCATCCCATGATTGGCTCTCAGGGATACATACCAACAATTAGGGCCTATGGAGAGGTTAAGTCTCCAGTTTGAGCTTGCTTGGTTTATGTTTATGCTTTCTGTGCTAGTTTTGGTGCAAATTGCAATTTACCCGATATAGGGGGTTGATGTGCAATTTTACACCTCTAGAGTCTTCCTTCTCTGTCATGGCTTGTTGAGGGAGAGTGTGGTGCTTTGGGGTACCTTGTTTGACTCTTGGTTGAGTAGTATCACCCTTAGTAGAGATTAGGGTTTTCTAGGGTTCACTAGAGCCTATTGTGGGGTGTCGCGGTCATGACACTTTCCCCTCAGTGTGGTGGTCACGGCCAAGGTTTTCTTAGTGTCACGATCTTGTAGTGATGTTGTGGTGTGTCGCGATCTTGGAACCCTAGGTGTGTTGCGGTTGCGACATAGGGTTGGTTGCTTGGATGGCCAAGATCCTACCTAGGGAATATCACCATCTCTTGCATGCAGACCTTATGTGGTTTCATGTGGATGCATGTTGGTCCTTTTAGTGTACAAGTGTTTCTTTGGAACTCTATCTTGTTAACACCTCATCCTTTGTCTTACCGCCCTCCTCCTTTGCTATATGAACCCTCTTCTCTCCATGCAAGTGGTTATTTCCGATCATCTTCTTCATCCCTTCTCTTGTGCTCATCCTTGGATATTTGTGTAGCAAGAAGGTGTGCTCTTGGTCCCTTAGAGGTTGATCATCCCTTACATGTGGCGATAGTGGTGATTCTTGGCCATCTATAGCTCTAGTGAGTGTTTCATCTTCTTTCGTTGGTGTTCCTTCAAATCTTCTACCTTATCTTCTTCCTTCTTCTTAGCCTTGGGCCATGTGTTGCCAAGGTTAGGCTCTAGTATGTGTGAGAGATAGTTCCTTCTCTCTTTCCTTTCTTCTTTCTTTGGTTCGGTTTTGGGGTTTTGCACTCCCTTCTTGAGATATCCTTTGACCTTAATGTTTCTATCTTTGTGAGGTGATCTTGTGGCTGAGTGTGGAACTTTTAATGGAGCTTCTTCAACCCTTGGATCGTGTTCTTGGAGTTCTTGATCTTGTATCTTGGAGCTTTGGTGGTGATCTTCTTAATTCGGGTTATATAACACAAAACCTTATCTATTATTGCACTTATTGTTACGTTGTGTTGCTATTTTCTCTCTTTAAGATGTTCCTCCATCATGATAGCATATGAAGTTTAACCCTAGAATTCATTTGGGAAGAGTTTTCATGCTTGGTTTGGAAGTAACCTGAAACCCTAAACTTCTTGCATCAGTTTTGGGTAGGGATGATGGTATGGAGTTGCTTCTCCATGTTTGACCCTTGATCTAGCCGCCATGCTTGGTGTTTGTACACCTAGAAGTAAGTGAGAGGCTAGTTTTAGTTTTGGTCTTCTTGGATATGGTTTCTCTTCCTTTAGTTATGTTTTTCTTGAACCTTGCCTTAGGGTTTGTGGAGATCAGTTTGCTTGAGTCTCATTCCATGGTGATCATGGTTATTGCTTAGTTTTGAGCATGTTTTGGTGACCCAGGTGTTTACCCTTGGTGTGGCCGCAACCTAGTAGGTTTGGTGGTTGAGACATGGGTATGGGCGTCAGGTCGCGACATAGCCCATTGGGATGGTCGTGACCTAGTTGGCTTTGGTTGAGATGTCTCTTCTTGTGGTGGTGTTTGACCTAGTGACGTTGGGTTGAGACCTTTGGATCCTAGCAACTTTGAAACCCTTAGCTTCTTGCCTTAGCTTGATGGAGATAGCCCTTGGAGTGGTGGTCGTGACATGGTGGTGTTGAGGATCCACAGTCGTGACATAGAGGTGCTTGAGAAGCTTTTCCGTGACATGATGGTTGAAGGGTTAAGACCCTAACCCAAATGTCATGGGTGTGACATGTAGTAGGTGGTCGCAACATGGTGAGGGATTAGGTCAAGGTACCATGGTGTATGTCACAGTCACGACACACTGTTGAGGATGGACGCGACCCATGTGCCTAAGTTGTTCACATGTGGTGATGGTAGGTGGTTATGAAACATATATGAACATCTAATGTTAATCATGTATAGACTTGTGTTATGCTGATTTATATGATCTCTAATTTTCTCTAATGATAATGCTTTATCCTGATACACTCCATGATGGTGGAGGGTGGTGATTCTAGGGTGGTTGGTTGACCCTAATCTTGTGGACTTTAATCAGCAAAAGGGTAAACCCTAAACCCTAAAAGTGAATAAGTCTTTCTTATACCTTTATCATGGATGGCTATGATGTTATCTGATTATCTCTCTTGATTGTGATCTTCTAACCATGCAGGTGTTATAGAATTGATTTCATAGCTAGTGTGTGCTATGATGGCTATGATGTGAGACAAGGATTGAATATGCCCTTTTGAGGCATGTTGGTTATACAGGTGATATAGGAATATGGTGGTTGGGCCTTAGGACCTAAAAATGGTTATTGTTATGACATGAAAGGATGTTTCCTAATGATATATTTTAGGGATTGATATCCCTAGCATGTGTCTTTGTTTATGATGTTGTGGCAAAAATATATACATCATGTGGTGATAGTGTGACAAGTTTACACCCTATGTGTTATATCTGTGGGAAGAGTACTATACCCTGATCTTTGTAGAATTTGTTATGGTTTTATACGTTGTAACTTGGTTGATGCTAAAAGACACTTAAATGACCTAACTAATCAAGTGGAACCTAATCATATAGCTTTTCCTTATTTCATAGATCCATTCAGTGTCAGCACTTACTGAATGGTCAAATGAGTTTAACTCAGAGTTGATATTTTTGAAAATGTGGGGGTGAGGAAAAATTTCACCTTACATCCAGGATATGTCATACAAGATTGGCTGTGGGCCATACCCTTGCATGACTGTGCCTTTGGGCCATAGCTCAATGATATGTGATACATGATTGGCTACGGGCCATACCTTGAGAGGAGTGCGGTTGTGGGATGTATCTCAGTTTCACTAGCATTGTGACTTATACCAAGGCGGGCTAGGTTTATACAGCTATACTATATGTCACTAGTAGCAGTTTGACTAATGATATCACTATAGGTTCACTCATACTAATCGAGGGGGTGAGACCGTGGATTCTGGCTCTTCCACTAGACCTTGTATGGCACTGATTTTGACTTAGTAGTGGTCGGTTGGATTTGGGTGATACGACTCAAATCCTCAGGGCATAATAAAATACGTAATCATCCGAGTAGCATACTTGTATAGGATCAAATATGGAAACTTTAGATGAGGCCTTGCTTGCTTTTATATAGTATAGTTGGTGGTGGATATACATGTTCTTCATATTCCTTTTATGATGATAAAATGCTTGACAATCTAATAGTGATTGCTTATTTTGTTAGTAATGATTACATGCTTATCATGGTTATAGCTTTACTATTAATCTTTAAACGTTTTATTCATGCTAATAGTAGTGTTAGAGTTTTGTCTCCCACAAAGATTTGGAATGTCACCCCATGGGTTCCCCACATCCTTTTTAGGTGGACATGCACGAGGGGGTAGAGATCGCACAATAGAGGTTGAGCAGTAGTAAGAAGGACATTAGATGAAAAGGTTGGAAGTGATGCTGGTGGTTCTTTTGTAGTTAGAGTCCTAGAGTCATCCCTGTAGACTCAGGTCTTTAGGATGGTTGTTAGGTGTGTTTTGTAGACCTGTTTCAATACATGTTTTGGCTTGTGTGACCTTTTCATGTATGGACATATGTGGATATGTATATATATGCTCGAGATAGGTTTTCTTATAATAGGCTAATGGCATAGATGGTAAGTACCTTGTTACATGAAAGGACTCGTATGTAATAGTTTTTGCCAGTTTGGATCTGAATGAAAATGGTTTAATTTCTAGCATTTTCCGATGATCTATTTGTTTAAGCTTGTTTCCGCGGTTAGTCTTGGGTTATCTCATGGTTTGTGGTGTGGGGCGTCACACACAGTTACAATATCATAGAACTTTAACTACATGATGTCCTTTATCCAAGATTAACACATGATTTTTCACATAGGACACTCCTCAGTTATTTCTACCACTACTGGTAGTAGAGTCAACTCTATGTCAAGTAACACTTCATCAACATTGAAACACTATATGTACCTTGTACAACTCAGATGACATCTTTAACTTGTAAGTCACCTTCTCAACTTTGCAACATCATAGGGTAAGATCCACAAACCTGGGAGTTTAGCATATCTATCTAAGGTTAAAGGTAAGACTACAAGGTTAGGGGTATTTCCCATCAAACCTTCATTATTAGAACCAAGACTCCATACTATAAGCTTCATTATAAACCATTGGATGTTATAGCATTCATTCACAACTATTATATTAGGTTTAACATTTCAAAACTATCGATTAATATGTAGGTTTAACCCTTGGATCATATAACCAAAGAAACCATTAGTTTTAGAGATTAACTAAAGAAACTCATAATACCTAGTCACACCATCGTGTGGTAACCTGAACCACCATTGGTTGTGAAGCATCATGTCAACATTGGCTGATGGGGCCAATACTATCATCATTCAACACCCATAGATGTTGAGCTTAAGATCACCGTTGGTTCATGTCATCTTTAGGGCACACTAAAAAATATAATCATGCCTTCTTAGCAAATGATAACAAAGAAGACATCTTACTCAAGGTATCAGTAACCCAAACCATTCCTTGATGTTTCTTAGAATATTATATAACTCTTTTCCCAAGAAAATTTGTCAACTGCCTATTTAATTCTTACATCCTGCCAACATCATTTTATACGATGCATAAACCCCTAACATATGATATCCATATTATAGGTTGGGTACTGGTAACCAAATTGATCTTGGAACCAAACTTTCTAGCGAGAAAACATTTCGAGTATCATCAGGAAACATGTTCTCAAAATTGCATGCAACTAACACCTCTTTGATACTAGGATTCCTTACCTTGGTATCCATCACATATTCCAAAACACATCACATTCTTGTCCAATCATCTTTTTAGCTGTTGCTATCGATACCAAACATGTCATAAGAATCTTCCTATCATTTTGGAAGATCCACAAAACATCATCATTAATAGATGTCACCATCTTGGAACTAGAGTCCAACCCAACTGATATTTTCAAAGTATCCATATCAAGGTCACCTCAAAATGATGCACATTAGGTGATATAAGACTCACTTGAATATCACATCCCTGGAAAGAAAGAACATAAAGGTAACATACTTCCCTTATCATCACAACCCCACTCAAGGATTGCTAACAAGGAGAAGGAGATTACTATCTTTCTTTTGTTATTACACAAGTATACCACTACTCATGTATCATTTTAACCTATTTCACCTTGGTTTCCATGCCAACATCATAAGAATTTTAAAGAGAAAACACTTATCATTACTCATTCTTTATTATCTTTTCATCATTTCATGTATATCCCAATGTATTACCATGTTTTACAACTTCACATCAAGAGATAGATCATTATTTTTCACATGTTCTATACCGAATATGGACTATCTCCCTTATTCTCTCTCTCATATCATGAAGACTGCACCTCACACTTTCTTATACACATAGGTTGGTCTGATATTAACTCAGGTTCCACTTTACTTATTCTTTATTTGTTCTTATATGTCTCCTCACTTTATACTTATCTCAGGAGTTCTCTCCATTATACATGGATTTTACACCTTTACTTACCTTATTAGCATAGATTGATCTGTCTCTTGTTTCATAATTTTCTCAAAATTACAACTTCAAGAACCTCTCACAGTTTGCTTGTGCTCAAGTTTAAGTTTCATGGTGTCATATCTCTCTCTTTTAATCACCAAACATTTAATGTTTAGGTATATTATGATGTAGTTCTTATCTTTTTTTAGAGTAAGTTGAAGGTATTAGCACCATGATTCCTAATCTATTATGCTCTCTAGATTGTTTCAATATGATTACTTGATTAGAGTAATTATAAAGAAAACAATCTAAGAGTTCCATACTTGCCTTTCCTTCAACATTTGAATACCTGGCCAGGGAACTCAAGAACTGAGGTTGAGTAGTATGCACCATATTTTATTTCATGTTCTTATCTTAGACATCATCCTAGTCCTAGTGCCCCTGTAGACTCAACGAAACTATAGCTTTGATACCACCAAATGTGACACCCTTTGCCACACAAACAAGATTACTCAAAACAAAGTGTCGAATTATCACTAATATTAATACTACCACAAAACAAGGTAAATTAAAACCAATCTCATAACATGATTTCTAGTTGAAAAGCTTACAATTGAAGCCACAAACTATTGCCACTTTTATTCCATTCATATAAAAAGTATTACACAACATTGTTTACTAGCTATCTAGCCACCACATGTTACATATAATTATCTACTCATATATACAAAACATGGCTATACCACTATGGCATGCAGCCAAAAACTCAAAAAAATGTACAATATTCACAAAATACTCCCAATGAACTGAGTGTACAGGAACAACACATAGGACTCTATAACTAAAGACTAGTTGTATATCCATGATTCAACAACTACAACTCCTTTTATTGCCAGTATCAACTGCACGATCTCTGTCTCATCCTACCCGTCCACCTAAAAAGTTGTGTAACTCACGGGGTGAGACCAAACATCCTAGCGAGAGATATAAATCTTCACCAAAATCTATTATAAACATAGATAAACTAAACAACAATTTATACTATTAACAGAATAGCATTCAACTAAATGATATAAGCAAGGCAATTATCACTGTTTAAGAAGTTCGAGTATCTACAACTGAGCAGTAGAATGTCTTATATTTTAAGAAGGAATATGAAGAATGTGTATACCTATTATAAAATAAAAAATATAAGAAACACATCCAGGGGGTCATCCAATGTCATTCGTATATGACTCGAAGAAATAACACTACATGAATGTACTACATATTTAATTATTATGCCCTGAGGATTTGAGGCATACTACTCAAATCCAACTGACCATTGCTAAGTCAAAATCGTTACCATACAAGATCAATGGAAGAGTCAAACTCCATGATCATCACCAATACTACTCAGTCAGCTCGAGTCTGCAATGCAGTGACATATAGTCATACTGCAAAGACAACAACTTATAGTCAAAGCTATAGTCTTGTAAAGATAGACACTCATGGTCAAAGCTATGGTCCTGTAAAATAACTAGCCAGCCTAGGTACATGGCACAACGCTAGAGAATAGGCTCACGCATGGCCGTTCTATAATAAAATATCATACCGCTATTTCAACCATTTAAGGAAACATGTGTTGGATCTAGGGCTCTAGAGGGGGATGAATAGAGCTTCAAAAATTCTCACAAGATAGATTAGACCTTCAAATTATATCAAATTAAAGCCAATAGTTTAAGTGCAATTTGAAGTCCCAACTAACAAGCATAGCAAGGATGAGAGGAATTGATAGCAAGCACTTGACAAAGAAATGTAGAGTGGTTCCACACTCCAAACTAGGAGAGAGTCGATCTACAACCTAGAGAGGTCATCCCCTAGGACTTTGCAAGTGATTTTTTCTATATTATCACCAATAAGAGTTACAAAACAAGACCACCAAAGGGCTTACCCATCCAATCACCAAGAGTACTCCACCTTACCAAGGACTTACCCACTTTTCCAAGAGTCTTCAGCCTTCTCCAAGGTCTAACCCACTCTAGCACAAGTCTTCCACCCTCAAGGACTTTTCTACTCTTCTTGGATCTTCAGCCTTTGCCTTCTCCTTCTCCTATAGAAACTCTTCACCTCCTTTTCAAACTTGAAGAAGACCAACAACAACTCCACCTTCACTTGGAGTAGCTTGCTTCACCTTTTCTTCATGGAGGAAAGGGGTAGGGAAGATGTAGAAGATGAGATCTTTACATGCACAAGGGTGTAGCTCTCTTACAACAAGCCTATCTCACTCATAATCACAAAATGAAGTGTAAACTAGAGAGAGAAAGGGGCTCAAGGAGTTGCAACACACTCAACTATATCAAGGACTTAGAATAGCATAAATGAGCAAACTTGGAATGAACTCCAAGGGGTCCTGTTTATTGCTAGGGGTGTTCCCTTGAGTTGGGGATCACTTAGGGTCAAAATAGAGCCATTTTCCTCAAAGAAACATATCTGTTTTTACCCAAAACAACTCACCAATAGTTATAATAACTTTTTCTACATTTTGCGTATAGTACATTCAGTCAAATTTCAATAAAGGTAACTCGACTGATCAACTAAAAGACAAAGCCAATTTTCAAACTATCGGTTGAGTTTGTTATGGTAAACTCGACCAATGAGACAAAATTATATTTTCTTATTGAGTCAGTCGGTCGAGTTCTGTGAGTGTACAACTCGACCAATGGGTCATCTTTATAAAATCCATCATAGGATCGGTCGAGTTTCCAACTCGACCGATGAACAACCTGTGACAAATTTTCCATGTTGACTTTTGAGTGATTAAACCTTGGTATAAAGTGTCCCTCATATTTTTTTCATCTTAGTTACAAGTCATATCATCAATAAAAGTGATTACAAAAATCATCTAAGGTCATTTGCAGTGATTTTCCAAATTGCACACTTGCATTGTATTTGACTTGAACTTGAACAAGCTAGGGCTTGTATAATTTGATCATTTTCATGTACCTAAAGCCTAAAATAAATCTTGAACAAACATATTAGATACATAGGAATGGAATGGTTAAGTCATTATCAAAATATGGGCAATGTATAACTCTTAAGTCAACAACATGGAGATATATCCACTTGTACCCAACATATTCAATAATATGCGCTCCAAGTTTCTCGTAGGAGTTACTCATTTCACCATCTAGCTAGATTCTGATGCTAAAGATGGATCTATAGTATAGGGAAACTACATGATTAAGGTTTCACTTTATTATTTATGCCAATTGGGTGAATTAAGGCCCCATCATACAAGTGGACATATAAAAACCTAATTCAATCTGGCAAGTGTAACTATGAAACAACTTCAAAAGATATAAAATGTATAAGGTGTGAACTTGTCACATCATCTTAGGGCAACACTATCTCGCTGCCTTAAATAAGGCCATCAACATCACCACTTGTTGACACTGCCATATCAGGATGATCATTATTATCACATCACTAGAGGATATAACCTCACACTAGCCCTTTACTAGGTCATAAGACCAATCACATTATTCTTGTAACTCATTATTATCTCATCATGCCTCATCAGGCATATAAGCATCACCTAAATTGCACCACATATATACCATAACAATCAATAGCTATAATAACCATCACCTCATGCCTCATCACACATATAAGCATTACATGTGTCATATCACATACACACCATAGTAATCATTAGCTATGATAATCATCTCACCTGCAAAATCAATGTTATCCAAGTAGAGAGAGAATACTCATTGTTATCTCATCATATTAAACACTTTAGGTAATATAAGCAAAGCATCATATGTCCTCTTAGATTAGGGTTAGGATATCATGCTTAACCAAATAAGGTTCTATCGAATATTCAACGGTAAAAGGTCGTAGGGTAAAAGGATGTAAATTGAAACAAATCATGCTTGGGATGACAGAGGGTAAAAGGACGTAGTTCATATATTTATATGATGGGTTGTTATATTAGCAGGTTAGATTGTGTAGACATTGTGTTGAAAAAGTTGATTCTTAAGGAAGTACAGTCTTCTATGTATGCAATGCTTCTTGGTAGGACAATTATGAACATAGATGTGGATGAGCATGTATCCAGGCGTGAAGTGTACCATCAAGTCAAGGTTGAACATTAGAATCCCATAGGTACCTTGTAATCATTTCATATTTCTTTCTATAAGTGGGAACGTGTTACTATGGATTTTGTGGTAGGGTTACCTAGAACATCAGATAGTTTTGACTCTATATGGAGGAGTATGGACAAAATGACTAAATATCCCAATTATTTTCCTTTGAAGTCAACTTGGGATGCACCCAAAGTAACTAAAGTCTTCATAGATAAAATAGTTACACAACACAAAATACTAGTCACGACTATGTATGACAGATATCACAAATTCACATCCAGGTTCTAGAACCAATTACATCATTCCTCGAGAACATGTTGAAGTTTAAAACAACATATCATCCTCATACATTTCGGTAGTCATAGTGGATTGTTCAAACACTAGAGGACATGCTAAGAGCATGTGTATTGTAGTTCAACGATAGTTGGGATCAACAACTAAGTCTTATGGAGTCTTCATATTGCAATAATTACCATTCCAACTTCGATATGGCCCCATATAAAATCCTATATGGGAGGAAATGTGGATCTCCCAATTGTTTCTATGAAGTTGGTGAAAGGCATATTCTAAGTCTAGAGTTGTTGGAAGAAACAAAAAAATGATAACAATTACCAAACAACAATTGAAGGATGCACATGATAGAAATAAAACTAAGAAGGTAGGACACACATACTGCTTGAGTTTGTGGTTAGTCATGAGGTTTACTTGGAAGTGTCACCATGGAAAGGTGTGTTAAATTTTGTAAAGAGAAGCAAACTAACTCCAAGATACATGGGTCCTTATCCAATCATTTTAAGAATTTGATCAGTAGCATACAAGCTCGAGTTGCCTCCTAAGCTAGAAAATTTACATTCTACATTTCATGTCTCCATGCTAATGAAATATCATCCAAGTACATAGAATATTATAGACCTAGAGCCAATACAGTTGAGATAAGAAATATCCTAGGTTGAAGCATAGAAAGAGAGATATATCTTTAGTGAAAGACCTTTGGAAGAATCACAATGTAGAAAACGATAGGTGGACATTAGAGTCTGAGATGTGTAACAAATGTCCTGTATGCTTCTACATATTTTAGAAAGAAATTATATGGGAGAGGGAGAACTGTTACCATCTTAAGCTTGATTGTGTGGTAATCTTAGGGTTAAGAACAACTGTAATCGTAATTTCATATTTGTCATTACCTTGCATGCTTTTTTGGTAGTAGTTCTTGATATTATCTTGACTTTTGCATGGTTAAGTTAAAATAATTTTTCACATATGCCTAGATCTAAGCTTTAAATGAGGTTAAATAAGTATCGCAATATCCCTGACATGTATCTTGGAAGAGTCATTTAAACATTAAGGTATTAATTAGTTAATTAATTGGTAAACTTTTATTAAATAATTCTATTAGACTTCTAGTGTAGAATCATACAAGTTAAATTGTTTTACCAACACAAATTTTGTGGGTGCAATTAGAATTCAAATGAGAAAATTATTTTATTTTTAGTAATTAGGTGTGAGTAGCCCATCGACCAAGTGAGAACCTTCCATTGCACATGCAGTACAATTGGTTGTGTGCATCACCAAGCAGATGACGGCAAGTGATGTTACCCAAGGCAACCAATTAGAAAAAATATTGCAACATTTGATATACTTGATGAAATTTGAAAATATTGTTTCATTGGATTCATAATTTGATTTAACATGCAACGAGAACCCAAAAATGTACGGGAGGAGGATGATTCCTAAGACGTACTTGGAGAATAATGGGAAGTATTGAAAGAACAATAGATCTAGCTATAGATTCTTTGAGGTAATTCTAGATCAATGATTTCTCGTTTGTTTCTTTGAGACTCAAAACCTTACCCAGCGGTGATAAAGTTGTAAATGGGTCCAGGTAGACTGCGGACGGGAAAATGAAGACCCTTTAAAATTCCTTCACGGGTCAAAATATTTAATAGCTAAGACTATGTCCTACCTAACCAAAATAAAGTTGCGACCAGCCATTTGCCTATTCTAATTACAATCATGATCAATGTACTTAAACTTAAAATTGTCATAGTGACATGATATACTAAATAATCAAACACTACGACACCGACTATGAAAGTATGTAAGCAATAAACTCAATTAATCTTCAATGTATAAAGTATTGCATTGTTTAATACAACTCTTCCATGTTTGTATCATATATATAGAAATATCTCATTGCATTGAATCATTTAGAAAAAATAGATGTAATATTTCTCTACATAAACGATATAAAGCTCTACATAGGACTGTTTACCCACATATAGGTTGCGTTTGGGGTGCCGTTCCACCCCGAGCACGGCAATCAATCGTTGACGGACATTTTAACTAACGTTTATTACGTAGTTTAGAAGAAAAATAAGATGTTGTACGGTTAATTTAATCGGAAAATCTCATGACAATATGCTGCTTGAAATTTTTGCGGTAGGAAATAAGTTTATTTGTCACGGATGTCTATTTCCTACAAAACTCTCTAACCGGCCGCTTAATACTTGCAACGTAATTTACGTGCATGATGTAATAGACTTTATCTAAAAGACTAAAGGTAATTATCATGTACACCAAATGACGGACATCTTACTATCAAGTTTGTTTGTCGATGCTCCACACAAAATTCATCTTACATTAATATACCACTTGTTAATTTATCTACAGTAAATAAACCTATTGAGGTTGTATACCCAACGCAGATATATACTCAAGTAACGTAGATATGGATATAGGTATGGATATGGTACATGTCTAAACTGATATTATGCTGGTCTAGAAACAATTAAATAGATACAACTGTTATTATGCGGGTGTAGAATATAGGAAACGTATAGTTGGGATATATAGTATAGTTCTGGTAAAAGCGGATGAGTACATGGAGAATAATTCACTCAGATCCGGTAACTTGCTTTTTATCTTTGGTATACTAGCAATGAATGAGCTTATCTCAAACGAGATAGCTTGTTGGAAGATAAGAGCACTGCAGCATCTTTCGAGAAACGTCTAAACAAAATGGTGCGTAGGGTTTTCTTCTTCTTTAGTGACGAGACGAAAAATAGAGAAAACGTTACGTCCGGGTCTTTGATTTCCATCTCTTTGGGCCTTTTCTGCACCGCCACTGATCCGGAATAGGAACAGGAGTTATGGTCCTTTTTCCTCTGCTTGTTTCGTTTTCATGCGGCCGCTAGGTGGGCATTGATTGGTACAAGGGAAAGGAAAAAGACATGGAGGCCCAGACGAAAAAGAAAGGGGAAAACGAGTGGTTCAAAACAGCCTGCGGGCGGGTAGGGCAGTCTTGGGACTGTGCAGAGCAGCAGCAGAGATGACGGATCGAGCGACAGGTGCGTGGAGGTGAAGGATGGGTACCCTAGTGGCGTTGTATGGGAGATATTTGGGAAATGAATCGGACGGGAGCGGTGCGCGACACGCGTGTGGTGGACGAGCCACATATAATGGAGGCACGCTACTGCTGGGGGTTATAAATGGGCTGGTACTTGGGTGAGTGTCGTTCATTCGTTGTTCAGGTATAGAACAGAGCCGCAAGGTTGAGGTTAGAGAGATCATCTATCTGGTAGTGAGTGTGATCAGTGGAGAGGTAGAAGAAGATGTCTTGCTGCGGAGGCAACTGCGGGTGTGGAGCTAGCTGCAAGTGCGGCAGTGGATGTGGAGGGTGAGTAATTAACGAACGAAAACCATGAAAGCACATATCTGTCTCTGTTTTGGTTTCTCGTCGTCCCTAATGTTATGTCGCCGAGTTTCCTTAGTTTTCTTATACTAAAGCCATCTTCAGATCGTCATCGTAGATGAAGATCATGGACTGTTAGTACGTCGTAGTTTCTGTCGGGGGAAGCCGGGGAAGGGAGGGGAGGAGATCTGAGGAATCTTCCTTTGTTTCTACTTTGGCTTAATAATAGAACATCCCAGATCGTTGCGTTCTTATGATCTGTGCCTCGTATATAAACGATCTATATTCTTCCGCACCACATCTGTGACTTTCGGTGTCCCCTGGCGCTTCGTCCCACTGGAGCCTATGATCTTTAGATTTCGCAAAACAGTACTGCTCTCCTCGCTCCTCTCTGATCCTACCTCCTTCCCTCTGAGCAGCTGCAAGATGTACCCTGACCTTGCCGAGAACAACGCCGCACAGGCCCAGACCTTCGTCATGGGGGTCGCACCGGAGAAGAGGTAATGGAGGATTGCTGTTTCGTCCCTATCTCCCTTATCAACATGCTGTTTAATTTCCTTTCGGCTTTGAAATTCCCCATCTGTAATTAATCTATCATCTCCTCCATCTGCCCTGCAATCAAAACAGGTCCTTTGACGACTTTGAGGCCGAGGCTGGAGTCTCCGAGAACGGCTGCAAGTGCGGGGACAACTGCACCTGCAACCCGTGCACCTGCAAGTGATCAGATCCTAGGTGAAAATGCGTTGAGGCGACCGGTATTACCACCGCTGCCAGTTGACAGCAAAGTCAAGTTAATGGGTTGATGACGAATCTACCAGTCTTATTATGGGATCAATATGGAGTCAGGTTGTTAAACAGGCCCTCTGTTGCTTGGCACAGGGGTTTAGATGATGTGTAGTCTCTCTAAATAAGAGATTAAGACGTGTTAATGGCTATGCTGTTGTGGCTGGCTTTGTGTAACTATGCCTTGCTGTTATGTGTGTGTGTGTGTTTGGCTAGAATGCTTGAGGTGGGCCGGTCGTGCTCTTTGTGTGGAAAGTTTGGTGATGGTGGTGTTATTTTGTGTAATCAAGTAATCCATCAGTCTCCCTTACTGGTTTATATATCAAAGAAGGATATCCTCTGCTGCGTTCAGTCGTCTACTGTACTACGCCTCCAAATTCTGATGTGCTGTTCTAGTTGTGGTTGCCAAACATTTATCTAAAAACCACACCCCTAAATTTTTTTCAATAAGTAGTTCATTGATTCATGCATTTTTAATTCACTTTTTATTTCAATTATTTGTTGATCACAACACTTCATTATAGTCTCAAGTATTTTCCTTCATATTACTGTTATGAGTTTAGGTTCTAGGGTTTCTGCTCACTAAATCAATTCTTCCCCCAACGTATGTGAACTTTCTCGTTTTCAACCTTACCAATAAATTTTGACGTATACTTGAATTTTCTTTTATTACTCCTCATCGTTTGTTGTATGTTTCGTTATTTATTAGTTCTCTAATTATTATTATAAATTCCTATCCATTCGAATCCTTCATTGATTCCTTAAACATGACATGTGATCAACATCAACCACTAGCTTTTTATATCCTTAATTACCTCATCACCATTACCTGTACTTTCATTTAAGTCCCTACCTCTTATTTTATTCTTCATCTTATCATCTCATGTATAATTCAATTCTCAAGTTGTATATATTCATTACGTTCCCACCATATATTATATATTTTATTCTAGTATAGTGTGACAATTTGATTCATCTCGTACACTCTCTCTCATCAAGTGGCTAATGTCAATTATATAGTTCAAATAATTTAATTCTCAAGTTGTATATATTCATTACGTTCCCACCATATATTATATATTTCATTCTAGTATAGTGTGACAATTTGATTCATCTCGTACACACTCTCTCATCAAGTGGCTAATGTCAATTATATAGTTCAAATAGGTGATAGTTGTGAAGAGGTGAGATCACCTCCTTACTAAATACAAAAAATCTACCTTTTTGTAAGAATAATAGACATTGTGGGTGTATGATACATGTAAAAATGTCAAACGTCGATCTAAAAATGTCAAACGTCAAAACGGAAAGGAAACGAAGTTATTACATTGCATTCTGAATTTTATATGTCAAAATATTTTTTTTGGAGTAGATAAAATAATACTAAACCTCAAAAAGTATAGAGGGTAAGGCCTCACATACTATACACACGGGCTAGGATACAAAATCTCACTGCCTAAGAATGAGGCCCTGAACATCATGTGTAATCTCCAGTTTAGACTTAACAAACCATTTCAGACTATTAACAAAACCATCAAAAAGTTGCAACATGTCAGTGTCCCCTTTGCCGTGAAGTCTCCCATTTCTTTCTCTTCAAATGTGGTAGGACAGTCCAGACACTGCCACCCCCGCCAACCTGGTCATGTTCTTATGTGCTTTCACTTTTTCCCCCATCCAAAAAATCCCCTCCCCTTGAACAGCTCCAGAGGAGGGTTACCCCCCAACCCATTTTTAGGCATACCCTACGCCACATATACTTGGTGTAGTTACAATCGAAAAATAGGTGATGGTGTGTCTCCTCTCTCCTGCACAGTAAGCAGACCGAGTCACTGTTGAGCCCCCATCTGTTCAGCTAGTCTCCAGTGGGCAGTTTCTGCATAAGACATCTATAACTGCAGCAGCTCCATTTCGGGATGTGGGAGCCATTCCATAGGAGTTAGAACCATGGGACTTGGGGCGTATGGTAGTGAGTGATCCTCCATGGGATGCTGGCTTGGTTAACCAACACCCAAGTGTCGTTCACAACGTAGTACTCCCCAGCAACCACCATCCATTTTCTGCACATAGCCCTCCATGTTCTGGATTCATTGTTATTTCTGTCCTCCACCAGCGTGTGACCATACCGCCTCCTCATCCACGAAGCCCAGCAAGACTCAGTCTTCCTCAAGAGGATGTCAATCCTCTTGCCCCTAGCAGTAGCCGCCAAGTCCCTCGGGTCCTGGATGTTAAGTCCTCCTTCAAAATGTTTCGCCACGATGTTCGATGCCACCGCATGGAACTTGCCACCCCAAACAAACGCCGCAATGTTACTCTGGAATTTGTCGAGGATGAACACATGGATCTCCGCTTGCATATACCAGAATCTAACCATGGCGATAAGAACAGTTCTAGCCAACACCAGTCTACCAGCCATTGACATATTTAGGCCGGTCCACTTAGCAACTTTCTCCCTCATGCCGTCAACAGAGGGGCTAAAATCAGACCCCTTGGATTTGCCACCGCAGATCGGGATGCCCAAGTAACGGGTAGGGAAGGGCCCCTCTTCGACGCCCAACGCGTCTTTGAGTCTATCTCTTCTCGAGTCACAAGATCTGGAGAGATACACCCTAGATTTGATTACACTCATGAAAAGCCCAGTGAGGTTCCCAAATCTAGTCATCATCCTCCTGCAGTTCTTCATGGTCTTGACATTGCCGGCAAGAAAGAAAAGTACGTCGTTCGCAGAAATTAGGTGCGGCATGACCTTAACACCCCCTTGTCTGAAAGTACTAATCCTCTTATCCTGCACTTCTTTATCCATCATATTGGTAAGGGATTCCATCACAATGGTGAATAATAAGGGAGACAGGGGGTCCCCTTATCTGAGACCGTTCTTGGCGTGGAAGAGGCCATACGGAACACCATTCACCAGAACAGAGAAGGAGGTGGTAGATAGACACTCCTTTATTAATAGGATCCACCTCTGAGAGAAACCCATCTCCTCCATAATCCTCCAAAGAGCGCCCCACTTAACATTATCACAGGCCTTTTTGAGATCCACCATCAAACAAGCCTTCGTGCTACTGTTCTTAACCCCAAAATTGATCAGGAACTCTGATGCGAGAAGAGTGTTTTCATAGATGCCTCTCTTAGAGATGAACTCTGTTTGGGAAGGTGAAATGATGTCCGACAACACCTTCTTGAGTCTGTTCGCCAATAATTTTGCAATGATTTTGTAGACCACAGTGCAGCACGCAATGGGTCTAACATCATTCATGGTCTCCACAACCCCCTTCTTAGGGACCAAGGTCAAGAATGTGTGGTTAACTTTCCTCACCATCTTCCCCCCAACAAGAAACCACCTCACAGCTCTTTCCACATCATCCTTGACCAGATCCCAGTTGTGTTGAAAGAATTTGACATTGAAGCCATCAGGGCCCGGTGCCTTCATAGCCCCGATAGAGAAAAGTACCTCCTTAATTTCAACGTTGCTCACCGGCCCGCGAAGCTTCCTGTTCATGTCATCGGTGATTATCCTGCCCGACAGGCTATCGTTGTACGGCTGTTCAGAGTTGTTGTTGTTGTACAGGTTAGAGAAGAACTCAATTGCCTCCGCCCCCATCGCGAGAGGGTCATTAACCATCTCCCCATTGGCCCTAATAAGGGAATGGCTGGCATCTTTCATTCTATTCCTTTTTACCGCAGCATGGTACGTTCTGTAATTTCCTATCCCCATCTCTAATCCAATTGATACAACTTCTCTACCAGTAGCCTCTCCTCAACCTTCTCCAGCTGCACCAGTCTCTTTCCTGCTCTCGACTATGGTCTGCTGATCAAGAGGATGAAGCCTAACAGCTTCTGCGGCCCTGTTGTAATCATGCTTGGCCTCTCTCACCAAGGTGGGAAGGTCGGGGAGGGCAAGGGACCACGCTTTCAGTGCTTCTTTGATGATCCTACACTTCTCTGCAATTTTGAACAGAGGGTTACCTTCCACTCTACTGTCCCACGCCTTATTAATGACCTCCAAGCAACTGGACCAATCCAACCACCCCACGAGGAATATGAACGGTTTCTTCTTGATGTTCTCCTGTGTCATCCTGACCACCATCCAAGCATGGTCGCTGTTGGGATGACCCCCCCAGCCCAGCATTAGCATAGGGGAAAATGTCCAACCACGTTTCATTCACCACCACCCAATCAAGTTGGCTAGCTATCCTCCTCAGAACATCTCCCTTGTTATGCCAGGTAACCACACCACCATTCATGCTAAGCTCCATCAGGTTGGCCCTATCCAGCACATCATTGAATCTGTCCATGCAGGAGTCCGGAATGGGTAGGGCACCTTTCTTCTCGTGCGCTTGTATGATGTGGTTATAGTCGCCCAAAAAGATCTGAGGCAACTCTCTCTGGTTTGCATGGCTCAGGATTTCCCACAGCCTCCTTCTGTTGACCTTCGAGTTATGTCCGTAGACAGCCGAGATCACAATATGTAACCCTCCTCTATTTATGCAACTGATCGTCATCATCTGATCCATCACAAAAATCACTTGGGCATCCCACACCCATGGATTCCACCCGATCACAATACGTCATCCATATATCTATTCTAGATTGGACGCATACCCCCAACCCATGGGGAATAACCCCTGTATTATGTTCTCGCACTCACGTCTGATCCTTGTCTCCACACAGACCACAAATGAAGCATGTGTCTGCATCATTATGTTCCTCAACGTCCTCTGCTTCTCGGGCCTTGATGCACCCCGCACGTTCCACTTGAGGATGCACATCAGGAACTGGGTCTTCCTCGGTGATACCTGCATCCCACTCTCGTTGGTATCTGTAGCATTCTCCATCTCCCCTTCAAGGCCTTGAATAAAGGCAAAAGGATTGCTATCCTCCACCACTCTCTCCTTCCCACCTGAGGCTCCACCTTTGTCTCTGTTACCCGTGACCCTCTCCTCTGGGATGGTCACCATGCTGATCTCTTCGGCCCTTCTCATAGGCATTTCACCGATCACCTGAGCTTCGTGGGTTGTCCCGACCACAACCGCTTCGCCCACTGTCACCACCCTCTCCCTAGAGTCCTCGGGGATGGCCGAGGTGAGGGCAGCTTCTGCCTACTTTCACGTGTTCTGCGGGTGTCTACGCACCGACCTGTTCCTCCTCTGGGTTCCTCTGCTCCGGTTCCACCCTCTATTGACAGGGGGGTCATCCTGGGCCTTCCTGATGAGGGGTTCTGCTTGGGTCAGCCTCTCGCCTTGGCACTGTCCAGAGGAGTGGCAGAACACCTTGCAGGTGTCGCACCGCTCTAGGAGCGCGTCGTAGATCACCTTCACTTCCAGGGCTTTGCTATCCAACATTGCCACCATCACCACAGGGGGTGGGTTCTTGTTCGCATCGATCTCCACACAGATGTGTTCCACCCCAACATATTTGCCTTGGCTCAGAAAGTTGATTACCTTCAGCTCTTCAATGCCAAAGTCGATAATCGAGATCGTCCTCCTGGTCTAGTGTTTACCAACTTCAGGCAAGGTGATCCACACCGGAGCATTCGTGAGGGAGGCACACCTGAGGTCGGCATCAAGCGACCATCTGCGGGTGAGGACGAGTTTATTGTTGAATAACCAAGGGCCCTGCTCGAGGGCGACCTCCATGTCCTCCGCCGAGGCAAACCTAACAAGGAAAAGCCCGCCCACCAGAGGAGAAAGCTATAGTTCCCCCTTAGGCCTCCAAGATCTCAGCATCCACCTATACAACTGGTCCAGCCAATCCTCCCTACCGAGCACTTGGATGATGGTTGAGAACTTGTGGTGTTTGTCCATCCCCTTGACCACCAGTTCGGAGAACTCCATCCACGGCCTCTGGTCCCCCTCTTTGAACACTGGGGTCCTTCTGTCCTAGAGGAGCAGAAGGGGCTTGAACTTACCCTCCACCTCCATCGATTTTGCCAGTAGATCCTCCCAAGCATGCCCAACCGCCATGTCCGCAGACAGATCCAGCAACCCATCCTTCTCCCCCGACTTACCGCTAGCAAGGGTGGAGGACAGGGCGGCAGAGCCCACCCTGTCCGCGCTCGCCATCAACCCTCTGCCCCCTAAAACTAGAGATGGAATAGACCACCTCTAGAGAGAGAACAGATGTGGCAAAGTGAAGTTATAAAGAAATAATATGAAAATAAATGTTAGGATTTCATCATAAGATGAAGAGATCAAGAGTATGAGACATTATCAAACAAATTCTTATCATAATAAGAAAATAATAAAATATTCGCATGCATGATTAATATTGACTACCTTAACTAAGTAGGGTTGAGGCTCCTACAACACCTCAACCAAATAGATGAGGGAGAGTAGTACATTCAATTTACCTATAAAATATTTCATATTGGAGAACATTCCCCTGGGAGAAATAACATGTGCTCTATGGGTGGTTGTACAAAAGTGCCACTACACTAGTTAAATAGTCTAATAAAATCAACATGTTAAAAAGAACTACGGCAAGTATAACAATCAAATATCTATTTGAAACATGGTAGTGGAGTACAAAACCAAAGAAATAGATTATCAATACTGATTTTGAGGCAAGTATATAAAAAGAAATATCAAAAGAGATATTAGGGTTCTAAGTGCCTCATTAAGGAAATTAGGTTACGTTTGCAAATATTTCCAACTTAAGATGTAAGGATGCACATACCTCCTCTCTTATTGAATTATATTACTCACTTTCACAACTTTAATTGAGTCTAAGGTCCACTTTTCCTATTTTCAATGTATAATCATGTATTAGAGTTCATATGCATTAATGTAAAGAAATCCTAACTTTTGGAACTTTTTAACAAAATCTCAATTTAGACTCTAAAATCATCACCGTTGATCTTATCAAGTTCTCTGATTAAAAAAATATATAATTTTGTCAATTTTGGAGTTGTGATGATTAAAGTATATTTTTGGTGATTTTTATGTATTAAAATCATTTCTTAAATTTTTTTTGATAAAACTCAAAAGAAAACTTCGAAAGTATTTTGTTAGAAAGATCACATTTTTTCAATTCCAAAATATATTTATTTTTAATTTTTGGACAAAGTAATCAAAAGCTACATTTTTTCTAAATCTGACCAATCATAGGATGACTCATCATCAAAGTAGACGAGAGATGAAAATAAAGGGAGGGAGAGGGGCAGGCCACATGACTTAGCCCAACTGCAGGGCACCAAGTCAGTAGTCCACGCTGACTCAACCTTGCGTCAATGCGAGTAAAACCAACCCAAAAGATGAAAGCGCTTGCGTGAGAAACTAGAGAGAAAAGAAGAGAATAAGCGGGGTAAAACGATTAAAAGACCAAGGGGATTGTCCCCTTCCTTGTCTCACACCATTGTTGGCCTTCAAGCACAACATCGAGACCCAAGATTGGGCAATTCTACACACGTCAACAATTTGCAAAACCAAGGACATAGAAAGAAAGAGGAGGTCAAGATGAACTTACTTGTGCAAGGAATCGATCAGAGAAGCACAATGGAGAGAGAGGGGGGAATCACAAGCTCTGATCCAAGTTTCGATCATCGGCAAGCTAAGACGTGAGTTCATGAGAAATTGGAGGAGAGATGAGTTGCAAGGGAACTAGGGAAGCTTGGAAAATACAAAAGTAAGGGATCAAACTGAGCAGAATCTTATTAAGAAACTATTGGCGAAGATTTCTGTAAGGACTCTGACCTTCGTTTTTGGTTTACCCTATTTGCTTTGCCTAAACCTTGTGTTTAGATGCTTGCCAATCACCTGAGGTTAAAGTTGGAGGTGCAACTTGCAAATTATCCAAGTTTTAGGGTTGATGTGCAAGTTTGTCACCTTGAGAGATGTTCTCTCTCCTTGCATCCTCTAGGGTTGAGAGGATGAGTTGGGCTTGTTGCTTGAGTAGGTTCAGGCCTTGATGAGCTTTGATGGGCCTTACTTTGCTCTGCTTTGCCTTGATAAGGGTTTGTATCGTGCATAGGAGAGCTTGAAGCTCTATGTCGCCCAGAGGGTTGTGTCGCCCATGAGTGTGTCGACCAGTGGGGTGTGTCACCCATTTGACCACCTTGACCTTGCCTTGGTTGTGTCACCATACCTTAGACAAGTGGCCGATCCTTTGTTAGTTGGTGGCATGACATGTGCATGAGGTTTAGCAAAGTGGCATGGCTTTAAACAAGTGTCCCTAGGTTGGACGACACCTTGCCTTAGTTTCCTCTTCACCCTCTTCTATATATTCCTCTCCTTTCTCTTACTTGGGATCCCTTTTAGCTCCTTAGTTGCCTTCCCTTTTCCTTGGTGGACGATACCCCTCTTTGGTGGAGCTTGGTGGCCGATCTCCTTGGTGGAGTCTCCTTCTTCTTCTTCCTCTAGGTGGTGGCTGAAGGTGGGGTACTTTGGAGATAAGAGCTTAAAGCTTGGTGCTTGGAGCTTTAGAGCTTGAGCAGCTTGCTTGAGGTGGGTTACATAACTCCTCACCCTAGCTATACTACTCCCCTTTTATGTTGCATGTCTATTTTTCATCTTGATCGGCCATGCATCTTGTGAGATATGTTTCTTGCCCTAGTTTGTACCTTTAATCTTGTTAAATATATGATGGATATGTTGTTGATGTGTTCTTCACCTTGGTAGCCGAACCATGAGATTAGGGTTTTATTTGGGGCAATACCCCTTTCTCTCTTTGGTTTTGAGAAGTGAGTTTGAGCTCTATTACTGTAGGAAAAACCCCTCTCACTTGGTTGTTGAGAGGTGAGTCTATACTCTAGTTTCTTGGACAACACCCATCTCTCACCATGGATTTGAGAGGTGAGCCTTTGGTTGTTGATGATCTAGTTGATGATGGAGTGTTTCCCGTTATGTGACGGAGGTTGTGAAAAACCCCTCTCACTTGGTTGTTGAGAGGTCATCCAACTCTCTTGATCTTTTAGGGTTTGATGATGTTGGTCTTGAGATTGAAGATGACCAAACCGATGTGGTTCTTGTGCCCTTGCACGATACCCTTTTTGGTGCTTTGCGCAATACCTCTCATCTAGGGTTTGTCTTGGATGATATACTTAGTTGGGTTGTGTTAACCTTGTTTCCCTATATGGTGCTTGGGTGATTAACCCTAGATAGATGCCCTAGTGTTGACCAATATGTTGTGCCTACCTTAGTTGGATGATAGGCCCCTGGGCGCCATGGTAGGTGACCGACATGTAATGCCCACATGCTGCCCGATATCATCCACCTAAGAGTGTTGGAAGTGTGTAGGTGTGCCTAGCTTGGGGCAACACCAGGGTCAAGTGCCCAGTCGATACCCCATATGGAGGTGTGTTACCCTTGATCGATCTGCCTTGCCCATCACATGTCTCCTTTTGGTCGGTTACTCATCATGAATAGGTTCTTCATAGCTTGGATAGCTCTAGAGTTAAGAGTTAGGATGATACATGTGTTGAGCATGGATGGTTCTTTAGACGATATAAGTTGAAGGGATGAGTCTTGGCCGATATGTGGACCCAAACCCTAGCTGGACGATAGGGTGTCTTGGGTGACATGGTGGAGGGAAGTATAATCCCTTGGGTGTCATGAAGATCTTGTTGGGCGTTAGGGTTTTCTCTTGGCAGACATGACCTTAGACGCCATGGCCTTGGCCGATATGGCCATAGACGATATGGTGATGAGGATGGTTGATAAGTAACTTTAATCCTAGTGGCCGATAAGTAACCCTAACCCTACTGGCCGATAAGTAACCCTAACCCTAGTGGTTGATAGGGTCATGGCCGATAGGTGAGTGTGTCCTTGTGCACGATACACCCCTTAGATCATGCTGCACGATACTGGTCCTGGTCTACTCGTGACCCTTGAAAAAGTGTGCAACATGATAATGTGATGAGCGACGATATATGTGGCTAAGTTCCCTAGCCGATAGGCTTTGGGTGAGGGAGGTAACCCTACCTGATACCCCCTTTAGTAAGGGACAACGTTGCTGACCACACCTTTGGTGAGGGTAGGCAGAGTCTTTGGTGAGGGTTATTCTTAACCCAGGAAACCCTAGTGAATGAATCAATCATCTTGAGCTCGTATCTTGTTCATGTTAAAATGTGGTTGTGACCAATGATATGGCTAGACTGTGATTGGGATATACTCCTTGATTATCATCAATGAGATATTAGGGCATAGTGTATGTTCATGGTTTGATAACAATAATGTAAGTAATATAGATTGTGTTTCATATAATCATGGATGTTGTTCCAAACATGTGCATCCTCAACCCTAATAGCTTGATAATGATAAAGATCTATGTCTGATAATTTATGTTATCTCTCTTGATATGTATACTAACCATGCAGGTGCATTAAATGAATTCATAGCTAGGTAAGAGCTATGAGGTATATGTGTTTTGAATAACACTAAATAATGACAATCCTTGATTTATGGGATAACATGTATCACCCGTATAATGTGAAAAGGTATGTTGACCTAATAAAGGCTAAGTTCCTAGTTGAGGTGTTATCCTCTGATGTTGAGATAAGGGATTGCTATCCCATGGTGATGATGTAAGCCTTGAGAGGTAGTGACATTCTATGATGAGGGATTGAGATACCATGATAATGTGATAATGACAGTAATAATGTAACTCAATGATGTTTATGTTTTACAACCTGGTTTCCTCAACAATCCACTTAAAATATACTAATTAATTACAGTGGAACATTATTATGTAGTTTGCCCTGGCCATAGATCCATCATCTATAGTAGCTGGTGATGGTGAAACGGGTTCCCCTGCAGGTTAACTCGGAAGCGCATATTGTTGAATATGTATGGTTGCTCCTAGCCAAAAATAGGAGGATTAGAGTGCAACTTCGGTTGTAGACTCTAGAGCACTGTTTCAGGCCCGTGGATCAATATGAAAGAACATGGTGAACAAGCCCATGGCTCAGGATGTGTGATAAGAGCATGGTGAACATGCCCATGGTTCAATGATTATGGAGCACGATGAATAGGCCCGTGGCTCAGTTTCACTAGTGATGATACCTATACCAAGGTGGGCTAGGCAGAGGGTAGTCTGAACCTGTGTTGCTGCGGCCACCTAAGCATGAGACTGCAGTCCTACTCGTTAAGCACTCGTGCACAGACCATGAGGTGGTGAGGTTGTGGAGTCCGACTCTTCCATTGACCTTGTATGGAACCGACTTTGGCTTCGTAGCCGATGGTTGGATTTGAGCAGTACAACTCACTTCCTCAGGGCATGTTAATACGTAATCCAGCTGACTAGTATATACTTCTTAGGGCAAAACATGGAATATTGATTGAGGCCTTTCTTGTGTAGTTGATCTAATTATACCTTGCAGTTATTTGTACATTTGTAACTCCCGGGCCCACTGCCCAAGGCTCTAGTAGAGTTTCAGGAATGACAACTATCCCCACAGACCACCACTAGCCTTAACTACGTGCTTTATCCTCACTCACACGCATGCCAGGATCAACTTCCCGACAGGTCACCCATCCCAGTACTACTCCAAGCTGAGCATGCTTAACTATGGAGTTCTTAGTGATGGGATCTTGGAAAAGGAGGTGTACCTTGGTGATACGTAATCCAGCTGACTAGTATATACTTCTTAGGGCAAAACATGGAATATTGATTGAGGCCTTTCTTGTGTAGTTGATCTAATTATACCTTGCAGTTATTTGTACATTTGTAACTCCCGGGCCCACTGCCCAAGGCTCTAGTAGAGTTTCAGGAATGACAACTATCCCCACAGACCACTGCTAGCCTTAACTGTGTGCTTTATCCTCACTCACACGCATGCCAGGATCAACTTCCGGACAGGTCACCCATCCCAGTACTACTCCAAGCTGAGCATGCTTAACTATGGAGTTCTTAGTGATGGGATCCTGGAAAAGGAGGTGTACCTTGGTGATATGGGTAGTCCAATCATTCCTTTTAAGATCATGTTATCTGAGACCTCAAATTCTGGGACGTTACAATCTCCCCCACTTAGACTCTTGATGTCCTCATCAAGGTTCAACTATATGGCCTCATAATCTGATCTCATTTCAGTGCAGACCCACAATGGCCCATGGACACCCAACTCCCGTTCACGGAATACCAGCGCAAGGGTGGCTACGTCAACCATAGACAACCCTTTCCTACATGCCTGGACCGCACAGCTCAAGACTGGCATGCCAAGCCCATGTGGGCCCCACCTATTGGAGGGGTTATGGCTCTGATACCATTTGTAACTCCCGGGCCCACTGCCCAAGGCTCTAGTAGAGTTTCAGGAATGACGACTGTCCCCACAGACCACCACTAGCCTTAACTGCACGCTTTATCCTCACTCACGTGCATGCCAGGATCAACTTCCCGACAGGTCACCCATCCCAGTACTACTCCAAGCTGAGCACGCTTAACTATGGAGTTCTTAGTGATGGGCTCCCAGAAAAGGAGGTGCACCTTGGTGATATGGGTAGTCCAATCATTCCTTTTAAGATCATGCTATTTGAGGACTCAAATCTTGGGACGTTACAATCCTTATGTTTTGTGATAAGCTCTTCTAAATCTTATCTTGTCAATCATGTTCCAAAAAGAATATCTGGCCATATTCCTCCTGGATACCCCAGGTAAGATTGTTAATAAAATAAGTTTTGCTTAGGATGTTGCTCTTATGATCTGTTGATATCAGTTATCTGCTTCACCTGCTTTTCTGAAGTTTTATAGTTTCGGCGGGGAGTTATGTTTCTTGCTGGGACTGTGTGTATCACCTCATTGGTTTAAAACCTTTTAGGTGATTGTACTAGACTTGGTGGTGGTCGTGAGGTTGCGGCCGAGCGGCAAGAAGAGTAGTAGGAAGCAAGAGATAGATATGCTACTATTTTGGTTGTTTTGTAGTAGAGTCCTAGAGTCATCCCTGTACTCTCAGATCCTCAGAGGCGTTTTGACGATGTTTTACGGTGTATAGCTGATGTAGCTTTTTATATCCTGCTGCTGGCCTGATGTGGCCCGTTATGTATGTATAAATAGGTGATGAACTCTGGTGCTGATAGGATAGCTAGTTCCTATAAACTGTGGACATATATCAAAGTTACGTATCTTTATATAACATGTTTCCTTGCAGGATGAGGATCTGGATGTAATAGTTTTCTCTTATCTGCTTTCCACAATCAGTTTTAATTAACCCATGTTTTCGGTAATATGTGGTTTATGGTGGTTCCATGCCACTACTACAGAAAATGCTTTTTACAACAGTTCCTTTTCTCAATTTACAACAGGTGTTAACCGTTGTATTAGATCGCGTGGTCTTATGGGGGGTGTTTTACACAACATGTGATCACATGTTGTAATATATGTATTTTATACAACAATTGAAACATGTTGTCTTTTAAGGAATGGTCTGTTGTAATATGGGTATTTTACACAACATGTGGTACACCTGTTGTAATATATATTATACAACAGTTGAACGACGTTGTCTTTCACTAAACACACCCATTGTAATAGGGGTATTTTTTACAACATGCGGTTCGCCCGTTGTAATATATATTATACAACAGTAGAATCATGTTGTCTTTCACTAAACACACCCATTGTAATAGGTAGGTATATTACAACATGAAGTGCACCTGTTGTAATATACATGTTTATACAATAGTTGGAGTATGTTGTCTTTCCATACATTTAACTGTTGTAATAGGATTGTTTAGACAACATGGTGTGTGTCTGTTGTAATATACACAATGTATACAATAGGTTATGCATGTTGTAGTTCACTAGAAACACCTGTTGTAATAGGTGTATTTTTTCCTGACAAACATGTTGTAATAGGTGTGGATAACACATGTGTTGTTTGTTGTAGAATCATACATTTTACAACATATCATTAACTGCTGTCTTTGATTAGAGTTTGACATGTCATATATCGAACCAATTGTATTGATCAAATTAACCATATTATTAATAAATTATAATATATGTGCAATTGTACTTTTTCATTTCACAAACAAACACATAGTTGAACAAAATTTCCATCAAACCTTAAAAGAAACTCGTACTAAATTTAATTAAAATTAAATCATCCATACAATGATTCAATAATACAAAGTACTGGGTATCCACTCTAGAATCGAACTAAAAACTAACTAAAAAAGTTTCACACATTGGTCTATGCTAAAGAACAAATGTCTCCCCCACATGTCACATAATCTTATGTGTGCTAAAGAACACATGTCACCCACTCGTTTCGTACCTCATCGATTTCTTCTTGGTTGAAGCAACAACCAATATACTTCGAATAATACTGTAATCATATGACAAATATATCAACATATTGTGATTTTTTCAATTTATTTAGAAATTTGAACAAACTAAAAGAATATAATGTTAAGTAGCTTACACATTCAGGAATATTTTTATTTCTCACATCAAAGATGTCTTTCATATACTTCAGCACATAATACCCGTAATCTGTATTGTTCAGCTACTTTGGACATTGTACAAAATAAATATTAATTTGTTATCAAAATAATTGTGAGAACTTGTTAGCAAACAAGAGGATGGAAAGGTATAAATAGCCATAAAACTTAATAAAAGGTATGTGTAAACAAAACCAAACATGCTATAAGAGTGAAAAGGGCATGGTTTATTGCTGAAGAAGGCGTGGTTTATATGTCATACTGGATGATGTAAAACTTGCTCTTGTAAGAGGGGGATTTTGTAAGAGTGAAGAATGCCACCCTTCCAAAAGGAACCTTTGTTAAACTACAACATCACAACATTTAAATTCAATTCAAGTAGACCACTGTCAAGAAAATAGTCATTAAACTCCTGCATACATTCTAGAAGAAGGCTCTTTACAAACTTATTAAATGTGCTTACAATTGGGATCTACCTATAGGGTCTACTTGTAAATCCAAAGTGTAATATCTTGTTTCAAAGGATAATGCCCGAACAACATGATGATATTGACCCAAATAAGATCTAATCGATATATGTAAAAATTAGAGCATTTGTAGAAATAAGACCATATCAAATCAAATAGCAGAATCTGAAGAAACTAGAACAATACTTCTATTGGTGAATCAGAAAGCAATATTTTTCTAGATCAAAATGGTAAATTACCTTGATAATTTCCCATTTCAAATTCTTCCTATATTGCACATCTATCTTTTGTTAAACTTTATGAGTCCTATTCAAATTCATATCAAGAATTCTATGCATTAGTAACTATATATGGAACTTTCAATACATGTATTATGTAATTGAAATTGTTTTATGAAGTACTTAAACTCCATGAGTTTTTCCACGTTCCCACATAATTTTCCTCGTAACGGATCAAGATAGTGGCACTTACCCCACATAGGGTCGAAGACGCAAAGTATCGAATGTCCCCTACTCATACATGAGTATTACATTTTAAGATTAATGTATTTTTAAGCAACATTTAAAGTAAACAAATAATAGACAATCGACAAAATGTATGCGTACCCCACATTATAAGGTATAAAGAACTTGTACCCATATTTGACAATAATTTTATAAAAAAATCATGATCTGATTACATGTTCAGGAAAAAATTCTATAAAAAGAAATTGCGTCCAACTCGGTTCACAATATATAATAAGAAGTAGGAGTCTGTTGTAGATACAACAACATGTATAGCGTGTTGCATAGTCACAAATTCAGCATTCGACATTATTCGACGAGGTTGAAAATTTTGGTATTCAGGAATTATGCGGGAACTTCGGATAAAAAATGACAAAGATACGGTATAAGTTTTGGTCAACCATTCTGGAAAAAATGGATACAATTCGGATATATATATGCAAATTTTACTTGGTAATTTGGTACAAAAAGTTCAACAATTATCAAGATTCATACATGTATATAAAAGCACCACGGTACCATAATGGTCAATTTGGTAAAATGATAGGTGTATAATTTAGTTGAAAAACAAAAATATGTACAATTGAGAAACATCGACATTTAAGGGTCTGACTAGTTTGGTGTAACTAAAATTTTCCTGGAACTCATTTTCCTAGAAGGCTCCGATTGGTTCAGTGTAAGTAGAGTTTTTTTGGAAGTCCTTTTCCAGGAACTGAAGTGCAGTTCTTGGAAATTGAGTTCAGATGATTGGTTTAAAAATCAAAGTTTTTCAGGAAAATGAGTTCTATGTGATCGGTTTGCTGTAATTTTGTTACAATACATGAAATGTAATGTACCAAAAACATCACAAACTTTATATTTTACAAACCATATCATATCTATTTTAAATAGAACTTCATAAGAAACAAAGTATTATTCATAGGCTTATCCCCAAGTACATATGATTTTTTAATACACAAATAATTTCTATGTCATCTCTTGCTCAAGATCAACATGATCATCATTATCAAAATGACATATGTTGGTTGATGTTCCTTACAACCAATATGATCAACCATCTACATAAAAAAGAAAATAATCCAAATATGTTAAAACAAAATTTCTATGTAAACATGTGATATTACATAAGTTATATTGTTGTTTAATCAGTAGTAGAACTGGATTTTGCTTTACAATGATTTATATGATACAAAGAATATGACAGTCACCCAAATACTATTTGGTAAGAATCCCTTAATCATGACATGTTCATAAACATCTTCCTTTGATTTTAAATACCTATTGCTACAAGTTTTGCATGTACACAACAATTGATTGTTTCTTAAAGGCCTTTGATGAGAAAGAGCATAGTCTATGAATGCAGACACCCCCTCTCGAAAGTCTTTACTAAGGAAATATCTTTCAATGTACATCCAACTCCTATCGGCTAAGTAATCCATCTACAAAAATAATAAATAATATATTTAGTATCATAGTAGGAAAATAAGTTGATCATCCATATGACAATAATAAAAATACTTCTCTAGATATTTTGATGAACTCCTTTTCCCTAGCTTGTAAGATACATATTCAAATAAATTTTTATTGGAGATAT